>CM050165.1:452346932-452586932 GCA_027410445.1 Discoglossus pictus | reverse complement strand
GAGAGTACTGTATATATATATATATATATATATATATATATATATATATATATATATATATATATATATTGCCTGGATCAATAGTCCACATATTCTATATAACCTTAAATTACCTTTTTAATAAAAAAATATATAGAACCAGGTTACGTTCGGTGAGGGTGTATCTAAATCTGATACTAGGTGTGGATAGGGCTGACTATAAACATGCTACTAAGTGTGGGGAGGGTCTGATACTAGGTGTGGAGAGGGCTGAGTATAAACATGCTACTAAGTGTGGGGAGGGTCTGATACTAGGTGTGGAGAGGGCTGAGTATAAACATGCTACTAAGTGTGGAGAGGGCTGAGTATAAACATGTTACTAAGTGTGGAGAGGGCTGAGTATAAACATGCTACTAAGTGTGGAGAGGGCTGAGTATAAACATGTTACTAAGTGTGGAGAGGGCTGAGTATAAACATGCTACTAAGCGTGGAGAGGGTCTGATACTAGGTGTGGAGATAGCTGTGTATAAATATATTAAGATATATACATTGTGGACTCATGTGGAGAGCACTGGGTATTAATCTCTTATTGAGTGTGGAGAGAGCTGTGTTTAGGGTAATTGAGTTTATATGCTGAAAAACACTTTAATTTCACGTTCCCATATTTCTCCTTGTAAATTAACAGTAACTGTATTATTCTAAATATCATAACAAATCTTTTTATGATTCCCACTTAACGTTTGATTTCACCAGCATTTAGGCAGCAGTTTAGGACAGAAATCAGGGTCATCCATGGTCAGCAATTAGGACATCCATGGTCAGCAATAAGGGTGGTCCATGGTGATCAATCAGGTTGTCCATGGTCAGCAACCAGGTCATCCATGGTCAGCAATCAGGGTGGTCCATGGTGATCAATCAGGTTGTCCATGGTCAGAAATCAGGTCATTCAGTATAAGCATATCAGCAGATTTAGACTTGATCTCCATCTTTACAGTTATTACATTTGGTATTTATATACTACTAGTATATTGCCCGTCAAAAAATGACGGCAATCAGATGTGTATGTTTTAAAAGTTGTTTAGTTATTAATATACATATGGAATTGTAAGGTAGCTAATGTTGTTTTGTGTGTACTACTGAAATATAGAAATCAAATTAATAAATGAATGTACGTATTTTTATGCATTGTGTTGAAGAGCTGGCAATCTGTGTTGATGTTGCTGCAGCATTTGTGGTGTGGAGGTGCTGTGTAAGCGTGATGAATGTGTGCAGTGTAATAGTGTGCGTGCGCGATCCGAAACCGTTAACGTAACTGTGTACTTCCGCATTATCCTAAAATGGCGGATAATGTGTGGTATGCGTCTTAGCGGATTATCGGTACGTGTTTTCCATGGTTATAGTGCTGTCGCCTGGTTTTCGTTTTGTTCGTGCAGCATTTTTTCTGCGGCGCTCATTGCCAAAGTACTACGGTTTAACGGCTCGTCGGGCAATGATCGCCTGCGGCGCTCATTGCTCAGCCCGCTAAAGTACTACGGTTTAACAGTAAATATGGTCAAACGGTCAAATGACGGTCACTAAAAATTAAATGTAGTGAAATGTGTTTGCCACATAACATGATGCCACATTTGTCCCTTTTTTTTTTTTCTTAAAATAAATACAATTTTTTTTTTTTTTTGTAACTTGCAACTTATATTTCACATCAAATGCGTTGGTTTAGGCGGGAAATCCGATGTTGCGCGAGACAAAGTCGTTAAATCTGTGTTAATGCGTAAATCTGTAATTGTGTTTCGTAAAATGTACTCACTACTGTCTTTTTACTCATTGCGCGGTTAATCCGCATCCTTTATCTCGTTGTTTTTCAAAGACATACGTCTGTGACTGTGTTTTTTACGCAGTTCGTAGTAGTATAGCCTCGTTTTTATTTTTTTCGGCGGCCATTTTTTTCTCGCTTAGCCGATTTTCGATCTTTGTAACTCGGCTAAATCGATCTAAATTGCAGTTCCAACTCACATCCAGACGTCCTGCCTGGTTCCCCATGCTGTAAGTGCCCTTTGTTTTATTTTTTAGTGTGTATTTAGTTTTTTTTTAACTGTTTTTGTTCCGCCGCTTATCTCATAATTTTTTTCACTTCATATTTTTTTTCTAAGTGCTACGGTTTAACGTCTCGCCTCGCTACGCGAGGCTCGCCTGCAATGAGCGCCTGCGGCGCTCATTGCCAAAGTGCTACGATTTAACGGCTCGCCTCGCTGCGCGAGGCTCGCCTGGCAATGAGCGCCTGCGGCGCTCATCGCTAAGTCGTACGCACTACGCAACAGAGCGGTTTAACGGCTCGCCGAGCGATGAGCGCCTGCGGCGTTCATCGCAAAGTCGTACGCACTACGCAACACAGCGTGATGACGAATCGTAGTTAGACAATTATAATATGTGCGTACGCACTACGCAACGCAGCGTGACGACGAATCGTAGTTAGACAATTATAATATGTGATATACATTTTGATACTCTTCACAGTAGAAAACCATATTAGTTTGGCCCCTATTAATTTGATAATCTACACAGGAAACATAATAAAAGTTCTGGTAGCAAAACAAACTTCACCAACCTAACTGACCACATAAAAATTCATCTTTTTATATTCTAGGATGCCAGGACATGGTGCTTCCTCCTCAGTCTTACTCAGGTTCATCTATTTCTATTCCAGGATGCCAGGACATGGTGCTTCCTCCTCAGTCTTACTCAGGTTCATCTAATTTATATTCTAGGATGCCAGGACATGGTGCCTTCTCCTCAGTCTTACTCAGGTTGATCTAATTCTTTTCTAGGATGCCAGGACTTGGTGCTTCCTCCTCAGTCTTACTCAGGTTCATCTATTTATATTCTAGGATGCCAGGACATGGTGCTTCCTCCTCAGTCTTACTCAGGTTCATCTATTTATATTCTAGGATGCCAGGACATGGTGCCTTCTCCTCAGTCTTACTCAGGTTGATCTAATTCTTTTCTAGGATGCCAGGACTTGGTGCTTCCTCCTCAGTCTTACTCAGGTTCATCTATTTATATTCTAGGATGACAATTATAATATGTGCGTACGCACTACGCAACGCAGCGTGACGACGAATCGTAGTTAGACAATTATAATATGTGATATACATTTTGATACTCTTCACAGTAGAAAACCATATTAGTTTGGCCCCTATTAATTTGATAATCTACACAGGAAACATAATAAAAGTTCTGGTAGCAAAACAAACTTCACCAACCTAACTGACCACATAAAAATTCATCTTTTTATATTCTAGGATGCCAGGACATGGTGCTTTCTCCTCAGTCTTACTCAGGTTCATCTATTTCTATTCCAGGATGCCAGGACATGGTGCTTCCTCCTCAGTCTTACTCAGGTTCATCTAATTTATATTCTAGGATGCCAGGACATGGTGCCTTCTCCTCAGTCTTACTCAGGTTGATCTAATTCTTTTCTAGGATGCCAGGACTTGGTGCTTCCTCCTCAGTCTTACTCAGGTTCATCTATTTATATTCTAGGATGCCAGGACATGGTGCTTCCTCCTCAGTCTTACTCAGGTTCATCTATTTATATTCTAGGATGCCAGGACATGGTGCCTTCTCCTCAGTCTTACTCAGGTTGATCTAATTCTTTTCTAGGATGCCAGGACTTGGTGCTTCCTCCTCAGTCTTACTCAGGTTCATCTATTTATATTCTAGGATGCCAGGACATGGTGCTTCCTCCTCAGTCTTACTCAGGTTCATCTATTTATAATCTAGGATGCCAGGACTTGGTGCTTCCTCCTCAGTCTTACTCAGGTTCAACTATTTATATTTTAGGATGCCAGGACTTGGTGCTTCCTCCTCAGTCTTACTCAGGTTCATCTATTTCTATTCTAGGATGCTAGGACATGGTGCTTCCTCCTCAGTCTTACTCAGGTTCATCTATTTCTATTCTAGGATGCCAGGACATGGAGCTTCCTCCTTAGTCTAACTCGGGTTCATCTATTTCTTTTCTAGGAGGCCAGGACTTGGTGCTTCCTCATCAGTCTTACTCAGGTTCATCTATTTCTATTCTAGGATGCCAGGACATGGGGCCTCCTCCTCAGTCTTACTCAGGTTCATCTATTTATATTCCAGGATGCAAGGACATGGTGCTTCCTCCTCAGTCTTACTCAGGTTCATCGATTTCTATTCTAGGATGCCAGGACATGGTGCTTCCTCCTTAGTCTAACTCGGGTTCATCTATTTCTTTTCTAGGAGGCCAGGACTTGGTGCTTCCTCCTCAGTCTTACTCAGGTTCATCTATTTATATTCTAGGATGCCAGGACATGGTGCTTCCTCCTCAGTCTTACTCAGGTTCATCTATTTATATTCCAGGATGCAAGGACATGGTGCTTCCTCCTCAGTCTTACTCAGGTTCATCTATTTCTATTCTAGGATGCCAGGACTTGGTGCTTCCTCCTCAGTCTTACTCAGGTTCATCTATTTATAATCTGGGATGCCAGGACTTGGTGCTTCCTCTTCGGTCTTAGGTTCATCTATTTCTATTCTAGGATGCCAGGACATGGTGCTTCCTCCTCAGTCTAACTCGGGTTCATCTATTTCTTTTCTAGGAGGCCAGGACGTGGTGCTTCCTCCTCAGTCTTATGCAGGTTCATCTATTTCTAATATAGGATGCCAGGACATGGTGCTTCCTCCTCAGTCTTATGCAGGTTTATCTATTTCTATTATAGGATGCCAGGACATGGTGCTTCCTCCTCAGTCTTACTCAGGTTCAACTATTTATATTTTAGGATGCCAGGACTTGGTGCTTCCTCCTCAGTCTTACTCAGGTTCATCTATTTCTATTTTAGGATGCCAGCACATGGTGCTTCCTCCTCAGTCTTACTCAGGTTCATCTATTTCTATTCTAGGATGCCAGGACATGGTGCTTCCTCCTTAGTCTAACTCTGGTTCATCTATTTCTTTTCTAGGAGGCCAGGACTTGGTGCTTCCTCATCAGTCTTACTCAGGTTCATCTATTTCTATTCTTGGATGCCAGGACATGGGGCCTCCTCCTCAGTCTTACTCAGGTTCATCTATTTATATTCCAGGATGCAAGGACATGGTGCTTCCTCCTCAGTCTTACTCAGGTTCATCTATTTCTATTCTAGGATGCCAGGACATGGTGCTTCCTCCTTAGTCTAACTCGGGTTCATCTATTTCTTTTCTAGGAGGCCAGGACTTGGTGCTTCCTCCTCAGTCTTACTCAGGTTCATCTATTTCTATTCTAGGATGCCAGGACATGGTGCTTCCTCATCAGTCTTACTCAGGTTCATCTATTTATATTCCAGGATGCAAGGACATGGTGCCTTCTCCTCAGTCTTACTCAGGTTCATCTATTTCTATTCTAGGATGCCAGGACTTGGTGCTTCCTCCTCAGTCTTACTCAGGTTCATCTATTTATAATCTGGGATGCCAGGACTTGGTGCTTCCTCTTCGGTCTTAGGTTCATCTATTTCTATTCTAGGATGCAAGGACATGGTGCTTCCTCCTCAGTCTAACTCGGGTTCAACTATTTCTTTTCTAGGAGGCCAGGACGTGGTGCTTCCTCCTCAGTCTTATGCAGGTTCATCTATTTCTATTATAGGATGCCAGGACATGGTGCTTCCTCCTCAGTCTTATGCAGGTTTATCTATTTCTAATATAGGATGCCAGGACATGGTGCTTCCTCCTCAGTCTTACTCAGGTTCATCTATTTCTATTCTAGGATGCCAGGACATGGTGCTTCCTCCTTAGTCTAACTCGGGTTCATCTATTTCTTTTCTAGGAGGCCAGGACTTGGTGCTTCCTCCTCAGTCTTACTCAGGTTCATCTATTTCTATTCTAGGATGCCAGGACATGGGGCCTCCTCCTCAGTCTTACTCAGGTTCATCTATTTATATTCCAGGATGCAAGGACATGGTGCTTCCTCCTCAGTCTTACTCAGGTTCATCTATTTCTATTCTAGGATGCCAGGACATGGTGCTTCCTCCTTAGTCTAACTCGGGTTCATCTATTTCTTTTCTAGGAGGCCAGGACTTGGTGCTTCCTCCTCAGTCTTACTCAGGTTCATCTATTTATATTCTAGGATGCCAGGACATGGTGCTTCCTCCTCAGTCTTACTCAGGTTCATCTATTTATATTCCAGGATGCAAGGACATGGTGCTTCCTCCTCAGTCTTACTCAGGTTCATCTATTTCTATTCTAGGATGCCAGGACTTGGTGCTTCCTCCTCAGTCTTACTCAGGTTCATCTATTTATAATCTGGGATGCCAGGACTTGGTGCTTCCTCTTCGGTCTTACTCAGGTTCATCTATTTCTATTCTAGGATGCAAGGACATGGTGCTTCCTCCTCAGTCTAACTCAGGTTTATCTATTTCTTTTCTAGGAGGCCAGGACGTGGTGCTTCCTCCTCAGTCTTATGCAGGTTCATCTATTTCTATTATAGGATGCCAGGACATGGTGCTTCCTCCTCAGTCTTATGCAGGTTTATCTATTTCTATTCTAGGATGCCAGGAAATGGTGCTTCCTCCTCAGTCTTATGCAGGTTCCTCTGAATATGATGATGTTAGTTCATCTTCATCATGTAAGTGAGCCTCCACTTTTACTTTATTAATAGTTGATTGATTATTAAAGAGATACATTAACTATTATCAGTCTGGATATTTATGTATGACATCACTGAAAATATTTTTGAAAAGGATTTTTAGTATTATACTTTTGTTCTAAGCCCCTATTGTGAGTGGCATCGATAAAGTGTAATAAACATGGATGACATAGGATGTAAGAACATTGGAAGCTGGGGCAAGGCTTGAGGCCAGTGACAGCGAGGATATCCAGGGATGTGAAGTACAGCAAAGGGCCTCAGGCAAAAATCATTCCTAGGAAACCAAAGGGTTGAGAGAGCATCATAATCCAAGACCAGTCCAAGAGGGTTAGAGAGCCCGAGCGCAACACAAAAGAACAAGCCAATGTGAGCAACCAGAGGTAATTAGGGAATATTGTAAAAGACTGAGAAAAAGAGTGAACAATATTATAGTGGGCAAAAAAGATTTACCTGGTCTCAGGGTGTTGGATGATCAGTTGCAGGTGTCCCATAATTAGGAATATTATGTTGCCTTGGGTCTGTAAGTCAATGTCCAGAGCTGTTACAGACAAGGATGAAGTGAAAGGCTACCTGGAGACTGCAGAAATGTTGCTAGCAGGTAGGTTTGGTGCAGGACAGAGTGAAACCCTGATAGTACCTCCATCTTAGAGGAATAGGATTCAATGGATTGGCATCTTTCTCACCCTCAGACATACAGCTTACAGATAATGCATGGATCAGACAGGGACTTATATACACAGGAGCACAAAAAGGTCCTGGTAATTCAGCTAGTTTGGGTGCAGAGAAACAAAAGGTAAAGTTATAAAAATAGGTGAGCTAACCTAATCACTCGGCAGAGGTCTTCAATGCTGAACACTACACTTAGCTTCACAATGGACCTCTAAGACTTGTCCTTCCAAAAATCAGGCATTTTCAACATGAATGAATCAGTACAACAGGCGGTTAGTCACTCCATTGAGGATGAAAGTCTCCAGACCCTAGATCAGTGGTTTCCAATCACGAATTTTGAAGAAAATGACAAACTTGACCACAGATTATAGATACACACTTTGTTATTCCTCCTGAGTATCTTTCTTGAGTGGTGAAAGGCCTTCAAGCAGCACAAGTTGCATAGGCTGTGGTAAGAAGATAGAAGGTGCAGCAGGAAGTGAAAACGAACCATCTTAGTCTGGGGGTTTTGTGTTTCATGTTTGGCCTTTCCTTGTCTCCACTCATGAATCCTACAATCTATTTCTATCACTAAAGTGGTCATATCATCGCATATGGTAGGCATGGATACTTGGGCCAGTTCATCTATTGGGTATCTGATGCCCATCTGTGGAATCCTACTTTGTTTTCTTCTGCGGATATTCAGCATTGACAAAGGTTGTGTAGGAAACCTCTGCAGTCTTGTCTTGTTTTGGCCATACCATAGAGCCCCGTAGCATCCCAAAATGCCTGAAGGTGATCTGGGATTCCCTGAAGAAGATTACTGTTCTGACACAAACTTTGTAGCATAAGATGTGGATTCAGGAGAAATGGATGTTGGAATTCTTTGTGGTAACTACTGTACTGAGTTGTGTCTCCATTACATTTATCATGGCGCAGCACCTGTGGTCCCGGGTGTTATTTTACTAAAGATGAATAATGTCATTAGAATTAATGTAAACATTGGTTATATTAAAGTTTAGTATTGAAATCATCAGATCCATACTAAAGTATAATTAAGGTTTACTTTATACATACTTTACAATATTAAATGAAACTAATGGCACTATGTGACCTCAATATGTTGTTCCTGCTATGGAATAAACAGTGTCATCATTTTATCTTGGAAGTAATATTATTTTGAATGTATCCAGGTCACTTATACAAAGCATATTACGCTGCATTATGCTCAGTGGGTTTTATTTTGTGAAGTGCGTTGGTATATTGTGCTCAATGTGTCTTATTTTTTATTGTACCATAAACAGTTACATTATTTTATTTCTTCTAGGAATCAATTAACCCAACTGAGAATAATTCTAACGGCTGATGGAATAAGAAGAGGGAGTGTAAAAAGAGTGATGTAAAATTCCTTATTAGAAAATAAATGTACTTATAGAATTCCTGCTTGTGTAAGATGCCGACAACGATCCAGTCCAGAAAAGTTCCAAGACAGAGGTTTCTTATTCAAAACAAAAAGTATCTGAGACAAAGTGTTTCGCATATTTTGTAAAATGTGTCAACGGTGGCGCCAAAGCGTGGTGCATGCACCAAGCTCATAAGCTAACTATACAGTGACGTGATGCAATTCCCCATATGAATAATTACAATCTGATCTAAGTACATCCAGTCATCCCTTTCCATTTATTGTCCATTTCTGGGCTAAAAAGCTGAAGGTGCGGGTACTAATCTTGTGAGGATTCTATCAAAACGACCACCTACCGAGTCCCTTTTGGATTAGAGTTATGTCTTCCATCCCGCCATATCAAACAACACTTCTTGCCCACCCTTTTACACACCTGAAACATGATTTGCAAAAATTGAATAAACCCCACTAAACCAAATCCTGACGACTACGCCAAATGTACTAATGTGGTGATGGTTCTATCAAAACTTCCACCTACCGAGTCCCTTTTCGCTTGAAGTGTGTGTATCCAACTCTGACAAATCAAACAGTACAAATGTAATAATAACCATATTGTAAATTGTATTATACTTTACGTCGACTGATCAATCACACAGGGCCGAGGAACCCTTCTGAAAATATCGGCTCAACAAAATGGCGAGAGATAGAGGAACACAGCACCTGGCACAGTCTTGTCCAAGGTTGAAGTCAGCAGCCATAAGTCATGGTCCTCATATATATAGCAACCGTGTACTGGAAGTTATAAGGGATGAATATTGCACCATTTTTTTAAATAAACAAATATCCAAACATCATTTATCTTCATGTATTTATATCATTGTCTCTAAATCTATTTGTATTAATATGTGCTGGAAGTAGTGTAGTTATGTTATATTATTATGTCTCATTCTGTGGAATAGTCATTACATGCTAGTATATTATATTAGCTTCTCTTTATTACATATATTTCACAGCTGTATCCACTACATACAGATGTTCATCATGTTTTTAATATGTCTGATACATTACATGTTTAACTTGTCTGGGATGGATGAGTCTTAAGTGAGCCATGTGATATTATAAGATATCTCGTCTAATGTTACAGAGACAATTACGGGCACTAACTCCGAAACATCTATTAAAAATAATAATCTAAGTAAGTAAAATATTTCATTTCTAAAATAAGTATCATCAGGCTACTGATTTGTTATGTATGTTAGATATAGTGGTAATGACATCATCTTCCTGTCATGGGCGTTACACACTACTGAGTGATCGTTAGATATCATTATATATAGTGGTAATGACATCATCTTCCTGTCATGGATGTTACACACTACTAAATGAACGTTAGATATCATTATATATAGCGGTAATGACATCATCTTCCTGTCATGGGCGTTACACCCTACTGAATGATCGTTAGATATCATTATATATAGTGGTTATGACATCATCTTCCAGTCATGGGAGTTACACACCACTGAATGATTGTTAGATATCATTAGATATAGTGGTAATGACATCATCTTCCTGTCATGGGTGTTACACACTACTGAATGATCGTTAGATATCATTATATATAGTGGTAATGACTTCATCTTCCTGTCATGGGCGTTACACACTACTGAGTGATCGTTAGGTATCATTATATATAGTGGTAATGACATCATCTTCCAGTCATGGGAGTTACACACTACTAAATGATCGTTAGATATCATTATATATAGTGGTAATGACTTCATCTTCCTGTCATGGGTGTTACACACTACTGAGTGATCGTTAGGTATCATTATATATAGTGGTAATGACATCATTCAGCAGTGTGTAACTCCCATGACTGGAAGATGATGTCATTACCACTATATATAATGATACCTAACGATCACTCAGTAGTGTGTAACTCCCATGACTGGAAGATGATCGGTAGATATCATTATATATAGTGGTAATGACTTCATCTTCCTGTCATGGATGTTACACACTACTGAGTGATCGTTAGGTATCATTATATATAGTGGTAATGACTTCATCTTCCTGTCATGGGCATTACACACTACTGAGTGATCGTTAGATATCATTATATATAGTGGTAATGACTTCATCTTCCTGTCATGGACATTACACACTACTAAATGATCATTAGATATCATTATATATAGCGGTAATGACTTCATCTTCCTGTCATGGATGTTACACACTACTGAATGATCGGTAGATATCATTTTATATAGTGGTAATGACATCATTTTCCTGTCATGGACGTTATACACTACTGAATGATCGGTAGATATTATTTTATATAGCGGTAATGACATCATCTTCCTGTCATGGGCGTTACACACTACTGAGTGATCGTTAGATATCATTATATATAGTGGTAGTGACATCATCTTCCTGCCATGGACGTCACACATCACTGAATTATCCTTAGATATCATTATATATAGTGGTAATGACATCATTTTCCTGTCATGGGTGTTACTCTTGCAAGCCTCGCGTAGCGAGGTGAGCCGTTAAGCCACAGAAGTCTTCCAAACTTTAAGCGAGAGAGAAAAATGGCGGCCGAAAAAAATTAAAACGAGGCTACAATACCCCCAGGCGCGCAAAACACAGCCAGGCATATACGAGGTACAATAATACACTATTAGGAAGGAAGGAAAATGCTTGCGAGCCGCGTAACACATAGACAATCGCCGCCATTATACAACACTAACTTGCAAATAAAAACATTACAAACCTGAAATGGCGGCTTCCCCACCTAAACCAATGGTTTTGTCTCGCATACACAGCCTATATATACTGCACACTTGGCACATTGCTGACACATTCTCCTCAGGTGATGAACAGTCTGAGTGAACATTTTCTGCTGCTGGAAAATCCATAGAGATTGTTAGGATATTGATTGCTGGATATTAATTACAAATAGGTAAAGTATATTAATTTTTTACTAAATTAATTAATTAATTATTATTAAAAAATATATATATATTTTTTATTTTTTTAAAATCACATTCTTATATTTTACACTGTGTTACTTTATGAATATATAAATGCTTAGCTCTTTCTAATACATTTATTCTTTGTTTCATTAATTATTAATGTACATTAATATATATTAATTTTACACAGCACTAAAAAAGAAATACAGATTTCATAATGCACTTAAATATGTGGTTTAATGCTCATTAACGTACATTCATTTAGTAACTATTAATTAATAATATTTACAAAAAAAGTATTAATAATTACAAACCACCAAAAAACATATGTATACTTTATACTGCACTTATATATCAGTGTTGCTGCTCTGTGCCCGACCCTCCAAGCACTTAAATATTTATAACACTTTATTATATTCTGACACCTGGTACATTTACTGTTTTATACTGCATTTATTTATTAATATATCCATGCTTAGGCATTTATATTTTGCATGTATGCCAATTAAACGTGATACTTTAAATTATTAATGAATGAATTGCATAAAAACATTAATAATACATTTCATGTCATTTGCCAGTTTCCTCATCTGTGCAGCTGTGTGAATACAGAGATACATCTGCTGCATTTTATCTGCAATAAGATCAACTTTACAGGTATATAATTTCATGATGATGTTGTTTAGGAAAAAAGGATTAAATCTTTTTGTTTTGCATTTATGACAGTTATAAATTAATTAACTAATGTATATTAATTAATTATTAATTAGTAATCATTATGAAAAATAAATATATTTTACACTGCAGTAAAAAAAGAAAATTTTACACTACACTTATATATCTGAACTCCTGCTCATTAATGTACATTAATTTAGTCATTATTAATTATTCATAATTACAACAAAAAAATGTTATACTGGCCCAAACAATTTGTACATTTTACACTGCACTTATACATCTGTGTTGCTGCTCATTGTCTGCCAAGGATAGGACCCTTAAAGCACTTAAATATATTAATCACTTTATTATATTATGACAGCTGCTACATTTAATATTTTATACTGCATTTATTTATTAATATATCCATGCTTAGGCCTTTACGTTTTGCATGTATGCCAATTAAACATGATACTTTAAATAATGATTTAATCCATTGAATCCGAACATTAATTAACATTAATACTTTTTATGTAATTTCACAGTTTTCTCATCTGTGCAGCTGTGTGAAGATCAACTTTACAGGTATATTATTTAATGATGCCGTTCTTTATGAAAACAGGATTAAATCTTTTTGTTTTGCATTGATGACAGTTATTGATGAATTAATTAACATATATTGATTAAGGTTTATTAATTTATTAAATAATTATTAATTAATCATTTCAATAAAAAAATAATAAATACCTTATTTAGGAATACATATATGCTTAGCCATTTACATTTTTATGAATGCTAATTCAATTTCATAACATTTTCAATTCTCAAAACATTACAAATCCTTTTCAGGCCAATCTATAGTTTGCTCATAGCTCTTTGTGTTTGCATATGAAATTTACATTTCAATGATGTGCTTCTTTAGGAAAACATGATTTAGCAAAACAATGTTTTGTATTGATCACAGTTATTGATTAATGAATTAACATATATTCATTAATTGATTACTTAATAATTAATTATAATTTTTTTTTTTTAAACATAAACTTATTTATCAAGATATATATGCTTAGCTCTTTAAGTTTTAATGTATGCCAATTAAAAAGAACACATTGATTGATTGATTGATTAATTAATTAATTTAAGGAAAAAATTACAGATGCATTTCAGGTAATGTGACTGTTTCATTACTGCTCTTTAGGTTTTGCATTGATGACAGGTCAAAACAATATGTACAATAAAACAAAAACATTATTTCTTACACCTGTATTTACAATTACAGATTACAATGGCGGACAACGCAGAAGACAAGAATGACCATAAAAGAAGATTGGCAAGGGAAAGGAAGCAAAGATGGAGAGATGCACAGTCCCCCGAGACTTCCCAACGATTAAGAGAAAAAGACAGATACTTCTAAATAAAATAAAAATTAGCAAAAAGGGACAAACTGAGTCTGATGGAACATCCAAGTAAAGAAAAAGTAAACAAAATAATGTCTATGAAACATTGCTTAATGACCCAATATTGCCTCATGACACCAATGTTGATACACATGACACAAATGTTGATATACACAGTGACAGTGATATCTATGTTCAGGAAGCTCAGGATAGTCCTTTATTTAGAGCACTAACAATAGACACTCATTATTGTGGATTACTGAATGTGGTTTGTCAGTTTTGTGGGGCCTATCATTTTTTGAAGGAAAGACCATCTGATGGAAATGTTATTAGTTGCTATCAGAAAGGAAAGGTAAGACTTCCACAAAAACACACATTTCCTTAATATTTACGAAGTACAATGAGCAATCCAGTATTTCCAAATTATACCAATTTAAAAAAAAATATCAGTGCAATTTAATTTGCTTCAATGGGTGCCACATTAGCAGAAAATGTCCCAGGACATGGTCCTTACTGTTTTAGAGTATGAGGACAAATGTATCACCGGACTTCACATTTACACCCACAAGAAGGAGAGCAAAAACATTTGCACAGTTATATGTCTTAGATACATTGGAAGCTGTTGAAATTAAACAATGTTTGCGAATAGACTTTGAACAGCTGGATAAAATCATGGCCAACAATAACAAAAAATTAGCAGAGGTTGAAAAAGAACAAAAGGCACATGCTCAATTAAATGAATTGCCAATGCAAAAGTAAATATGGTTCTGAAAAGAGATCGCAATACTGATCAAAGACGTTATAATTTAACAACAGTAAATGAGGTTGCAATGGTGTTTAAAAATAAGGACGGTGAACCACCTTTTTTTCAGTGGGATTTTAGAATATATCCAGGCAATGAAGAGCAACCTTTTATAAACATAAATATATTAAGTTGTAATTTGGATCTAATGACATAACCCATTTTCTTTCCAAATGGTGAGCCAGGATGGAAACCAAAATTACAATTACAAAGTTATCCCAATAGTAAAGTTTGTGTTAGAAACAATATTTCTATGTTGGAATATAAAGTGACACAAACTGCTATTCACAATCATTTTAATCCTATTTTATGTGTGGGTAAACTCACACAACACTGGATTATTGATTCCTATCTACAAGTACAAGCAAATAATCTAAATTCTATCAAATTTCAACTAAGCAAGCTTCACATAGAATAATATTGTGTATTGATGGATTATGTCACTGAATTGGCAAAAAGAGACATTCGCTATGTCAGTGCTCCTGAAGCAATGTGGCGTCTTGAAATTTGAGAGCATGATCGGTCACATGTTGTGTATCGATTAGCTGTACATTTTCCACAAAGTCAGTTTGTTTGCTTTACTGCAGGGAATGAAAGAAATGCCTTTCTGAAAAAAATGAACATAGAGCAACAACCTTTTCTACTTGGTTTCAATTAAATTGCCAGAACACTGAGGCCAGACAATGTTTATACATTGAGATTCAACAGCACTATGTATTTGTAAATGGCCAATGGTGACAATAAAAAAAAATATAATCAAAAAATTATTCTGTCATGAACATTTACACACAGTGAATGACATAGTTTATGATACTTTCCAATTAGCTGCAAGACATCAAAACTTCATAGCAGATGATACAGAATGGGAGAGGTGTCTGGAAGAAGCAGCACTATGTCAAATGCCAAATGAAATGAGAGAACAATTTGCATTTATTTGCATCTTTTGCAATGTTCCTGATGCATTAGCTTTGTGGGAAACATTTAAATTAAATATGTGTGAAGACTTCTTGAAACATTACAATGAGACTACATTGCTCTTTTAAAAAGCATTAATGGAAATTCAAGAAATATGTCTTGCTCATGGAAATAAACTGTGCAAGTTTTAATTTGCCTGATCCAGGACTTATAGATGAAATAAACTTTGAAGACTTTGACACTGATCTTCAAAACCAAAAAAACACAAGAAAGACTTGTAACTTTAAATACATTACAATTGCAAGCATTTAACACCATCACAAATGCTACAGATGATGAAATGGTCAAAGAGAGTTATTTCTATCTAGATGGCCCTGGTGGATCTGGAAAGACTTATCTGTATAATTGTTTAATGGGTTACATTTAAGCACAGGGTCAAATAGCACTGCCATTTGCAGCAATGGGAATTGCTGCACTTTGATTAGAAGGTGGCAGTACTGTGCATAGTGATTTAAATTGCCAGTTCCAATCCTTGAAACATCAGTGTCGGATATTCGACTGAATTCTTTACAAGCAAAAACATTTAAATAAAGTAAATTAATTATCATAGATGAGGCAACAATTATGCTGTGTCATGCCTTGCACTGTATTGATAGATTTTTAAAAGAAGTGATGGATAATGATTTGCCATTTGGTGGAAAGGTGATGTTGTTAGGAGGAGATTTTAGGCAAACATTACCTGTTGTGCTACATGGAAATACGACTGACATCATTGAAACATATATCAAGACAAGTAAAGTGTGAAAAATATTTACACACCTGAAATTAGAACTAAATATGAGATCTGAAGGTCAAAATTAATTCAATGATTGGCTAATTCAAATTGGAGATGGAAAATATCCACAAATAAATAATCTACCTGATGATACCATTGAAAATCCATCAGAAATGATTTGCAAAGAATCACTAATATTGGCAATCTTTCTAAATACTATAAATAATGAGGATTACTCAGACATTGCAAACAAAGTGATATTAACATCAAACAATACCGATGTCTTGAATCTAAATAACAACATTTTTAAATTCATCAATGCACCCCAAAAAATTATTACAGTGCTAATTCAGTTCTGTCTGATGACAAAGACAGTGAATCACTCTTTACTATGAAATTTATCAATTCTTTAACATTATCTGGAATGCCACCACATGTTTTGAAATAAATAAAAGGGGCAATTGTCATGCTACTGAGAAATATGAATGCCAAAAAAGGACTTTGTAATGGGACCAGATTAATTGTGCAGGATTTAAAAGAGCATTTCATACATGCAGAAATTATGAATGGTGCCCATAAAGGTGAACACGTTTTTATACCACAAATTGATATGGCTCCAAGTGAGAGTAGTTTGCCTTTTGTACTTCAAAGGAGACAATTTCCCATTATCATGGCATTTGCCATGACCATAAATAAATCCCAAGGACAAACTTTTTAAGTCTCTGTTTTTTTTTACAGGAACCTGTGTTTGCCCATAGACAACTCTATGTTGCTTTTTCAAGGTGCAACAATCCAGATGAAATTAAAGTTTATATTGAAGAAAACCCAACTCAGGGTGATTTATTAGAGGATGGACGCATTTTTACAAAAAACATTGTGTACTATGAGGTTCTGTAAACATAGAGAACAGTGGTTTTATTTTAAGGATAACATTTTATGTCACTCGGACTCTTTTTAGAGGACCACTATTTCACTAAGAAACTCTATAAAATGGCAAAAAACATAGAGAACAGTGGTTATACCCCGTGAACAAACTTTTATGTCTGGCGGTTTCTTTTTAGAGGACCACTATTTCACATAGGAAACTCTATGTGCCATTTTCAAGAACAAAAACCAGAAAAAGTGAAAATTAAAAACAAAAAAAAGACAAAGTAACACATTGCAATGTCTAACAAGTTACCTTTCCGCATGATTGGCCCGACAAAACAGTTATGAGGCATTTTCAATTCCAGGTTAAATGTTAGTATTTTAAGTTACTGTTTGAGATTTTAACATTGTATTTTAAAAGGTGTGCAAAAGTTGTTTAATTGTATATAATTAAGATTCTATGTTACTAGGAGGATAACCATTTGTTCATAAATTGAAATGTATAATGAAATACAGTGTATTGATCCAGTGAGTAATCCGATCACCAGTTAATGGAGCCATAGAGCGGACATGTCAGTGCCCTTGTTGGTCATCATGTACATGTGTAGTGTGTGTGATGTACATGTAGTGGCATTGTGGTGTATGTAATATTCACCTGACATGGATGATGCATCCTGCTGGGCCACCAGGCCTGAAGCTCCAGCGGTGGGCACCTGGCTGAGCAGGTCCTTGACCACCCTCTCCCACTCGTTGTAGTACACAGTCACCTGGGGGCCACCACTTGGTGATGCCGCTTGCTTGTCTTCCTTGGCCATCATCCTCCTCACCTTGGCCCTGATGTCATCAAAATGCTGTTTGACGAACCTCACATCCCTTTGTGCTGTGCCCACTGCCTTTACCTCAGCCACTACCTCCTTCCAAGCCTAGGCCCTAGGCCCTGGCCTGACTTTCCTCCCCCCAGAAGGATCATGGGGCACCCACAAATGGCACCAAGGAGGACCACATTCTCCCAGTGTGTGCAATTGTGGGCTCTGTGCTCGCCATTAGCCTCTTGCCCTCCCGACTGTGTATGGGGATGTTGAGTTCTCCTCACCACCTTTTCCTCTCCTCCACACCGACACCCAGAGCCACCTCTCTCTCCTCCTCACCTCTTCTCATCTCATCATGCCCGTCTCTCCATTCCTCTCCCCTCCTCTTTCCATTTAAATCCCTAAAATAATATAAGGTTAAATAAGAATGTTTTTCTGTATATGTATGAGACAAAAAAAAAACAATGTGGGTACTATGTGCATTTATTAACTATTGGGGGATGGGGTGTGGGGGATGGGATGGGGTGTGTGTAAGGAGTGACCTAGCTCTATGTGTATTGCTATTATGTGTAATATATTTTATATATATATATATATATATATATATATATATATATATATATTAACCATGCAGTGAGATAGATAAATATTATAGTTAACGAGTGTAAGTGGTATAAGCTGAATTCAGGATTCCAACCTTATTATCTACGCAGTTTCTTTTGGGAGGGCTCCACACACAGACCGTGACACATACCAATATCTAAGTCAATTGTTGTTCAATTTTATAAATGTATCCTGCTTTCCCTACATTTTTAAAGTCTCCACCTGAAGGAGCATAACAGATCTGGTGTCTTTATTTGTCCTAAATACAGCAATGGGTACAAATATTTATTTTGCATTTCAGAAGCAATGATTAAAGGAGACAGAGAGCAACAGTTCCCTTTAAGACATCTGACTACACATTGTAGTTGTTCAACTTTAAGCCATCTCATGACATTCTGTAGCCATCCAGACCAGTGCAGGGCTTTATCTGAGCTCCTAATAAGAGCTGGAAACACTAGCCTGAGATCCTAGTGCACTGTCGCAGCTGCATATACTTAGTTACATAGGGCCTCATTCTATTATCGGCCGTAAATCGGCCGTAAGGCTGCGATTCCTTGCGAGGGTTCAGTTAACTCGCGATTCTATTATACGGCCCCGCAAGGATCTCCTTTTACGGCCGGCCGCATATCTTGGAACCGGCCGTAATCTGTGAAATATAAAAACTCAAAAATAAATTCAAGCCTGCACTGTACAGCTCTGTAAATGCTAGGGATCATATTGGGGGACATGAGGATTAAAAGGAACCCACTCTCAAGCTTGCACATCTGCCCAAACCCGAGTTCAAATTAACTGTTTATTTTCCGGCTGCGGCGTGGGTGTGTCTGAGGTGCTCCAAGCACTCTGGACTTTTTACATGGATATTTTACGGATATTAAAAATAAAATATTTTACGGATTTGAGTACAGGATAATTATGTGCTATTTTTTCTAACACCTAAAATCCCTTTATAGTCTTCTCAAAGTGCAGGAGGGCTTTATTTGAGCTATTTTATGTGCTTAATTGGTGCTAGCGAGACCTTTTTCCTGCAAGTAACTGCGGCTCGTTTTTAGCCTTCCCGGAGCAATTGAATTGCAAATCTCTTGCGGCCGTTTAAGATCAAAGGCTTTCCTCCGGCGCGAGCGGCCGCAAGAGATAGCAAGGCACCGGCCGCAAGCCTGCCGGAGTCCCCGGCCGTAAGGGAATAGAATAGCCGAATAGCTTGCGGCCGGTCCTTGCGGCCCCGCAACGGCTGCGGCCGATAATAGAATGAGGCCCATAGTAATTAAGGTTGAAAAAAGACTTTCAGTCCATCAAGTTCAACCTTTTAAGATCTCCTCTGATCTGCAAAATGCAGATTAAATATTAATTAATTAGTTGTTAATTAATTATTAATCAATTATAAAAAAAATTGTAATTATTAATTAATCCAGAGGAAGGCAAACAAAAAAAAAACAAGTGAGACTTAGCCAATTGTCTCAAAGGGAAAAAAAAAATTCCTTCCTGACCCCAGATACTGGTGATCAGATTTCTCCCTGGATCAATGCTCTCTCTCTAATTATCCAGGATAACCCTGAATTCCCTTTTTAATTAGAAATAAATCCAGTCCCCTTTTAAAGTTATCTTTACTTCTCACCTCAAGGGATGTCCTCTTGTCAGTTGAAAACCTCTTTGCACAAAAAGCTCCCTTTACAAATCTTTATACTGACCCTGGATGTATTTATATAAGGTAATCATATCTCCTCCTATTTAAATGCCTGTTTTTTACTCCGTATCTTTATCTTTAAATCATTGTTAAGCCACATTGGATGTAATTTACTCCTTTTACTTTTATTCCCACACGGTATATGCCGATGTGTATGTATATTTAGTAAGGATTTGAACGTTGTCCATTTATGTTCAGTATTTTTACCCATCATGCCTCTGTCCCATTCTATACTTTGTATCGCTGCCCTTAGACCATTAAAATCTGCCCTTTTAAAATTAACAGTTTTTGTTGGCCCCTTACAGTTTTTTTTTTTTTATTCAATCTCAAATAAGACTGTGTTGTGATCACTGTTTCCCAAAGGTCGCCCTATTTCAACATTTGATACAATATCAATATTATTTGTGATGACTAAATCAAAGATGGTGTAATTTCTAGTAGGCTCTTGTATAACCTGGGCCAGATAATGATCCCTGAGTGTACTCAAGAACCGGCTCCCCTTCCCTGAACTGCTGGTCTCATTTATCCAGTTTATTTCAGGGTAATTAAAATCTCCCATTATTAGAACTTGCCCGTGCTTAGCTGCATTTCCAATCTGTAACAATAATTGTATTTCCTCACTTTCAGCTATATTTGGGGGTTTATAGCATACTCCAACTAATATTCATTTGGAATTTGCTGCTCCGCTATTTAACTCTACCCACAAACATTCAACTTTATCACTAGGTCCACCATAAATATCTTCTCTGACTATAGCGTTAAATTCAGGACTAACATACAGACAAATCCCTACTCCTCGTTTTCCATTGCCTCTATCTTTCCAAAATAGGTTATAACCATCCAAATTAACAGTCCAGTCATGAGATTCATCCCACCACATTTCGGTAATGCCTATTAAATCCCATTTTTCATTAATTGCTAATAATTCTAACTCTTCCATTTCTCACTTCATTCATAAACATGTAAATATGAGCTCCATTCATAAACATGTCAAAATGAGCTTCATTCATAAATATGTCACTATGAGCTTCATTCATAAACATGTCACTATGAGCTTCATTCATAAACATGTCAAAATGAGCTTCATTCATAAATATGTGACTATGAGCTTCATTCATAAATATGTGAATATGAGCTTAATTCATAAACATGCACAGTAAGAACCCAAGATCCATGTTGTATAAATGCATTTCACAGACATATATTTGCTATATTGGTACATGTAATTGTTTATTACAATAATTAAAATTACACCAAAGATAAAGTAGAACAATACATGACACCCAGAAGGGATAAATGTGAAATAAAGACCGGACACTATGACCACACAGTAAGGTATAATCATCATAGATTGTATCTGTTGGAATGATCATCTGCACAACATGGTAGACATGAGATCCCTCTTGCTTTCACCACTGAGTACAGAGTGCGGCCCCGTTCATGGATTTCTTGTAGCAGTTACTTCATAATGCGTTTTGCTATAAAAATTAAAAGTATTAAGTTAGAAGTAGAGGTGGTGGCTGTGGTATCATTTGCACGGACTGTATCATTCTGAGATAATCATAGACATGGAATCAATCTACAGTGTCCTCTGCAATAAGTATGACCTGTGGTGGGAGACACTTATTGGGTACACTTACATACATAGTGTTAGGAGGGGTATGCCAGCTTAAATAAAATTTAAGAAGTGCGAATGAACTCCTTAGAGAACCATTGGCATTTCAAATTGATCCCTCTGCGAAATAACTGAATAATATAGTACTGCCTAAAGTATGTTCCTCAAAAGATCCATGTATGAATCTAGGACTCCTCGTTACCAGATTTGTATAGTCTAAAACCTGAAGTCAATATATAAATAAACTGAAGAAGAAATGCCTGTAGAAGCATCATTTATATACACAAGAAACAGGTTCCTATTTTTTGTTGTGTGTACAACCATCTCACAAACATCTAGAGATGTTCTATCACAGATCAATACAATGGATACATTAATCCCAAAATCTCTAAGAGGTTCTGGCCTCAATCAAACATTAAAAATAACTAAGCAATGAGTCTATTACGTGAGACATGATAGTCTTCAGCTAGTGTATGCAAAGATTTGTTACCACTCTCTAAGGACCAAATAAGGGTATTCAGGACAGATCAAAACGTTAGAGGCTTGTAAAGCCTTATTACTTTATTTGTATCCCTTCTTGGTGCTTTGGTTGGTCATGTAATCAAGGTCAAAGTTGGGTTATGTATCAAAGACATATAGTTTTTCATTATGTATATAGACCAAATACCTATGGACTCTATATAGATGATAAATAGTATTTGTCTATAACTAGTCTATCGTACACTTTACTTCACGGAGTCACCTGGTAACGTTCTTTCTACTGTCAGGTTAATCCGGTTTGGGCATATTGTGGCACACATCGAGTGGCTAATCCTTCTAATATTTCTAACCAACAGCCATATCTTCTGTAATCTCCAGTGTGTCTCATTATGCCTAATTAATGTGTAACTTTACTAACCTTATCATGAACACAAATAAAGACCTAACACGCCTGACATGTGTCTCATGATTGACTTTAGAATGTAGCATCACCTAATCACCTCTCGTAAAATGTCAGGGTTAAGGGTCTTGTGTAATTCAATGAAGCTGTGAGCTGTACATGTAGGGTTTACCAAGATGGGAAGATCATGGCAGAGAGGTCAGACAAATTGTGATTCACTAATTGTGGTGCTGGAGAAAACTGCCTAGGGTCCCTTGGACTGCAAGAAGATCCAATCGATCAATACTACAGGAAATTAAGCCAAATAGTTCACTGAAAGGCTTGATCATAAGGCTAAATTTCAAATATGGATTCCCTAGAGAAGTCTCTAATGCTGGGAAAAATTGAAGAAGGGGACAACAGAGAAGGAGATGGATAGATGATAGGAGCTTGATGGACCATAGAGGGGCAGTGTTTGACAGATGTGCCTGGTGTGCGGTTGTCCATCGGGTCTTGGAGTGAGAGCAAAAGCACAAAGATGTCTGAGCGTTTGCTATATCTATACAAGAGCTCTGTTCAGTGGAATTTACCACAACTAGAAATTCACGTCCACTTTACTCTGTAGATACGTTTGGTGGACGTTCCAATTTTGTTTTCAAAAATGGTGGTTTCCCCGGTGATTCTGTACATACATCTGAAGAGATGTCGAAGTATGAAACCTTGAAGAGACCACTAAAGGTCCACTAAAAGAACCCAATGGGTGGTATTTTGGAGCACTTTACTTATGGAGTCT
Organism: Discoglossus pictus; assembly: GCA_027410445.1. Classification (NCBI taxonomy): domain Eukaryota; kingdom Metazoa; phylum Chordata; class Amphibia; order Anura; family Alytidae; genus Discoglossus; species Discoglossus pictus. The sequence continues at coordinate 452,563,521 of CM050165.1, read as the reverse complement.
TAATCTATTGGTGATTTCTGCCCACGGACTTGGAGATTAAAGTCTCTATAGAAATAAAATTATAAACATGAAACAAATACATTTCCGGAATGTTCTATAGATGCCCGGAGCATGACTCACCTACAGGATCCACACACTGGACCTGGCAGGCATATGGACAGCACTTCCGTTTGCCTGGACAATGACCATCACCACCACACAGAGGAGCAGGACCTGGCTTGGGGCAAGCTTCTATAGTTTGCGCCCATGGACAATATCCATCTTTAACTGTAAAATAGAGAAGTTTTAGTGTTTAGATCCACCATAACTAACCAGGGACATCAAGAACATAATGCACTGAGTATAATATAAAACATCAACCCACAGTAAGTCAAGTAATATTATCACCTCTAGAGGTGAGGTCATGCTCTAGCTCTAATTAGCTCTTTTGAATAGGTTGGGTAGATTTAAATAAAGGGTTAAAAAGGTAATATAAGAAAGTGAGATAAAATTGGTGGAATTCATGGCTTACATTTTCTATGGTTCCTATTTATCAAAAAGGGGTAACATGCAAAGTGCTCCACAAAACAATCTCCAAGGGTAACATATGTATATATTATATATTCATGTTCTCATAACGAGAGACTTCACTAAAACATGTTTTATCCCAAGACTTACACAGCTTCCTCAATGGTACCTTTTTTACCACCACGGGGGTTCATATTGGAACCCCCAATGATGCTAACCCCAATGGGGGTCCATTAGGACCACATAGCCCTAACACTAAGTACGTAACCAATACTACCTAATTAAAAAAAAAAAAAGAAACCTATAAGGGGGGTTATGATCCATACCTATCCTTTTGATGTCCCTTAGTGACATAAAGCCCTGGTTCCTCACTGTTCAGCCCTGGGTAAGCGGGCACTCCACTTTTTTCTTCATTGAAGCCCTTGTTCCTAATCTCCACCCTGTGAAGATTGGCCTCTGTCTAAAAACAATAAACACTTCACCTAACGGAGCTCCTCCGCTGAAGGGAAGCCTTATATACTATTTTATGTATACCGAATTGGCTGAAATAAAGGTCAACCATATTTAACCCAAACAGAATAGAGTAGTTGAATTATTCCCGCCGCATATCAGATTTTTTGAAAAAAGGGCTTCAATTAAGGGCTGAAGAGTGAGGAACCAGGGCATTAATTATTTTGTGTTGCACTTTGTCACTGACCTCTTTTTCTCAGCCTGGGTGTTGGCCCATTGAGCGCATTAATGGACAGACAGTTTGGCTCCAGCCACTGGATTATGTGTGTGAGCACCTCCATTGTAGTTATAATCCGGTCTGGCCCATTGTTAGCAGATTAAGTTAATCCCATCAACCATGTACTCTGTCTAGGGTCTGGACCACTAAGACACGGAGACGGTAGGATGTGGATTGAAGGCTAATCCTATTGATCTCAGGAAGCTACTGCCAGACCCCAAGTGGGGTCATCTCCTGTAATTGTGTACACCCCCCCTGTACCTATACCCTATAAATACTGCTGTCATTTTCAAAAATAAATACGGAACATATCTCTACCCTCTAAGTAACCTGTCCTAATCACTACCACAGGAACTTTACTGGAACCCCTGGACATGCTAATTTATGATGGAGAGACTCTGACTGATACAGAAGCCAGATATTAGAGTGCAGGTGCCGAGATTTCAAAGAACCAAACGGAACTTGTGGGTAGATAACCTGTAGTCTATAGCAGGTGGCACTGGGATTATATAGACCCTACTCTTGGATCATCACATGCTTTTTAAAATATTAAGTGTAGAAGGACTATGGGATCCTTATGGACCACATGGGGAGGTTAGGGTCCATTAGATCCAATATGGTGGTTGAAAGGATTAACACAGGTATTAACTTTAGTTGCAATGTAAATCCATAAGGACCCCCAATCATAGCTTAGTATACCAATGGGGTCCATTGATACACCATGGTTTTGGGGTTAATATTTTGTGCCATGGCGGTCCATAAGGAGCACCATGGTTATTCTTTGGTTAGGGGATGCGTGAGCTCATAGAGGGAGCAAGTATTGAGGGGGATCCCAGGAATTCCCTGGCTCATAGTGGGTAGCAGGCATTGAGAGGGATCTTAGTAGGTAGCAATTGAGAAATGAAGCCTCAAATCCAACGCAGTTAAGATGTTAGCTTCTTCATATCAAAGGGTTTGAGGAATCAAGACCTTTGGAGTTATATGTCTGCCTTTATGAGGGATTTAAATAAACTTTAGTTTTTTAAATTCTGCACATTGTGACTCCTAGTAAAGTGACATCGGATACCATTATGGAAGGCATGAGATAGTTATGGCACACATACTAAGAGCATACAAGATTAGGGACATCTTATGCACTCGCATTTCATTTCTTAGAGGGTAGATTTACATGTGTGATGCTCTGAAGTGAATTTAACTCAATTCTTATGGAAGTCATGGAATGGAGTCCTGAGAGAATTGGTAGAAGAACTATTGAGGTTTCTAACTCTTGTTTAAAAAATATTTGGGGATATGCTGTTTTAGGGTACAGCATGTGTACCATGGGCTTAGGAGCCCAAAATAATCTGAGGGGGATTATAGAGATGAAAATGACTGTGGCCCTGAGTGGTGCATTTTAACTCTACACCCAGGACTGGAACCAGGAGTGGATTTACCGTGGGGCCCCAGTGCGCCTCAAAAATGTTTTTTTTTAATTTCTTTGTTTACATTTTCAATGGCTCTGGGACCCACAAACCCACCTGCCACTAATATAATAAAAAATGATATATATATACAATATACATTATGGATCAAAGCTTTAATGGGAAAGACATACAGCTCCATAGTGGTTAAATCTGTTAATGATTGATTAAGTTGAATATTGCTCTTTTTGTCATCCCCACCTACCCCCTAGTACCTATAAGCACTAAAAATGATTCCTTTCAGATTCCCTGAAGTAATAAAGGATTAATTTATTTGATGACACTATGAGCCTCATTCAATTTGGGGTTTGCAAGTCGCAGTTTGTAGGCTGTATGTCTGTGGACCTGCTTCGGGCTCGCAGCATGCTTGACTTATGCTGCTATTCAATTCAACAAGACTGTAAGTTTCGGGCCGCAGCCTCAAGCCTGTAAACCCTCTCCGCGCACACAAGCTGTAATGGGGCCGGACGAGCCGTGATCAGACATTAATTACTATTGTGTAATAACGTAGTGAGATACAGGCCTCTCAGCCAATAAAAAGTGGTCTAGCCGAATATGATTGACAGTAACAGATTATAAAATTTGTGTCCCCCCCCCCCCTTGCGTTTACGGTGTTCTATTTTCTTTTAAAGTATCATGCAGGTACCGGAGTTGGTGGTCAAGTTCTATTCGAGAGAGAATAGAAGAGATTGGAGAGAGGTAGTTTGCACATTTATTCATTTATATTCTATTTCATATGGATTTACACTTAATACTTGCTTACACATATTTACAGATTACACATATTTGTAATACACATAGTTTAAAGGAGAGGAGCGTGAGGTGGCCATGGGGAGTAGAGAGGAGGAGAGGAGTGAGGGCGAGGAGTGCGAGGAGGGAGTGAAGGGCGAGGAGGGAGAGGAGGAGGGAGAGGAGGAGAGTCCAGAGGAGGAGGTGGGTGGTGAAAGGGGGGCCTGAGAGTCAGGCACTCAGAGGAGAGGGACAGAGGGGAAGGGGGCTGATCCCAGGGGGGGGGGGGGGGTTGTTTGGCTAAAGGGACAGGCCCCAGGGACAGGTCAGGGGGGCAAGGGTCCCCATCCACAGTCGAGAAGACAAGAGGCTAAGGGCAAGCACAGGGCCCACAATTATACTGGGAGAATGTGGTCCTCCTCTGTGCTATCCGTGGCTACCCTGTCATTCTTGCAGGGGGGAGGGAAGTGAAGCCAGGGCCTAGGGCTCAGGCTTGGAAGGAGGTAGTGGCAGAAGTTTCAAAGTGCCAAGGGATGTGAGGTCTGTCAAGCACAGATTTGATGACATCAGGGTCAAGGTGAGGAGGATGATGTCCAAGGAGGACATCGACTGCTGCGTCACCTATAATGAGTGGGAGAGGGTTGCAAGGGACCTTCTGAGACCGTCGCCCACCGCTGGAGCTTCAGGAACCAGCCTCAAAGTCAGGTGAATATCACATACACTAACATTCCACCACATGTGCATCACACAAACTACACATGTACATGATGCCCAACAAGGACACTGACATGTCAGCTCTATGGAATTAACAAGGGATAGATGGATGCGTCATAAAATCCATGAAGCTGACAAATTACTGTCATTCGTGGGCACAACAACAGTAATTAAGCAATAGAGAGTCGATGGATGGGTGTGTGCTCGGCAGCCTATGCAGTTACAGACCGCAGTCGGAATCAAGATAGGGTTAGGAGCCAAGAAAGATCAAGACCATGAACCAAAGAATAGATCATATCTAGTATATGATAGCTAATCTGAGTTGCAATTAGGAGAATCATCCAGGTTCAAGCCTAGATGTCAGATAGTAAGGAATGTACACATAACAATGTATTATTCATCATACTAATGACATGTACCTTTCTTTTCTATTTTTCAGCATCCAGGAGGAGGTCTTGGTCCAGTAGCGAGCCAGTGGCGGGGGCGTTGGCTCTATCTCAGCAGGATGTGGAGGAGCAAGACCCGCCCATCATAAACTGGCACAGGGGGAGGAGGAAAGAGGAGGATCTGAGGGCCCTGGCTCAAAGGAGCAGGAAGTTAATTGGGTGGTGGGGTCACCGTCTGGACCCCCAGCATCCTAGCTGAGATTTTACCCCACTACCCCCCTCCTCCACAGACTGCATATATCACCAGGGATCTCTAACCGGACTTATGGGGACCAGCACAGCCAGCCACCACCTACTTCCCTCCATAGCAGTGCACTGGCCTGGCCGCCACCATCACACCACCTTAGGGATCGCCTCAGGCTCCATCCCCAAACACTCCCCACTCCATCCGCCACATTCTCACCCACCAATGCCCCACATACCTACATCTCCACCACCACCAATCCAGGCTGCGTAGGCGGAGATGCTGCCCATAATGCGCCAGCAGCTGGACATACTTCGGGGGATCCAGGCCAGCATCTCTGCCAATCATGCGGAGCTCATGCACAGCCTGACAAGGCGCAATAGGGAGGAGAGGAAGCATCATCTTATGACTGAGACCTACCTGAGCTGCTAAAGTTAGAACTGGTCCCCAGCCTGGCCTGCTCTAACACGGAGGCATCCAGTGGCCACCAGAAACCCAGCCCCTCCTCTCGTCTCCTCCCACCTTGCCTCCACCACCTGTTGTGCTGCTGCCTCTAGGGAGGTTGCTAATAGTAATGCTTGCAGATGGGAATCAGGTGAGTTGGTATATTGGTACAGTATTTAGCTCTGTACTGTACATTCAATGTGATTAGATTTTTTATCCTCCTACGCCTTTTTTTAGTTGACCACTTTTTCAGATTTTTGTTTTGTCACCACACTGTATGTGTGAAACTGGATTGAATTACACAGTCCAGAGGTTGACTCATCAGCAGATCTAGACAAGCTGTAAGTGCTATGCATAATAATGATTTCTCCAATTAAATGGAGTGATTTCTGATGATCCTTTTTTCATCAGAGTCAGGTTGCAGCGGTGTAGTGACCACATGTAAGCCTGGTAGGTGCTATGCATCATGCTTATTCTAGACTATCACATTACCCCCTTTAGGTATCCACTTTTTCCCCACAATCCTCTGGTTCTCCCGAGACCCGCCCATACCACACCCATGATATTAACGCACAGTCTTTGTCCATTTCTAATTGTGCTCTGTGTAAATAAAGCTGTGTTATACTGTTCACACCATGTAAGTGTGTTTTCAATGGTTGGGGTGATGGGACATCCACATGGATCATTCCTATATGTGTAAACTAATGAGCCCTAGGTACTATGCAATAGATCAATACATACAACAATAATAATTGTCCTAATACCATTGGATATCATATTACATAAAAAAGTTGTCAAACTACGAAACGTCATCACGCTTTGCGAGCTCGTAAGAACTGCATCCCTGGCGAAGCGAGGGATGCAGTTTAGTCTGCAAATGTGGACCATCGTGAAGGTGGAGGCTCCAACGAAGCGAGGGTCCTCATTTAAAGAGGTGGAGGCTCAAAGGTGCCTCACACACGGTTAAAAACACACACACGCACAACCATTACGGCTGAACCGGGCACACCTAAAAACAGTCAAAACACAATAAATACCCCAAAAATACATAAAAAGCTTACCCATAGCAAGGTGGGGGCACCCAGGACCTCTGAAAGTGAAGTTACACCTCCATTTAAGTCCAAATTCCCGAGTTCAGACACACAAAATCCCCTAAGCAAGAGAAAAAATGGCCGCTGAAAAAACGAAAACGAGGCTCAAAGCCCAGGACCGCACAGCCACGTACAACTTATCCAAGAAGGGATCCGAGATAAGCTCGGAAACCCGCATTAACCCCACGGGATCCGAGATGAGCTCGGAAACCCGCATTAACCCCACATTAACCATCGCAGTGAGGGTCCCGATCGCATGCGATCGGGACCCCGCAGCAATATAAATTCCAGATTCCCGCGTTATGGGTCCATAAAGGACCTGTTCTAAAAAAAATATATATATACACTATCACGCATCATCTATACAGAGCCCCATCAACCATTAATTAACCCTGTCACTCATGAGGGTCAATATAGACCCACATAAGTCCTTCATTAACCCTCTCACTCATGGGGGTGAACACAGACCCCCATAAACCCTTCATTAACCCCGTCTCACATGGGGATCAATACAGACCCCCATAAACCCCTAATTAACCCTGTCACTCATGGGGGTCAATACAGACCCCCATAAGCCCTTCATTAACCCTGTCACTCATGGGGGTCAATACAGCCCCCCATAAGCACTTAACCCCTGCATCATGGGGGTCAATACAGACCCCCCATAAACCCCTAATTAACCCTATCATTCATGGGGGTCAATATAGACCCCCATAAGCCCTTTATTATCCCTGTCACTCATGGGGGTCAATACAGACCCCCATAAGCCCTTCATTAACTGTGTCACTCATGGGGGTCAATACAGACCCTTATAAGCACTTCATTAACCCCCCTTACTCAGGAGGATCAATATAGACCCCCATAAGCCCTTCATTAACCCTGTCACTCATGGGTGTCAATACAGACCCCCATAAGCACTTAATTAACCCCCTCACTCATAGGGGTCAATAAAGACCCCCAAAAGTCCTTAATTAACCCTGTTACTCATGGGGGTCAATATAAACCCCCATAAGCCCTTCATTAAGCCTGGCACTCATGGGGGTCAATACAGACCCCCATAAGCCCTTCATTAACCCTGTCACTCATGGGTGTCAATATAGACCCCCATAAGCCCTTCATTAACCCTGTCACTCATGGGGTCAATACAGACCCCATAAGCCCTTCATTAACCCCCTCACTCATGGAAGTTAATATAGACACCCATAAGCACTTAACACCCTCACTCATGGGGGTCAATACAGACCCCCATAATGCCCAAATTTACCCTGTCACTCATACAGACCCCCATAATACATATAATTAACCCTGTCACTCATGGGGGTCAATAAAGACCCACATAAGCCCTTAATTAACCCCCTCATTTATGGGGGTCAATACAGACCCCCATAAACCGCTAATTAACCCTGTCACTCATGGGGGTCCATACAGACCCTCATATGCCTCTATTTAACCCCATCAGTCCCATACGTGTATATTAAGACCATTATGGGCCTGTTTCAACACCAACATTAACCACATAAGTGTCATGACGGTCCTCAAGGACCATCATGACACTAAGTATAAACACTACACTGCACTATACCCCCCCCAATAAAACATTAAATATCAACTAAACACCCTCTTCACTAACCTATTAACACCAACACTACCTTCCTAACTACCCCCTAATAACCCCCACCACTCTAATTACAGAAAATAAAAAACCTAAGTCACAAAAAATAAAAAAAAGGAACAGTACAGAAAATAAAAAACACATTACAACCCCCCCACTACAGAAAAAAATAAAATAAAATTACACACCTGAAAAGGAAATACATACAATACAAATACATACAATACAAATACATACAATACAAATGCATACAATACAAAAAAATGAAATACAATACAATACAACTATCTAATATACAATGCATCCTATCAATCTAATATACATCCCCCAATCTATCTAAATAAATACCATAATCTAATATACATCCTATCTATATAATATACATCACACAATCTATGTAATATACAATACATACTATCTATCTAATATACATCCTATCGATCTAATATACTTCCCCCAATCTATCTAAATAAATACCATAATCTAATATACAATACATGCTATGCTATCTATATAACACATACCCTTAGCTAACATACAATAAATGCTATCTATATATAAAATAATCTAATGCTAAGCTAAAATAAAATAATTAAGACCACTTACCTTTTCAGATCAGCCACCTAGGGAAAAAAAAAATAGTGTAACACAGTTACAGTAAATAAATAAACATTCAAAATATTCTAAACATTCTAAATATTCTACTCACCTTTCCAGCATGTCCTGTCCTTCCTCTCCGTTGCGGCCCATGTTAGAAAAAACATAACATAACATTAGTACACATACATAAGCATAAAAACAAAATAAAATAAACATAATCTACATTGTACTTACCTCCCCGTGATGTCTCCAGCCTCCTCCTCTTCTGCCCCTGCCCTGGAACCGCGCTCAAAAACAGAAAAAAAAGGCTCCCGGAGACTTTTCCGGAAGAAAATAGGCAATGGCGCCTACTGATTGGTTGAAAATGCTGTCTATCAAATTCACCCAATCAGAAGGTGCCAATGTGTGAGCCAATCAGAAAGGGCTACACCCTAAAATCCCACTCTGATTGGATAAGGCACCTGTCAATCTTTATTTAAACCCATCACAAGGCGCAGATGCCTTCAGCCAATGACAATGGAATACACCCCCACAGGGTGATTGGCTGGAGGCATCTGCGCATTCTGATTGGTTGCACTGACAATAGCCAATCACAATGGAATACACCCCCATGTACTGATTGGCTGAAGGCATTTGCGCCTTCTCATTGGCTGTTGTCAATGTCAATCAGTATTACAGCCAATGGGAAGGGGCAGATGTATTCAGCTAATCACTGCGTGGGGGTGTATCCCATTGTGATTCGCCGATGGCAATAAAGCCTTTGGATTGGTTCAAATAAAGATTGACAGGTGCGTTATCCAATCAGCGTGGGATTTTGGGGTGTATCCCTTTCTCATTGGCTCACAATTGGCGTCTTCTCATTGGCTGAATTTGATAGACAGCGTTTTCAGCCAATCAGAAGCCGCTATTGCCAATTTTATTCTGGAACACTCCGTAGGAAGCTCATTAGCGTTGGGGACATCCGCAAGTGCGGATGTGTGTTTTTTTTTCTTAATTTTTTTAAAGAGCGCGGATGCTTCCGGGGCAGAAGACGAGGAGGCCGGAGACATCGCGTGGAGGTAAGTACAATGTAGATTGTGTTGATTTTACTTGGTTTTATGTTTATGTATGTGTATCAATTTTATGGTTTTTTTTTTAACAGGGGCGGCGCCGGAGAAGAAGTACGGGACATGCTGGAAAGGTGAGTAGAATATTTAGAATGTTTAGAATGTTTATTTATTTTATGTAAAAGTGTTGTAGTAATTTGTTAAATCTTTTTTACCCTAGGTTGGTGATCTGAAGAAACATCTCAAAGGTAAGTGGTCTTATTTGATTTTAGCTTAGAATTCGGGTTGCTATATAGAGATAGCATGTATTGTATATTAGATAGATTGGGGGATGCATAGTACATAGATAGTATTTATTGTATATTAGATAGATAGGGGGATGTATATTAGATAGATAGTATTGTATATTAGATAGGGGGATGTATATTAGATAGGAGAATGTATATTAAATAGGGGGGTGTATTGTATTTAATTGTTTTGTATTGTATTTAATTGTATTTATTTGATTTTATTATATTGTACGTATTGTATTGTATGTATTATATGTATTTCCTTTTCAGGTGTGTAATTATTTTCTTCTGTATTGGGGGGGGGGGGGGGGGGGTGTAATGTATTTTTTTATTTTCTGTAATGTTCCTTTTTTATTTTTTGTGACTTAGGTTTTTTATTTTATGTAATGTAGATTTTTTATTTTTTGTGACTTTAGGTTTTTTTATTTTATGTAATTACAGTGGTGGGGAGGGGGTTATTAGGGGGTAGGTAGGTAGTGTAGGTGTTAATAGGTTAGTGTAGAGACTATTTAGTTGATATTTAATGTTTTATTGGGGGGTATAGTGCAGTGTAGTGTTTATACTTAGTGTCATGATGGTCCTTGAGGACCGTCATGGCACTTATGTGGTTAATGTTGGGTTGTAACAGACCCATAATGGTCATAATATACCCTTATGGGACTGAAGGTTTTAAATAGAGGCTTATCAGGGTCTGGATAGACCCCCATAAATGACCGGGTTAAAATGGTGTATTGCTTACACTTTGGGTCACGAGGGTCCTGGGTGACCCTCATGGCACTTATAGTGTTATTACATGCGTTCATTACTGTGTTAGAGGGGTCTATATAGTTGAGGCACACAGTACATTCCCATTGTGTGGCAAATAGCATTTCAACAATTTATTTTATTGACCGTCATTTTTTGACGGGCAAGTCGCTAGTCACATATAATAGTTGTCAAACTATGGGACGTCGTAACGCTTTGCGTGGTGCTTAGGACTTAGGCGATGAGCGACAAAGGCGCTTATCGCCTGCGAGCCTCGCATAGCGAGGCGAGCCGTTAAGGCACTAAAACTCGCAGCACAAAGGCGATGAGCACCAAAGGCGCTCATTGTCTGTGAGCCTCACCAAGCGAGGCGAACAGTGAAGGCAATGAAACATGCGGGACTTAGCAACCACTTAGAACATGCAGGATCGCCTTAGGCTGCAAGCAGTTGACTTACGCGGGACTTAGAAAAAAAATAATTACGAGACGCAGGAAAAAAAAAATAAGGGAAATGAAAAATACAAAAAAAAAAACATCACACACAGCACAGGGGAACAGGTGGGACGTCCGGGAGTGAGGTGTAACGCAAATTTACTTTAATTTGGGCGACTTTTGCCACTCAAAATCGCTTAAGTGAGAATAAAAATAACCGCCCAAAAAATGAAAACAAGGCTACACGACCCTAGACCACGCAAAACCCCGCCAACTGCGTAGCACTTTCACACATGATGGAAAATGCTCGCGAGCCGCGTAACAGACAAACGACGCCCCTTTACAACACTAAATTGCAACAATTAACATTACAATTCCAAAATGGCGCTTTACACAACTAAACCAACGGTTTGCCCTCGCGCACGCATCCTATTTATACTGCACACTTGGGACATTCACTTTCTCCTCAGGGCAACAACTGTCCAACTGTACATTGTATGCTGCAGGAAAATAAAAAAAGATTGTTAGCTCTTCTGGCTATTGATTGCTGGATATATTAATTAGATATAGGTAAAGTACAGTATATTCTTTTATTAAGTAAATAATTCATGAATAATTAGTTAACAAAATATAGATATATATAACTGTCTTTGTGATAAGTGCCAAAGGTGCTCAGAGGCAGAAAAGTACACAAGAGGAAAGGCTCACAATGAGCGCCGAAAGTCCGCAGAGTAGAAAAAGCTTTACATTGTGTGGTAAATAGCATTGCCACGGCTTCAAATTTTATTGCCCCATCATTTACGACGAGAAATTCGCTATTAATAATATATCACATATATAGTTGGGGACGTTTGCGATGTTTGTCGCGCACTTGCGGCCCTCGAGGTGAGCAATTGAGGCAGACTTTTAGGCTGCAATGAGCGTCCGAAGTCCCACAGGCCTCGCTCATTGCAGGCCTCACAATGAGCACTGCAGGTGCTCATCGCGAGGCCCGCAGAACTTAGGCTGCAATGAACGTTGAAGGCCTAGACATGAGCCTAGACATGAGCACAGAAGGCGCTAATGCCGATGGGCGAGATAGCCGCCGTAAAATGTAGCACATTGCCGTTGATGGCGAGGCACGCAGTTTACTAATATAACGTCCAAAATAGTTTCAAGTGCGTAACTCAGAAGGCCCCCTTAATAGCCAAATAATTAAAAAAACAATAATAACACACTCACACACAGCACAGGAGGGAGAGCCAGGTAGCCTGGGAGTGAAGTTGCAAGTAAATTAGAGCACTATTTGAACAATGCCAGACAACGAAAACAGTAACACGCGAACAACGCCAGGCATGTCAGCCAGCGCCACGCAAACATTCAGCAGACACACAGAGGAGAAAGACACAGGGAAGGGACAGGGGGGAGATGGTGGAAAGAGACGCATGGCATTCCCAAGCACAAAACTTGCAGGTTAATGAACCCTGCAATGAGCGGCGAAGACACTCATTGATGGGCTCGCTGTGAGCACCTAAGGTGCTTATCACAAAGGCTGTAAACTAGAGAAACCCACGATGAGCGCCGAAGCCGCTCAGCGCAGGGCAGGTGGATTGCCTTTGGTGCTCATTGCGAGGCCTGTACAGTAGACGGTGGGAGAGGCTCGCAATGAGCGCCAAAGGTGCTCATTACCAGCCATGCGATGACCACCTAAAGGCACTCAGCTCGGGCTCGCGATGAGCACAAAATGTAGAGCATTCACAGCTTTCAAATTGTATTCCCATCATTTTTCATGTGCGAGTAGCTAGTATCACATATTATAAACTGCTAATCGTCATCACGCTCGCGACAAATGGCAGTTTGTCAACTACGATTGATTGCAACCTCAGCGGCTGGGTCTCCATGATGAGCTGATTAATATGTGACACCCAGTCATTACACAACTCCTCCTTCCTTCCCTGCACATCCTCCAGAGCAGCCACTGAAGTGACCTCTGCAGAGGAGCAGAGTACCTACCAGCCTCCCCTATCCCTGCAAGAACATGTCCATCTGCCAGACCTCAGCATATACAGGGAGGCAATTGTGAGCCACTGCAGGGGTCCTGTGTGTATTATCACGAGACACTCTCTCCTGAGCACTCCCCCTCTCTCAGGACTCTTCCTCTCTCCTGAGCACTCCCCCTCTCTCAGGACTCTTCCTCTCTCCTGAGCACTCCCCCTCTCTCAGGACTCTCTCTCTCTCCTGACCAATCCCCCTCTCTCAGGACTCTCTCTCTCTCCTGAGCATTCCCCCTCTCTCAGGACTCTCCCTCTCTGCTGATCACCCCCCTCTCTCAGGACTCTCTCTCTCTCCTGAGCATCCCCCTCTCTCAGGACTCTCCCTCTGTGCTGATCACCCCCCTCTCTCAGGACCCTGTCTCTCCTGAGCACTCCCCCTCTCTCAGGACACTCTCTCTCCTTAGCACTCCCCCTCTCTCAAGACCCTCTCTCTCCTGAGCACTCCCCCTCTCTCAGGACCCTCTCTCCTCAGCACTCTCTCCCATGTAGTCAGCTCGTGCAGGTCTGTCTCTCTCGGTACTGTGCTTCTCCCTGCCTCAGTACTGTCAGTGATGTCTGAGCTCAGTGCTCTGTTTGTGATTTGCAAGAAATGTGTTACAAAGCAATTTTTCATTTTAAAATTCATGTAATCTAACAAATTAACAAGTTTTGCCAATTTGCTGTTTCAGATTGATGTAAAATAACGGATTTCGACAATTTTTCATTTCAAATTCATGCAAACGAACGAATTAACAAGTTTTTGGCAGTTTGCCGTTTCAGATTGATGTAAAATAAGAATTTATAACATTTTTCATTTCACATTCATGTGAAGCGAGCCGAGCAGTTGAGGCATGCAGTGATCGCCATTGGCGGCCCATGGGCAGCAAATGCTTGCCTCGAAAAGCGAGGCGAGCTGTTGTCTCGCAAAGCAAGGCGACACGCAGGACTTAGGGTGTCATGATTCCCCTGAACCCCCCTTGGGGTCAGTAAAAGTTAAGTTGTTTAATATGCTTTTATGTTAATTTGAATATCCTATATGTGTTATGTCATGTTAATTAATATGTAAAATGTTATGCTATGTTGATGACTATATGATTAATTGTGTCCAGTGTGTAAGGAGTTAAATGGTTTTGAATGTTGTGTGGTCGGTGGTAACTGTCAGAGAGGGGAGAGAGCAGTTGGCAGTTGAGTTTTTTCTGACAGAGAGAGAGATGTATTGGTGTCTCTGAGGGCAGTTGAGATAATGCCGGGTTGAATGTCTTAAAGTATATATATATATATATATATATATGTTCCTAAGCCAAGGGAAGAAGATATATATTGAAGACAGATATGCTCCTATCTAAAAAGGGAGGTAAGAAGATAACCGCAATGACTGTATGAATGAAGTTGCTGTTATGATGCCTTATAGATGAGCCCTTGTCCACAGAAATAAAAACAGTTTCTGATTTCTTATAATGCTGAGCCTGCATTCATATTCTTAAAGACTACATCTAATTTAAGAGACATCAGCTGTCTTAGTGAAGAGATCAAAAGAATCCGGTAGATCTGCTGGGTAGGTTTGGCAATAACAGTCTTATCAAGCCCGACTGAGAAGCAGTAGATCGTGACAGCTGGTGGCAAGGGGTGGAATCTCTTCATCAATAAGCTAAGACAAGCAGCATGTCCAGATATGACAGCATGTCCATTGAAGGCCTCAGGGACCTGTACCGGGAGAGAGGGTTCCACAGAACAGTGACCACCAAAAAGGCAGAGAACTCCTGCTGAATGATGAGCTCCGTCAGGTGGAGGAAAGACAGGAGACAGAGGAGGAAGGTGCAATAGTCACACCAGATCCAGCCCTTGCTCTGGAGATACCCTCTAATAAAGAGGAAGAAATTTGTAAGAGATTTAAAAAGTGGAGGACTATGATGCCGACGAGTCTGTCCGGTGATCAGCTAATGGCCCTTCGGACCCAGATCAGCCAAGAGGTCCAGCGAGAGAAACCACAGAGAGTTACCTGTCTGTCATCCGGTCCTACTGAAGTAAGGGATCCAACAGCAGCCAGGATAAAGACAGCGTATAATAGCTTTAAACACTTCTGTGATGAAAAGGGGGACATAGATGGGTTCCTCCAGGACTTTGAGCAGCAATGTGAGCTACACCAAATACCCAAAGCCGAGTGGATTAGGCTTCTGGTCAGCCGACTAAGTGGAAGGGCAAGTGAAGCATTCAGAGCTATCCCTAAGGGTCAGCAGATGTATGAGGAGGTGAAAAAGGTGCTGTTGGCCAGGTATGCGGTGACCCCAGAAACCTATATGAAAAATTTACGAACCTTGACCAGGGGTGCTGGCAACACTTATACTGAAGTTATCTTTTGGATGAGGCATGCCTGTCACAGTTGGTGGAGCTGTCTTAGTGAAGAGATCAAAAGAAACTGGTAGATCTGCTGGGTAGGTTTGGCAATAACAGCCTTATCAAGCCCGACTGAGAAGCAGTAGATCGTGACAGGCGCTCATTGCACTGAGAGCCTCACAAAGTGGGGAGAGCAGTTGAGGCATGCAGTAGACTCCCATTGTGTGACAAACAGCATTTCCACACTTTTTTATTGCCCCGTCTTTTTGACGGGCGAGTAGCTAGTATCATATATAACCAACAAAAAGAGTTAATACACATGTAAATGTCCAATTAGTGAAATTGTGGGGTATCAACATTCCCCTGAGGGCCTGATATTGGAGTAGTTGCCCGCTCCTTCTCTAGTGGACTGTGATTTGTCTGATCTCTCTGCTATGATGTGTCCACCTACACTGGCCCCACATGGTATAGCTCACAGCTTCATTGCAGTACACAAGTCCCTTCACCACCACCACTTAGCAATGCTGAAAGTGACCAGGGGAACATACACCACAATAATCTATTCTAACCCATCAGGAGGAGCCGCAAACACACATGGAGGCTGTGCAGAGGCATGTGGACCAACAACCAACTCCATCAGGGATAATCTATGCTATGCCCATCCAGGAAAGTCTCACACCATTGCTGGTGGCCATGTGCCAGGATGTATAGCCATTCTCATTTTGTGACCTCCCATTATGTTCTGCTATTCATCAGTTAACATTCGTGTGGATTGCTAAGTGGTGGTGGTGAAAGGGCTTGTGTACCTGAATGAAGCTGTGAGCTATACCATGTAGAGCCAGTGTAGGTGGGCAAGTGATAGCAGAGAGGTCAGACAAATCCCAGTCCACTAGAGAAAGAACTGGCAGCCCACTCCAGTATTGTTGGCATGCAAACCATGTAGAACAGCACTTGCAGAGACCTGGCTAAATGTGCTATAGTCCATAGGGTCACAGAGAGTCGGACACGACTGCAGGACGAAACAACAAATAATAAAATGTTCCCCTAGTACTTGACATGTCATTTGGTGGTGTAATTTGTCCACTATTTCTTGTCCCAATGTAGATGTGATGACCATTCCAACATGTGACAATAAAGATATTTTTCTTATTTACATATTAGTGGATTGTTGCGCGTGCGATTCTAATGTCTTCCGTTGCTTTTGCAATATTTTAAAGTCCCTTGGTGTGTTTTTATTGTGATTTATAGTATTACATATTAGCCTGTAAGCCCTTTGCGAGTCCTCTTTGGAGGGTTCACCTTGTACATCTTATGAAGAGGGCACATCTTACAAGTACAATACAAATGTTTTACTACATTATGAACTTCTAGATGTCCTAAGCTTCATCGTTCAGGTTAACAACAAGTCCATGGCGATGGTTACCAGTTTGAGATACCATGCTGGTGAAACATGGTGGATCCATGTTCTGAATGTTTTTATGTATCCTCTGTCAGGTCCTGAGAGGGGCTCTGTATGTGTGTCTGGGGCAGTGTCACAAATACACAAATATGGACACCCGGGCCGAGACCCCTCTTACCTATCAATGGGTCAGTGCACACCCGGTCACACCTGGGGTTACAGCATTTCTTTTGTCCTGGGCAATCTTTGTCGCTTTGACACTTTGACTTCTTGATTTGTTTATTTAGACAAAACTGTTTAGGAATCGGGCAGTCTCCAGATTTACCTACAAGACGAAGTAGGGAGAGAGGTCACAGACGGGACAAGAATTCATGTGTAATCACTGCAAAAGGTTAATTATAATATAGGGAATATCAACACCCCCAAACCAATGTGTAACTGAACATGAGCTAACGCTCACACTCACACTCATACTCACTACTGATGGTAACTGAACATGAGCTAGCACTCACACTCACTACTGATGGAAACTGAACATGAGCTAGCACTGACACTCACACTCACCACTCACTACTGATGGTAACTGAACATGAGCTAGCACTGACACTCACACTCAGCACTCAATACTGATGGTAACTAAACATGAGCTAGCACTGACACTCACACTCACCACTCACTACTGATGGTAACTGAACATGAGCTAGCACTGACACTCACACTCAGCACTCAATGCTGATGGTAACTGTAACGGGACTTGAATATTAAATCCCCAGATTTCCACTGGTATAGAAGGTAATATCCCACATCCCCCAGTAACCAGACGAAACACCGTTCATGGAGTCAACTAAACTTTTTTAATCCCCGCTCCAGCAGTAAACTTCCAACTGTCAACTTTTTTTAAAAAATGTTCTGCAATGCATTACACACACATACCCTTGGTTCTTAAAGTGGTACATACATATTGAACAGAACAGATACAGGCATTTAAACAACAGGGAGAAGGTTTAACTGAGGGCCCACAGGCAAATACATGAAATATCCTTCACAATGGCCCCCCTTTTTCTCCCTGGTCCGGCAACTCGGTTGGACCTTTCCGGGACTTTCCAACGTTTATAATCTGAGGCCAAGTCCGTTTGGCGCGACAATCCATCAGCATTCCCGTTTTGCTTGCTTGGGCGATAATGAATAGTAAAGTCATAGGGCTGTAACGCCAGGCTCCAGCGCAGCAACCGGGCGTTATCCCCTGAGACCCGGTTGAGCCAAACTAGGGGATTGTGATCCATAATGAGGGTGTAGGCCCGGCCATAGAGATAGGGTGTGAGCTTTTTGACTGCCCATACCAAGGCCAAACACTCCTTCTCAATGGTGGCAAAACTGACCTCCCTTGGCAACAACTTCCAACTCAGGTATGCCACTGGGTGCTCTCCCTCATCCTCTCCGATCTGGCTTAGTACTGCCCCCAGTCCAAACATTAAAGCGTCTGTGTGGACAATAAACCTTTTGTTAGGATCTGGAGTAACCAACACTGGAGCATTAACGAGAGCATTCTTTAGTGCTTGGAACTAACTTCTTTTTGGTCAGGTCAGTCAGGGGTTTGGCTAGGGCGCTATAGTTGGGTACAAAGCGTCTGTAATAGCCGGCTGTGCCCAAGAAAGCCATGACTTGTGTCTTGGTTTGGGGAGTGGGCCAATTGGCAACGGCCTCGATCTTAGCCGGCTCCGGACGTTGCTTACCACATCCTACTCGGTGTCCCAAATATTGTACCTCCGCCATACCCAAATGACATTTGTCTGGTTTCAGGGTCAGCCCGGCCAACTTTATCCTATCTAATACTACCCTACGTGTTCTAGGTGCGCTTCCTAGGTATCACTATGGATGGCGATGTCATCCAGGTAGGCGCATGCATAGTCCTGGAGACCTCCCAGTAATTGGTCCACCATCCGTTGGAAGGTGGCCGGGGCGTTCTTCATCCCGAATGGCATAACCCGGAATTGGTATAGGCCGAACGGGGTGATGAAGGCAGGCTTGGGTATGGCATCTTCTGCTAGGGGAATCTGCCAATATCCCTTACATAGGTCTATTGTGGTCAGATACTTCCCTACAGAGATACGGTCAAGCAGTTCTTCCATCCGTGGCATTGGATATGCGTCAGAAACTGTTTTGTCGTTGAGTCGCTGGTAATCCACACAGAAGCGGGTTTTCCCGTCCTTTGGTACTAGGACTACCGGCGAGGCCCAAGGACTTTCTGAGTGTTCTATTACCCCTAGCCGAAGCATCTCATCGATTTCCTTCCGCATCCCTTCTCGGACTGCTTCCGGAATACGGTAAGGGGGCTGCCTCAGGGGTGCTTGCCCTGGAGTCTCCACCTTGTGGATGGCTAGGAGTGTGTACCCAGGCTCCTGAGAGAACGTGGCCTTTTTGGTTTCTAGCAAGCGGACAGCTTGAGCCCTCTCTTGTGGTCCTAGTTGTTCGCCTAGCTGGACTTTCTCTATCTGGGTCCTCCCTTCGTTGCTGCCTGTAACGGAGCTGGGACACGCAGTCCAAAATCTCCGCTGGTATACGATAAAATACCCACGAGGCACTACAGTTTCACCATCCCCGACCTCCCATATTGGACGACACACAATTTTGGAGTCAAATGAATACTGACTTTATTTTGTTATTGCAGAAATATATATACATCTCTTTGGCCACAGGCAATACACATGCCCATATTTGGCTACACACAATACACATAAAGAGAACAATAGGGGGGTCACACCTCCCTGGCAACTTTGATACAATCAGACATTGATTCAATTACACTTCTTTGTTCTTATCAGAGAATGAAAACACTTTGGAAAATGCAAGGATCCTTTACAACTTTCTTATCTCTTGAATCTCTGTAACAGGATTATCTATTAGCCTAGGTCTGCAAAAGTCTGGCTAATATTCTGAGCCAATATATTCTGTAGAACATAAAACAACATATCTACAGTACAGCAATGTGATCATATTTTAACCAAGAATTAAATAATCATAAAACAGGGTAAAACAGGGATGGGTTCCGCTACACACCTCCCCCGTGACCATAAGCCGGCATACACGGTCTGATCCCAACGGATCGGCCTGGGGATGTCCGGACAAAAGTATTTGTTGGTCAATTCTCTAGTTTGACAACCCATCAGCATTACTGCAATTCACATTTACTCACATTTCCCAAATCCCCAGATAGCTGGGATCTGAGCGCACAAAACTACCGAATAGCGCTCAGATCCTCTTCACACAGTTCAATTGCCATGTAGCTAAAGTCTTTGCCATAGTCTTTCATTATATGAATGGGCTTCATGGCACAGTTATCTGGGGTATCATGGTTCACACAGGGCAAGTACAGAATGACCCCCCTGTATGTAAAGGGCCAGAATGAGTGACTTACACTCTGGTATGGCCGAACACTGGTTCCAAAGGGCAATATGTACCAGGGCCATAGTCGCAGGGCAGGAGGCTGGCAAACAGTCCTCTCCAAGCCAAAGTGGCGAAGGGCACTTCGTCACACATCTCCCCTTTGGGGGGAAGTCTAACCAGGTACCTGGATATTTTGCTGTGGTGATGGGGCAACACGCTGAGGGGACTTGAGGGGCAGAGGCCAGTGGCACTCTGCCCTGATGCCAGCTCTTCCGCTGGTATAACCTGCAGGACATCCTGCTCTGTACAAGGGACAAAGGGAGGGCAGAGGCCGACTGCATCCTGCCCCACTGTCAGCTCTTCTGCTGGGGTACTTGGGACATATTCCTGCTCAGTAGCCAGGGAAACGTGGGGGTCAGTGGGGGTTAACATTTCCTCTGTTAACCCTGGGGCCACATTAGAAGCTAGCTGGGGAGGGGAATTTGTACTTACCCCCTCCTCCGGTTGTCCCAGTGACGGTAGTTGGGGATCTGGACAAGCTGTGGGCGCAGAGACCATGGTCCCATCTGCGCCGTCTGGGAGATTGGTGTCTCCCCTGGTTAGGGTAAACTGTCGCTGGGGGGGAAGGACGACACCTTCTGCCCCCTGTGTTTCACACTGCCGCTGGGGGGGGGAAGGACGACACCTTTGGCCCCCTGGGGTACCCACTGCCGCTGTGGAGGAAGGTCGACACCTTCTGCTCCCTGGGGTACACACTGCCGCTGGGGGGGAAGGATGACACCTTCTGCCCCCTGGGGTTCACACTGCCGCTGAGGGGGAAGGACGACACCTTCTGCCCCCTGGGGTTCACACTGCCGCTGGGGGGAAAGGACGACACCTTCTGCCCCCTGGGGTTCACACTGCTGCTGGGGAGGAAGGACGGCCCCTTCTGCTCCCTGGGGTACACACTGCCGCTGTAGGGAAAGGCCGACACCTTCAGCTCTCTGGGGTACACACTGCCGCTGGGGAGGAAGGACGACACCTTCAGCTCCCTGGGGTACACACTGCCGCTGGGGAGGAAGGACGACACCTTCAGCTCCCTGGGGTACACACTGCCGCTGGGGAGGAAGGACGACACCTTCAGCTCCCTGGGGTACACACTGCCGCTGGGGGGAAAGGACGACACCTTCAGCTCCCTGGGGTACACACTGCTGCTGGGGGGGAAGGATGACACCTTCGGCCCCCTGGGGTACACACTGCCGCTGGGGAGGAAGGACGACACCTTCGGCTCCCTGGGGTACCCACTGCCGCTGTGGAGGAAGGTCGACACCTTCTGCTCCCTGAGGTACACACTGCCGCTGGGGAGGAAGGACGACACCTTCTGCCCCCTGGGGTTCACACTGCCGCTGAGGGGGAAGGACGACACCTTCTGCCCCCTGGGGTTCACACTGCCGCTGGGGGGAAAGGACGACACCTTCTGCCCCCTGGGGTTCACACTGCCGCTGGGGAGGAAGGACGGCCCCTTCTGCTCCCTGGGGTACACACTGCCGCTGGGGGGGAAGCCGACACCTTCAGCTCCCTGGGGTACACACTGCCGCTGGGAAGGAAGGACGACACCTTCAGCTCCCTGGGGTTCACACTGCCGCTGGGGGGAAAGGACGACACCTTCTGCCCCCTGGGGTTCACACTGCCGCTAAGGGGGAAGGACGACACCTTCTGCCCCCTGGGGTTCACACTGCCGCTGGGGGGAAAGGACGACACCTTCTGCCCCCTGTAGGGCCGGTAGAGAGACCTCGGTCCCATCTCTACCTGCCATCTGGAGGTCATCCCAGGACCAGTCAATGAAGTCTGGTTCTGCTTGTCGAGTAGGTTGGGGCTGCACAAGGCTGAGCAGGTGTTGGTAGTCCTGCTCCAGCTCCCACTCTCTCGTTACCAGGTGGGTCATGTCTTTGCTCACCTCGCCTTCGTCATCCCAGACATACATGCCCATCCGGTAGTCGTAGATGTCCCAAAACCTAGACCCCTCCGTGCTGCCAAGATCAAATTCGTCCTCCAAGGCATCCCATAATAAACCCGGGCCATCATAATCATCCCCCTCCGGTAAGTCGTGTTCAGCCGTCCAGGGGGTAAGTCGAACGGTATGCCACCAGAGGGCCTGGTATGCGTTGTCTAGCCAGATCTCTTGCCATACTAGGGTCTCTAGTCTTGTCACCCACTCATCCAGGGGCTGCTCTCCCAATAGATACATCCGCATCGCCACACGCTTCTGTAGCCGCTGCTCATCACTGGGGAGACTCTCACCTCTCCGCCATTGGGCATCTTCCAGGGCATCATACCAGAGTTCCTTTCTGTCTGTTTCCCTGTAGTCTGCGGCCTCCTCCTCATCCTCATCATGGAACGCTGTCCGAAAACTAGCCGGTTCCATCCTGCTGTAGCCAGGGGCGCTGTACGGATACTAGCGTTGCCCTCAATTTGTACTCCACGGAATGGTGTCTCCTGTAGCTGTCCTTCTGACCGTGGGAACAATTCCACCACTTGCCAACAAATGTAACGGAGCTGGGACACGCAGTCCAAAATCTCCGCTGGTATACGATAAAATACCCACGAGGCACTACAGTTTCACCATCCCCGACCTCCCATATTGGACGACACACAATTTGGGAGTCAAATGAATACTGACTTTATTTTGTTATTGCAGAAATATATATACATCTCTTTGGCCACAGGCAATACACATGCCCATATTTGGCTACACACAATACACATAAAGAGAACAATAGGGGGGTCACACCTCCCTGGCAACTTTGATACAATCAGACATTGATTCAATTACACTTCTTTGTTCTTATCTGAGAATGAAAACACTTTGGAAAATGCAAGGATCCTTTACAACTTTCTTATCTCTTGAATCTCTGTAACAGGATTATCTATTAGCCTAGGTCTGCAAAAGTCTGGCTAATATTCTGAGCCAATATATTCTGTAGAACATAAAACAACATATCTACAGTACAGCAATGTGATCATATTTTAACCAAGAATTAAATAATCATAAAACAGGGTAAAACAGGGATGGGTTCCGCTACACTGCCCAATAGAGGTAGTGTCTCTGTGTCTTCCCCTGCTGGTGCACAGATAGCGGTCACCTCCTCTCCCCGTTCCTCATAGGCCTTAAGCATGTTGATGTAAAAGGTTTGCTTCACATCCTCATCCTCGCAGCTACAGCTATGTGTAGGTGGTGTCGCATATCTGCCCTATAACTTTGTGGGGGCCCTGCCAGGCGGCCTGAAGCTTGTCTGTTCGGACCGGCATTAGCACCATGACTTTTTGGCCGATCTGAAAGCTCCGGTGCCTAGCCCGTCGGTCATAGCATACCCTCTGACTCCGCTGGGCCGCCTGGAGGTTTCCCTGCACAGCCTGGGCTAGTTCCTCCATGCGGTCCCGCTGCTCCACCACATAAGGTACAACCGGGGTCCCCTCAATCTCCATCTGCCCCTCCCAGTGGTCCTTGATAAGATCTAAAGGCTCCTTCACCCGCCTCCCATATAGGAGTTCGAAGGGTGAGAATCCGGTTGATTCCTGCGGCACCTCTCGGTAGGCAAAGAGATGGTGTGGCAGGAACCGCTCCCAATCCTTGTACGCCCCTGTGAACGACTTCAACAATTGCTTTAGCGTCCCGTTAAAGCGTTCACACAGGCCATTAGTCTGGGGGTGGTATGGGGAACTAGTCAGGGATCTAACTCCACAGATTTTCCATATCTGCTGGGTTTCCTCGGCCGTGAACTGTGTACCTTGGTCGGACAGTACCTCCTTGGGAAAACCCACTTGGGAGAATATCCGGACTAGCGCGTCTGCCAGCGTCTCAGCCTGTATGTTAGAAAGGGCCACCGCTTCGGGGTAACGGGTGGCGTAATCTACCACTGTGAGGATATAACGTTTGCCGGAGCAGCTAGGTTGGGCCAAGGGTCCTATGATGTCCACGGCTACCCTCGTGAACGGTTCTTCAATTATGGGCATGGAGACCAGTTTAGCCTTTGGGTGGTCTCCCTTCTTACCTATGCGTTGACATATCTGGCACGTCTGGCAATACGCCCGGACGTCATCGGATACCCCAGGCCAGAAAAAGTTCTGGGTTACCCGATATTCCGTCCTGCGTATTCCCAAGTGTCCTGCCAGAGGAACTTCGTGCCCAATTCTCAATAACTCCCCCCGGTATTTCCGTGGAACTACCAGCTGGCGTTTTTGCCTAGGCCCAGGTGCTTTAACCTGTGTCTCGGTGAGCCTGTACAAGCGGCCTTTTTTCCCAGATAAACTGTTCCTTCTCTAACCCCCCCGTTCCCCGCCTGGCTTTCTCTTGATACTTTCTGAGGGAAGGGTCACCGGTCACCTCCCGCCCAAAGTCTTCTGGGGTGTCCCAGGGAAGGGGTTCTGTAGTCAGGGGTAGGTCGGATTGGCTTACCTGGGACTCAGTAGGAAGCGGGTGGCTCTCGGCAGCGAGACTTTGTGCTCTGGTGTTTACTGCGTGGGCCTCCTGAGCGGTGGTTAAAGCGAACACCGAAGTCAGGGGCCCAATGTCATTGCCCAACACGACTTCAGAGGGTAAGTCTTTCATTACGCCCACTTGAACATTGCCAGCTCCCGCACCCCAGTCCAGGTGTACTTGTGCGGTAGGAATGCGATACACTGCCCCCCCTGCCACTCTCACAGCAATTGATTTCCCCGGCTTCTCCAATGCGTTAATGAGATGTCATTGTACTAGCGTGATGGTCGCACCACTGTCTCTTAATCCCTGTGCTGTCTTGCTGTTAACCATGACCAGTTGGCAATGGTGTTTCCGATTGTCTGTGACCGTGGATTGCACCATGAGGGCTTCGTAAAGGGTTCCCAATGGTTCTTCCTGACCCAGCTCCTTGGGATTCCAAGTCGAATCTACACAATGGGCTGCTGCTGGTGGTTGCTGGTACCCAGGTCGAGACCAATTTGACCTGGTGTGGTTGTTCATGGGGCAATTCTGTCTGATGTGACCCAGCTGTTGGCACCGGAAGCAACGTAGCTCGCTGACATCCTGTCGTGGTTAGCGAGAGTTAGAAGTCACCGGTCGGTTATTTTTGCGAGTATCCGCATACTCATCCGCCAACTTGGTGGCCTCTGGTAGAGACAGGGGCCTGCGGTCTCTCACCCAGTCTTTGACATCCGCCTGGATATGGTTGTAAAACTGTTCCAGGAGTATCAGTTGCAAAATCTCCTCCGCCGTGGCGGCCTGGCTACTGTTAACCCAGTTCGAGGCCGACAGGGATAACTGGCATGCCCATTCCACGTAGGAATCTTTAGCGGTTTTGCGTGAGTGCCTGAACTTCTGTCGGTAGGACTCTGGGGTTACTGCATAACGGGCCAGGAGTGCTTCTTTAACCCTGGCATAGCTATGGATCTCCTGTTCTGGTACAGCCCGGAAAGCATCAGAGGCTTTGCCTGACAGCTTTCCTGACAATATTGAAACCCATTCTTCCTTAGCTATCTGGTGCAGGTTACATTGTCGCTCAAAATCTATCAATCTCACAGTCTTTTTCATCAAAAGCTTTAAAAGCGCTGAACGGAATTTTCTTTGTATCCGCTGTGTTGTACTCACTGTTTGGGAAGTGTGCTGCTGCCTGCTGGACCGCTGCCAGTTTTAATTGTAGCTCTGCGTCTCTTTTTTGTTTAGCCTCCTCCGCTAAAAGGCTCATTACTTTCAGAAAATTTGTCAGCCGTTGGGTTCGGACCGAACCATGCTAGTTTCTCCCTCATTTCTTTGTTGGCTGGTGATTCCTCCTCCTGAATCACTGGTGTCTCCATCTCTTGTACAGCTGGCATTGCTGCAACCAAGTTCTCTTGGTCTAGATCCATTAACTCTGCTATAATGGCCTGCTTGGTTTTGTTGCTAGAAATCCTTCCACGAGCTTCCAGTAGCTCTTTCAGTGTATTTATTTTAAGCAGGGTGTACCAGCCTTCCATTCACTGTTCCCAGTGTCTGCTTGGCATCCTGGTGTAACAGAAGTAGAAGGGAAAATCCCGATGCTGCCAACCAGTTGTAACGGGACTTGAATATTAAATCCCCAGATTTCCGCTGGTATAGAAGGTAATATCCCACATCCCCCAGTAACCAGACGAAACACTGTTCAGGGAGTCAACTGAACTTTTTAAATCGCTGCTCCAGCAGTAAACTGCCAACTGTTAACTTTAAAAAAAAAATGTTCTGCAATGCATTACACACACATAGCCTTGGTTCTTAAAGTGGTACATACATATTGAACAGAACAGATACAGGCATTTAAACAACAGGGAGAAGGTTTAACTGAAGGCCCACAGGCAAATACATGAAACATCCTTCACAGTAACTGTACATGAGCTAGCACTGACACTCACACTCACCACTCACTACTGATGGTAACTGAACATAAGCTAGCACTAACACTCACACTCAGCACTCAATACTGATGGTAACTGAACATGAGCTAACACTGACACTCACACTTAGCACTCACAACTGATGGTAACTGAACATGAGCTAGCACTGGCACTCACACTCAGCACCCACTAGTGATGGTAACTGAACATAAGCTAGCAATGACACTCAGCACTCACTAATGATGGTAACTGAACATGAGCTAATACTGACGCTCACACTCAGCACTCAATACTGATGGTAACTGAATATGAGCTAGCACAGACACTCACACTCAGCACTCACTACTGATGGTAACTGAATATGAGCAAGCACTGACACACTCAGCACTTAATACTGATGGTAACTGAACATAAGCTAACACTGAAACTCACACTCAGCACTCACTACTGATGGTAACTGAACATGAGCTAACAATGACACTCACACTCAGCACTCACTACTGATGGTAACTGAACATGAGCTAACACTGACACTCACACTCAGCACTCACTACTGATGGTAACTGAACATGAGCTAGCACTGGCACTCACACTCAGCACCCACTAGTGATGGTAAATGAACATGAGCTAGCACTGACACTCACACTCAGCCCTCACTACTGATGGTAAGTGAACATGGGCTAACACTTACACTCACACACAGCACTCACTACTGATGGTAACTGAACATGAGCTAACACTTACACTCACACTCAGCACTCACTACTGATGGTAACTGAACATGAGCTAGCACTGGCACTCACACTCAGCACCCACTAGTGATGGTAACTGAACATAAGCTAGCAATGACACTCAGCACTCACTAATGATGGTAACTGAACATGAGCAAACACTGACACTCATATTCAGCACTCGCTACTGATGGAAACTAAACATTAGCTAGCACTGACACTCACACTCAGCACTCACTACTGATTGTAACTGAACATGAGCTAGCACTAACACTCACACTCACTACTGATGGTAACTGAACATGAGCTAACACTGGCACTCAGCACTCACTACTGATGGTAACTGAACATGAGCTAACACTGACACTCACACTCAGCACTCACTACTGATGGTAACTGAACACGAGCTAGCACTGACACTCACACTCAGCACCCACTACTGATGATAACTGAACCTGAGCTAGCACTGACACTCACACTCAGCACTCACTGCTGATGGTAACTGAGCATGAGCTAGCACTGACACTCACACTCAGCACTCACTACTGATGGTAACTGAACACAAGCTAGCACTGACACTCACGCTCAATACTGATGGTAACTGAACCTGAGCTAGCACTGACACTCACTCTCACTGCTGATGGTAACTGAGCATGAGCTAGCACTGACACTCACACTCAGCACTCACTACTGATGGTAACTGAACATAAGCTAGCACTGACACTCACGCTCAATACTGATGGTAACTGAACCTGAGCTAGCACTGACACTCACTCTCACTGCTGATGGTAACTGAACATGAGCTAGCACTGACACTCAGCACTCACTACTGATGGTAACTGAACATGAGCTAACACTGACACTCACACTCAGCACTCACTACTGATGGTAACTGAACACGAGCTAGCACTGACACTCACACTCAGCACTCACTACTGATGGTAACTGAACACAAACAAGCACTGACACTCACGCTCAATACTGATGGTAACTTAACATGAGCTAGCACTGACACTCACTCTCACTGCTGATGGAAACTGAGCATCAGCTAGCACTGACACTCACACTCAGCACTCACTACTGATGGAAACAACATGAGCTAACACCAATGCTCACACTCACTACTGATGGTAACTGAACATAAGCTAGCACTGACACTCACACTCAGCACTCACTACTGATGGTAACGTAACATGAGCTAACACTGACACTCACACGCAGCACTCACTACTGATGGCAACTGAACATAAGCTAACACTGACACTCACACTCAGCACTTACTACTGATGGAAACTGAACATGAGCTAGCACTGACACTCACACTCAGCACTCACTACTGATGATAACTGAACATGAGCTAGCACAGACACTCACACTCAGCACTCACTACTGATGGAAACTGAACATGAGCTAACACCAACGCTCACACTCACTACTGATGGTAACTGAACATAAACTAACACTGACACTCACACTCATCACTCACTACTGATGATAACTGAGCATGAGCTAGCACAGACACTCACACGCAGCACTCACTACTGATGATAACTGAACATGAGCTAGCACTGGCACTCACATTTAGCACCCACTATTGATTGTAACTTAACATGAGCTAGCACTGACACTCACACTCAGCACTCACTACTGATGGCAAATGAACATGAGCTAGTACTGTCACTCAAACTCAGCACTCACTACTGATGGTAACTAAACATGAGCTAACACTGCCACTCACACTCAGCACTCACTACTGATGGTAACTGAACATGAGGTAGCACTGACACTCACACTCAGCACTCACTACTGATGGTAACTGAACATGAGCTAGCACAGACACTCACACTCAGCACTCACTACTGATAATGACTAGAGATGTCCCGAATAGTTCGCCGGTGAACTGTTCCCGGCGAACATAGCATGTTCGCGTTCGCGGCGAACTGCGAACATATGCGAGATTCGACCCGCCCCCTATACTTTATCATTGTGCAAACTTTGACCTTGCATGTCACAGTCAGCAGACACATTCTAGCCAATCAGCAGCATACACTCCCTTCCAGAGCCTTCTAACTCATGGACAGCAGCCATTTTGGAATCATAACTAACTTGCAGTCTTACTGAGAGGAGGCTGAGTGTAGGTGATACTGCATCAATCGGGAAAACCATAGCTAGGCTACCGTACACAGTGTGCAATACAGTCCTGAAGGACTATTTTGATATCTGCTGCAAGGACACCCCTGTGTCTCTTCCCCCCTTATCATCATCCTCTTCTCACCTTAGCACCCAACCCTAACACCCCTCACACTTATCCATAACACCCACCAACCTAACACCTAACCCTAACACCTAACCCTAACACCCATAACACTTATCCCTAACACCCCTCACCCTAACACCTATCCCTAACACCCCTCACCCTAACCCTAACACCCCTCACACTTATCCCTAACACCCCTCACCCTAACCCTAACACCCCTCACACTTATCCCTAACACCCCTCACCCTAACACCTAACCCCCTCACCCTTATCCCTAACACCCCTTACCCTAACACCCCTCACACTTATCCCTAACACCCCTCACCCTAACACCTATCCCTAACACCCCTCACCCTAACCCTAACACCCCTCACACTTATCCCTAACACCTAACCCTAACACCTAACCCCAACACCCCTCACACTTTTCCTTAACACCCCTCACCCTAACACCTATCCCTAACACCCCTCACCCTAACCCTAACACCCCTCACACTTATCCCTAAAACCCCTCACCCTAACCCTAACACCCCTCACACTTATCCCTAACACCTAACACTAACACCTAACCCTAACACCCCTCACACTTTTCCTTAACACCCCTTACCCTAACACCTATCCCTAACACCCCTCACCCTAACCCTAACACCCCTCACACTTATCCCTAACACCCCTCACCCTAACACCTATCCCTAACACCCCTCACCCTAACCCTAACACCCCTCACACTTATCCCTAACACCCCTCACCCTAACGCTAACACCCCTCACACTTATTCCTAACACCTAACCCCAACACCTAACCCTACCACCCCTCACACTTTTCCTTAACACCCCTCACCCTAACACCTATCCCTAACACCCCTCACCCTAACCCTAACACCCCTCACACTTATCCCTAACACCTAACCCTAACACCTAACCCTGATACCCCTCACACTTATCCCTAACACCCCTCACCCTAACACCTATCCCTAACACCCCTCACCCTAACCCTAATACCCCTCACACTTATCCCTAACACCCCTCACCCTATCCCTAACACCCATCACACTTATCCCTAACACCTAACCCTAACACCTAACCCTAACACTCCTAACACTTTTCCCTAACACCCCTAACTCTAACACCTATCCCTAACACGCATCACCCTAACCCTAACACCCCTCACACTTATCCCTAACACCCCTCACCCTAACCCTAACACCCATCACACTTATCCCTAACACCTAACGCTAACACCTAACCCTAACACCCCTCAAACTTTTCCTTAACACCCCTCACCCTAACACCTATCCCTAACACCCCTCACCCTAACCCTAACACCCCTTACACTTATCCCTAACACCCCTCACTCTAACCCTAACACCCCTCACACTTGTCCCTAACACCTATCCCTTACACCTAACCCTAACACCCCTCACACTTATCCCTAACACCCCTCACCCCAACACCTATCCCTAACACCCCTCACCCTAACCCTAACACCCCTCACACTTATCCCTAACACCCCTAACCCTAACACCCCTCACACTTATCCCTAACACCTAACCCTAACACCTAACCCTAACACCCTTCACACTTTTCCTTATCACCCCTCACCCTAACACCTATCCCTAACACCCCTCACCGTAACCCTAACACCCCTCACACTAATCCCTTACACCCCTCACCCTAACCCTAACACCCCTCACACTTATGCCTAACACCTATCCCTAACACCCCTCACCCTAACCCTAACACCCCTCACACTTATCCATAACACCTAACCCTAACACCCCTCACACTTATCCCTAACACCCCTCACCCTTACCCTAACACCCCTCACACTTATCCATAAGACCTAACACCCCTCACACTTATTCCTAACATGCCTCGCCCTAACACCCCTTACACTTATCCCTAACACCCCTCACCCTAACACCCCTCACACTTAGCCCTAGCACCCCCTCACCCTAACACTTAACCCCCACACCCTTATCCCTAACACCCCTTACCCTAACACCCCTCACATTTATCCCTGTGTCTCTTCCCCCCTTATCATCAAGGGAGGGGGGAGGATGATGAGGTAGGGGGGAAGAGACACAGGGGAGGATGATGAGGGAGGGGGGATGAGACACAGGGGAGGATGATGAGGGAGGGGGTAAAGAGATACAGGGGAGGATGATGAGGATGATATAACTTCTGCAAGTGCACAGTGCCACTCATATCTGTTGTCACAGTAGCTTGCACGCATAGTACCAATCTGTCAAAACCTGTAGTGATGAATGAGGTCTAGAGTAGCCTGGTTCCCTTATCCTCTACAGGTTGAGAGCTAATGTTTGGGTGACTCCAGACCAACACATGAGTACAAGCAGCACACAAACTCAAAGCCGCCATCCTCCTCCTGGTCCAGCATCATCAGCCACATCAACCACTGCTGTCCTCCGTGCCCTTTCTCAACCATCCGTCACTCCGTCTCTAGCCTTGAGCAGTTCCTTCTCATCTCCCCACAGTCAGGTGCCTGTAAAGGACATGTTTGAGCGTAAGAAGCTAATGTCTCAAAGTGCCCCAAATTTGAAGTGATACGACCAACAAAGCATCTTTTTCCATCTCCCGGTCCCAAAAATCCAGGCCTTATACTTGTGCCCTGATAGGTGACGTAACAAGTATTAAACTGATAAGAGTAGTACTTACAAACATGCCACTCCTATCTGGTGGCACCTTTGATTGCACGTGCCGTGCCCCAAAATTGAAGTGATACGACCAACAAAGCATCTTTTTCCATCTCCCGGTTCTAAAAATCCAGGCCTTATACACACCCCCTGATAGGTGACGTAACAAGTATTAAACTGAGTAGTATTAATTAACACACCTTATAATAATGCAGAGAGAGGCAACGCAGTGAGAGGAGTCTGAAGAAGAGGAGTCAGAGGAGGAAGGTGGCTTTGAGGAGGTGGAAGACCAAACACAGCAGGCGTCCCAGGGGGCTTGTTGTCTCCTTTCGGGGACCCTTGGGGGATGGGTGGAGGAAGAGACCTTCAATGACATCAGTGAGGACAAGGAACGGGACATGGATAGCTTGGTATCCAACCTTGTGCAAATGGGGAGTTTGCGGTTGTGCAAAGGGACTGTTTGCGGTTGTTTGCGGTGCGTTAAACGGGGAGATTGGTCTGTTACTGTGAAGCGGGCCTAACCCTTACACTACCTGATCGATACAACATCATACCTGATGTTTTAAAGCACGTTATTCCAAACAATTTAGGAATGTTAGGTGATTTATGCCCTTTATGGATTAAAACCGGACTCTGCATCAACTATGTAATTTTCCGTGGGAGTTTTGCCATGGATCCCCCTCCGGCATGCCACAGTCCAGGTGTTAGTCCCGTTGAAACAACTTTCCCATCACTATTGTGGCCAGAAAAAGTCCCTGTGGGTTTTAAAATCCGCCTGCCCATTGAAGTCTATGGCGGTTCGCCGATGTTCGGTGGTTCGCGAACATTTGCAGCGGTTCGCGTTCGCGGTTCGCGTTCGCGGTTCGCAAACCGAAAATTTTATGTTTGCGACATCACTAATAGTGACTAAACATTAGCTAACACTGACACTCATACTCAGCACTCACTACTGATGGAAACTGAACATTACATAGCACTGACACTCACATTCAGCACTCACTACTGATGGTATCTGAACATGAGCTAGCACTGACACTCACACTCAGCACTCACTACTGATGGTAACTGAACATGAGCTACCACTGACACTCACACTCAGCACTCACTACTGATGGTAACTGAACATGAGCTACCACTGACACTCACACTCAGCACTCACTAATGATGGTAACTGAACATGAGCTAGCACAGACACTCACACTCATCACTCACTACTAATGGATACTGAACATGAGCTAGCACTAACACTCAAACTCACTACTGATGGTAACTGAACATGAGCTTACACTGACACTCAAAGTCAGCACTCACTAATGATGGAAACAAAATGATCTAGCACTGACACTCACACTCAGCACCCACTAGAGATGGTAACTGAACATGAGGTAGCACTGACACTCACACTCAGCACTCACTACTGATGGTAACTGAACATGAGCTAACACTGACACTCACACTCATCACTCACTACTGATGGAAACTGAACACGAGCTAGCACTAACACTCACACTCACACTCACTACTGATGGAAACTGAACATTAGCTAGCAGTGACACTCAAACTCAGAACTCACTAATGATGGAAACAACATGAGCTAGCACTGACACTCACACTCAGCACCCACTACTGATGGAAACTGAACAAGCGCTAGCACTAACACTCACACTCACTACTGATGGTAACTGAACATGAGGCAGCACTGACACTCAGCACTCACTACTGATGGTAACTGAAAATGAGCTAACACTGACACTCACACTCAGCACTCACTACTGATGGAAACTGAAAATGAGCTAACACTGACACTCACACTCAGCACTCACTACTGATGGAAACTGAACATGAGCTACCACTGACAAACACACTCAGCACTCACTACTGATAGAAACTGAACAAGCGCTAGCACTGACACTCACACTCACACTCACTACTGATGGAAACTGAACATGAGCTACCACTGACAAACACACTCAGCACTCACTACTGATAGAAACTGAACAAGCGCTAGCACTGACACTCACACTCACACTCACTACTGATGGTAACTGAACATGAGCTTACACTGACACTCACAATCAGCACTCACTACTGATGGAAACTGAACATGAGCTAACACTGACACTCAAACTCAGCACTCACTAATGATGGAAACAACATGAGCTAGCACTGACACTCACACTCAGCACCCACTAGTGATGGAAACTGAGCATGAGCTAGCACTGACACTCAGCACTCACTACTGATGGTAACTGAACATGAGCTAACACTGACACTCACACTCATCACTCACTACTGATGGAAACTGAACATGAGCTAACACTGACACTTATATTCAGTACTCACTACTGATGGAAACAGAACATTAGCTAGCACTGACACTCACACTCAGCACTCACTAATGATGGAAACAACATGAGCTAGCACTGACACTCACACTCAGCACCCACTAGTGACGGTAACTGAACATGAGGTAGCACTGACACTCAGCACTCACTACTGATGGTAACTGAATATGAGCTAACACTAACACTCACACTCAGCACTCACGACTGATGGTAACTGAACATGAGCTAGCACTGACACTCACACTCAGCACTGACTACTGATGGAAACTAAACATGAGCTAGCACTGACACTCACACTCAGCACTCACTACTGATGGAAACAACATAAGCTAACACCAACGCTCACACTCACTACTGTTGGTAACTGAACATAACATAGCACTGACACTCACACTCAGCATTTACTACTGATGGTAACTGAACATGAGCTAGCACTGACGCTCACACTCAGCATTTACTACTGATGGTAACTGAACATGAGCTAGCACTGACACTCACACTCAGCACTCACTACTGATGGAAACTGAACATGAGCTAACACTGACACTCATATTCAGCACTCACTACTGATGGAAACAGAACATTAGCTAGCACTGACACTCAAACTCAGCACTCACTAATGATGGAAACAACATGAGCTAGCACTGACACTCACACTCAACACCCACTAGTGACGGTAACTGAACATGAGGTAGCACTGACACTCAGCACTCACTACTGATGGTAACTGAACATGAGCTAACACTGACACTCACACTCAGCACTCACTACTGATGGTAACTGAACACAAGCTAGTACTGACACTTACACTCAGCACTGACTACTGATGGAAACAACATAAGCTAACACCAACGCTCACACTCACTACTGTTGGTAACTGAACATAACATAGCACTGACACTCACACTCAGCATTTACTACTGATGGTAACTGAACATGAGCTAACACTGACACTCACACTCAGCACTCACTACTGATGCTAACTGAACATGAGCTAACACTGACACTCACACTTAGCACTCACTACTGATGGTAACTGAACATGAGCTAGCACTGACACTCACACTCAGCATTAACAAATGATGGTTACTGAACATGAGCTAGCACTGACACTCAGCACTCACTACTGATGGTAACTGAACATTAGCTAACACTGACACTCACACTCATCACTCACTACTGATGGAAACTGAACATGAGCTAACACTGACACTCATATTCAGCACTCACTACTGATGGAAACAGAACATGAGCTAACACTGACACTCATATTCAGCACTCTCTACTGATGGAAACAACATGAGCTAGCACTGACACTCACACTCAGCACCCACTAGTGACGGTAACTGAACATGAGGTAGCACTGACACTCAGCACTCACTACTGATGGTAACTGAACATGAGCTAACACTGACACTCACACTCAGCACTCACTACTGATGGTAACTGAACACAAGCTAGCACTGACACTCACACTCAGCACTGACTACTGATGGAAACTATACATGAGCTAGCACTGACACTCACACTCGGCACTCACGACTGATGGTAACTGAACATGAGCTAGCACTGACACTCACACTCAGCACTGACTACTGATGGAAACTAAACATGAGCTAGCACTGACACTCACACTCAGCACTCACTACTGATGGAAACAACATAAGCTAACACCAACGCTCACACTCACTACTGTTGGTAACTGAACATAACATAGCATTGACACTCACACTCAGCATTTACTACTGATGGTAACTGAACATGAGCTAGCACTGACGCTCACACTCAGCATTTACTACTGATGGTAACTGAACATGAGCTAGCACTGACACTCACACTCAGCACTCACTACTGATGGAAACTGAACATGAGCTAACACTGACACTCATATTCAGCACTCACTACTGATGGAAACAGAACATTAGCTAGCACTGACACTCACACTCAGCACCCACTAGTGACGGTAACTGAACATGAGGTAGCACTGACACTCACAGTCAGCACTCACTACTGATGGTAACTGAACACAAGCTAGCACTGACACTCACACTCAGCACTGACTACTGATGGAAACTAAACATGAGCTAGCACTGACACTCACACTCAGCACTCACTACTGATGGAAACAACATAAGCTAACACCAACGCTCACACTCACTACTGTTGGTAACTGAACATAACATAGCACTGACACTCACACTCAGCATTTACTACTGATGGTAACTGAACATGAGCTAACACTGACACTCACACTCAGCACTCACTACTGATGCTAACTGAACATGAGCTAACACTGACAATCACACTTAGCACTCACTACTGATGATAACTGAACCTGAGCTAGCACTGACACTCACACTTAGCACTCACTACTGATGGTAACTGAACATGAGCTAGCACTGACACTCACACTCAGCACTCACTAGTGATGGTTACTGAACATGAGCTAGCACTGACACTCAGCACTCACTACTGATGGTAACTGAACATGAGCTAACACTGACACTCATATTCAGCACTCTCTACTGATGGAAACAACATGAGCTAGCACTGACACTCACACTCAGCACCCACTAGTGACGGTAACTGAACATGAGGTAGCACTGACACTCAGCACTCACTACTGATGGTAACTGAACATGAGCTAACACTGACACTCACACTCAGCACTCACTACTGATGGTAACTGAACACAAGCTAGCACTGACACTCACACTCAGCACTGACTACTGATGGAAACTAAACATGAGCTAGCACTGACACTCACACTCGGCACTCACTACTGATGGAAACAGAACATGAGCTAACACTGACATTCACACTCAGCACTGACTACTGATGGAAACTAAACATGAGCTAGCACTGACACTCACACTCAGCACTCACTACTGATGGTAACTGTACATGAGCTACCACTGACACTCACAATCAGCACTCACTACTGATGGTAAATGAACATGAGCTAGCACTGACACTCACACTCAGCACTGATTAATGATGGCAACTGTACATGAGCTAGCACTGACACTCACACTCAGCACTCACTACTGATGGTAACTGAACATGAGCTACCACTGTCACTCACACTCAGCACTCACTGCTGATGGTAACTGAACATGAGCTAGCACTGGCACTCACACTAACTGATGATGGTAACTGACCATGAGCTAGCACTGACACTCACACTCACCATTCACTACTGATGGAAACAACATTAGCTAACACCAACGCTCACACCCACTACTGATGGTAACTGAACCTGAGCTAGCACTGACACTCACACTCACTGATGATGGTAACTGAACATAAGCTAGCACTGACACTCACACTCCACACCCACTAGTGATGGTAACTGAACATGAGCTAGCACTGACACTCACACTCACTGATGATGGTAACTGAACATAAGCTAGCACTGACACTCACACTCCACACCCACTAGTGATGGTAACTGAACATGAGCTAGCACTTACACTCACACTCCACACCCACTAGTGATGGTAACTGAACATGAGCTAGCACTGACACTCACACTCACTGATGATGGTAACTGAACATAAGCTAGCACTGACACTCACACTCCACACCCACTAGTGATGGTAACTGAACATGAGCTAACACTGACACTCACACTCACTGATGATGGTAACTGAACATAAGCTAGCACTGACACTCACACTCCACACCCACTAGTGATGGTAAGTGAACATGAGCTAGCACTGACACTCACACTCAGCACTCACTACTGATGGTAACTGAACATGAGCTAGCACTGACACTCACACTAAGCACTCACTACTGATGGTAACTGAAAACGAGCTAGCACTGACACTCACACTCAGCACTCACTACTGATGGAAACTAAACATGAGCTAGCACTGACACTCACACTCAGCTCTCACTGCTGATGGTAACTGAACATGAGCTAGCACTGACACTCACACTAAACACTCACTACTGATGGTAACTGAACACGAGCTAGCACTGACACTCACACTCAGCACTCACTACTGATGGAAACTAAACATGAGCTAGCACTGACACTCACACTCAGCTCTCACTGCTGATGGTAACTGAACCTGATCTAGCACTGACACTCACACTCACTGATGATGGTAACTGAGCATGAGCTAGCACTGACACTCACACTCAGCACTCACTACTGATGGTAACTGAACATGACCTAGCACTGACACTCACACTCAGCACTCACTACTGATGGTAACTGAACATGAGCTACCACTGAAACTCACAATCAGCACTCACTACTGATGGTAAATGAACATGAGCTAGCACTGACACTCACACTCCACACCCACTAGTGATGGTAACTGAACATAAGCTAGCACTGACACTCACACTCCACACTCACTGATGATGGTAACTGAACATGAGCAAGCACTGACACTCACACTCCACACCCACTAGTGATGGTAACTGAACATGAGCTAGCACTGACACTCACACTCAGCACTCACTACTGATGGTAACTGAACATGAGCTAGCACTGACACTCACACTAAGCACTCACTACTGATGGTAACTGAACACGAGCTAGCACTGACACTCACACTCAGCACTCACTACTGATGGAAACTAAACATGAGCTAGCACTGACACTCACACTCAGCTCTCACTGCTGATGGTAACTGAACATGAGCTAGCACTGACACTCACACTAAGCACTCACTACTGATGGTAACTGAACATGAGCTAGCACTGACACTAACACTAAGCACTCACTGCTGATGGTAACTGAACATGAGCTAACACTGACACTCACACTCACTGATGATGGTAACTGAACATAAGCTAGCACTGACACTCACACTCCACACCCACTAGTGATGGTAACTGAACATGAGCTAGCACTGACACTCACACTCAGCACTCACTACTGATGGTAACTGAACATGAGCTAGCACTGACACTCACACTAAGCACTCACTACTGATGGTAACTGAACACGAGCTAGCACTGACACTCACACTCAGCACTCACTACTGATGGAAACTAAACATGAGCTAGCACTGACACTCACACTCAGCTCTCACTGCTGATGGTAACTGAACATGAGCTAGCACTGACACTCACACTAAGCACTCACTACTGATGGTAACTGAACATGAGCTAGCACTGACACTCACACTAAGCACTCACTGCTGATGGTAACTGAACATGAGCTAGCACTGACACTCACACTCACTGCTGATGGTAACTGAGCATGAGCTAGCACTGACACTCACACTCAGCACTCACTACTGATGGAAACAACATGAGCTAACACCAACGCTCACACTCACTAGTGATGGTAACTGAACATGAGCTAGGACTGACACTCACACTCAACACTCAATACTGATGGTAACTGAACATGAGCTAGCACTGACACTCACACTCACTGATGATGGTAACTGAACATAAGCTAGCACTGACACTCACACTCAGCACTCACTACTGATGGTAACTGAACATGAGCTAGCACTGACACTCACACTAAGCACTCACTACTGATGGTAACTGAACCTGAGCTAGCACTGACACTCACACTCAGCTCTCACTGCTGATGGTAACTGAACCTGAGCTAGCACTGACACTCACACTCACTGATGATGGTAACTGAGCATGAGCTAGCACTGACACTCACACTCAGCACTCACTACTGATGGAAACTAAACATGAGCTAGCACTGACACTCACACTCAGCTCTCACTGCTGATGGTAACTGAACCTGAGCTAGCACTGACACTCACACTCACTGATGATGGTAACTGAGCATGAGCTAGCACTGACACTCACACTCAGCACTCACTACTGATAGAAACAACATGAGCTAACACCAACGCTCACACTCACTACTGATGGTAACTGAACATGAGTTAGGACTGACACTCACACTCAGCACCCACTAGTGATGGTAACTGAACATGAGCTAGCACTGACACTCAGCACTCACTACTGATGGTAACTGAACATGAGCTAGGACTGACACTCACACTCAGCACTCACTTCTGATAGTAACTGATCATGAGCTAGGACTGACACTCACACTCAACACTCAATACTGATGGTAACTGAACATGAGCTAGGACTGACACTCACACTCAGCACCCACTAGTGATGGTAACTGAACATGAGCTAGCACTGACACTCAGCACTTACTACTGATGGTAACTGAACATGAGCTAGGACTGACACTCACACTCAGCACTCACTTCTGATAGTAACTGATCATGAGCTAGGACTGACACTCACACTCAACACTCAATACTGATGGTAACTGAACATGAGCTAGCACTGACACTCACACTCAGCACTCACTACTGATGGTAACTCAACATGAGGTAGTACTGACACTCACACTCAGCACCCACTACTGATGGTAACTGAACACGAGCTAGCACTGACACTCACGCTCAGCACTCACTACTGATGGTAACTGAACATGAGCTAGCACTGACACTCACACTCAGCACTCACTACTGATGGTAACTGAACATGAGCTAGCACTGACACTCAGCACTCACTAATGATGGTAACTGAACATGAGCTCACACTGACACTCACACTCAGCACTCACTACTGATGGTAACTGAACATGAGCTAGCACTGACACTCACGCTCAGCAATCACTACTGATGGTAACTGAACATGAGCTAGCACTGACACTCACACTCAGCACTCACTACTGATGGTAACTGAACATGAGCTAGCACTGACACTCAGCACTCACTAATGATGGTAACTGAACATGAGCTCACACTGACACTCACACTCAGCACTCACTACTGATGGTAACTGAACATGAGCTCACACTGACACTCACACTCAGCACTCACTACTGATGGTAACTGAACATGAGCTAGCACTGACACTCACACTCAGCACTCACTACTGATGGTAACTGAACATGAGCTAGCACTGACACTCAGCACTCACTAATGATGGTAACTGAACATGAGCTCACACTGACACTCACACTCAGCACTCACTACTGATGGTAACTGAACATGAGCTAGCACTGACACTCACACTCAGCACTCACTACTGATGGTAACTGAACATGAGCTAGCACTGACACCCACACTCAGCACTTACTAATGATGGAAACTGAGCATGAGCTCACACTGACACTCACACTCAGCACTCACTACTGATGGCCACTGAAAAGGAGCTAGCACTGACACTCACACTCAGCACCCACTAGTGATGGTAACTGATCATGAGCTAACACTGACACTTACACTCAGCACTCACTACTGATGGTAACTGAACATGAGCTAACACTGACACTCATACTCACTACTGATGGTAACTGAACATGAGCTAACACTGACACTCACACTCAGCACTCACTACTGATGGTAACTGAACACGAGCAAGCACTGACACTCACACTCAGAACTCACTACTGATGGAAACTGAGCATGAGCTAGCACTGACACTCACACTCACTACTGATGGTAACTGAGCATAAGCTAGCACTGACACTCACACTCACTACTGATGGTAACTGAGCATAAGCTAGCCCTGACACTCACACTCAGCACTCACTACTGATGGTAACTGAACATGAGCTAGCACTGACACTCACACTCAGCTCCCACTAATGATAGTGACTGAACATAAGCTAACACTGACACTCACACTCACTACTGATGATAACTGAACATGAGCTAACACTGACACTCACATTCAGCACCCACTTCTGATGGTAGCTGATCATGAGCTAGCACTGACACTCACACTCAGCAATCACTACTGATGGAAACAACATGAGCTAACACCAACACTCACACTCACTACTGATGGTAATTGAACATGAGCAAGCACTTACACTCACACTCAGCACTCACTAATAATGGAAACTGAACATGAGCTAGCACTGACACTCAAACTCAGCACCCACTACTGATGGTAACTGAACATGAGGTAGCACTGACACTCACGCTCAATACTGATGGTAACTTAACATGAGCTAGGACTGACACTCACACTCACTGCTGATGGTAACTGAGCATGAGCTAGCACTGACACTCACACTCAGCACTCACTACTGATGGTAACTGAACATGAGCTAGCACTGGCACTTACACTCAGCACTCACTACTGATGGTAACTGAACACGAGCTA
Organism: Discoglossus pictus; assembly: GCA_027410445.1. Taxonomy (NCBI): domain Eukaryota; kingdom Metazoa; phylum Chordata; class Amphibia; order Anura; family Alytidae; genus Discoglossus; species Discoglossus pictus. The sequence goes on along the minus strand of CM050165.1, from coordinate 452,520,888 downwards.
GCACTGACACTCACACTCAGCACCCACTACTGATGGTAACTGAACACGAGCTAACACTGACACCCACACTCACACCCACTACTGATGGAAACTGAGCATGAGCAAGCAATGACACTCACACTCAGTACTCACTACTGATGGAAACTGAGCATGAGCTAGCACTGGCACTCACACTCAGCACTCACTACTGATGGAAACTGAACATGAGCTAGCGTTGACACTCACACTCAGCACTCACTACTGATGGTAACTGAGCATGAGCTAGCACTGGCACTCACACTCAGCACTCACTACTGATGGAAACAACATGAGCTAACACCAACACTCCCACTCACTACTGATGGTAACTGAACATAAGCTTGCACTGACACTCACAATCAGCACTCACTACTGATGGTAACTGAACATAAGCTTGCACTGACACTCACAATCAGCACTCACTACTGATGGTAACTGAACATGAGCAAACACTGACACTCACACTTAGCACTCACTACTGATGGTAACTGAAGATGAGCAAGCACTTACACTCACACTCAGCACTCACTAATGATGGAAACTGAACATGATCTAGCACTGACACTCACACTCAGCACTCACTACTGATGGTAACTGAACATGAGCTAACACTGACACTCATACTCACTACTGATGTTAACTGAACATGAGATAACACTGACACTCACACTTAGCACTCACTACTGATGGTAACTGAACATGAGATAACACTGACACTCACACTCAGCACTCACTACTGATGGTAACTGAAGATGAGCAAGCACTTACACTCACACTCAGCACTCACTAATGATGGAAACTGAACATGAGCTAGGACTGACACTCACACTCAGCACTCACTACTGATGGTAACTGAAGATGAGCAAGCACTTACACTCACACTCAGCACTCACTAATGATGGAAACTGAACACGAGCTAGCACTGACACTCACACTCAGCAATCACTACTGATGGTAACTGAACACGAGCTAACACTGACACTCACACTCAGCACTCACTACTGATGGTAACTCAACATGAGCAAGGACTGACACTCACACTCACTGCTGATGGTAACTGAGCATGAGCTAGCACTGACACTCACACTCAGCACTCACTAATGATGGAAACTGAACAAGAGCTAGCACTGACACTCACACTCAGCACCCACTACTGATGGTAACTGAACACGAGCTAGCACTTACACTCACACTCAGTACCCACTACTGATGGTAACTGAACATGAGCTAGCACTGACACTCACACTCAGCACCCACTACTGATGGTAACTGAACACGAGCTAGCACTTACACTCACACTCAGCACCCACTACTGATGGTAACTGAACACGAGCTAGCACTTACACTCACACTCAGCACTCTCTACTGATGGTAACTGAACAGGAGCTAGCTCTGATACTCACACTCAGCACTCTCTACTGATGGTAACTGAACAGGAGCTAGCTCTGATACTCACACTCAGCACCCACTACTGATGGTAACTGAACATGAGCTAGCACTGACACTCACACTCAGCACTCACTACTGATGGTAACTGAGCATGAGCTACCACTGGCACTCACACTCAGCACTCACTACTGATGGAAACTGAACATGAGCTAGCACTGGCACTCACACTCAGCACCCACTAGTGATGATAACTGAATATGAGCTAGCACTGACACTCACACTCAGCACTCACTACTGATGGTAACTGAACATGAGCTAGCACTGACACTCACACTCAGAACTCACTACTGATGGAAACTGAGCATGAGCTAGCACTGACACTCACACTCACTACTGATGGTAACTGAGCATAAGCTAGCACTGACACTCACACTCACTACTGATGGTAACTGAGCATAAGCTAGCCCTGACACTCACACTCAGCACTCACTACTGATGGTAACTGAACATGAGCTAGCACTGACACTCACACTCAGCACCCACTAATGATAGTGACTGAACATAAGCTAACACTGACACTCACACTCACTACTCACACTCACTACTGATGATAACTGAACATGAGCTAACACTGACACTCACATTCAGCACCCACTTCTGATGGTAGCTGATCATGAGCTAGCACTGACACTCACACTCAGCAATCACTACTGATGGAAACAACATGAGCTAACACCAACACTCACACTCACTACTGATGGTAATTGAACATGAGCAAGCACTTACACTCACACTCAGCACTCACTAATAATGGAAACTGAACATGAGCTAGCACTGACACTCAAACTCAGCACCCACTACTGATGGTAACTGAACATGAGCTAGGACTGACACTCACACTCACTGCTGATGGTAACTGAGCATGAGCTAGCACTGACACTCACACTCAGCACTCACTACTGATGGTAACTGAACATGAGCTAGCACTGACACTCACACTCAGCACCCACTACTGATGGTAACTGAACATGAGCTAGCACTGGCACTTACACTCAGCACTCACTACTGATTGTAACTGAACATGATCTTGCACTGACACTCACACTCAGCACTCACTACTGATGGTAACTGAACATGAGCTAGCACTTACACTCACACTCAGCACTCACTAATGATGGAAACTGAACATGAGCTAGCACTGACACTCACACTCAGCACTCACTACTGATGGTAACTGAACATGAGCTAACACTGACACTCATACTCACTACTGATGTTAACTGAACATGAGATAACACTGACACTCACACTTAGCACTCACTACTGATGGTAACTGAACATGAGATAACACTGACACTCACACTCAGCACTCACTACTGATGGTAACTGAAGATGAGCAAGCACTTACACTCACACTCAGCACTCACTAATGATGGAAACTCAACATGAGCAAGGACTGACACTCACACTCACTGCTGATGGTAACTGAGCATGAGCTAGCACTGACCCTCACACTCAGCACTCACTAATGATGGAAACTGAACAAGAGCTAGCACTGACACTCACACTCAGCACCCACTACTGATGGTAACTGAACACGAGCTAGCACTTACACTCACACTCAGCACCCACTACTGATGGTAACTGAACATGAGCTAACACTGACACTCACACTCAGCACTCACTACTGATGGTAACTGAACATGAGCTAGCACTGACACTCACACTCAGCACTCACTACTGATGGAAATAACATGAGCTAGCACTGACACTCAGCACTCTCTACTGATGGTAACTGAACAGGAGCTAACACTGACACTTACACTCAGCACCCACTACTGATGGTAACTGAACATGAGCTAACACTGACATTTACACTCAGCACCCACTACTGATGGTAACTGAACATGAGCTAGCACTGACACTCACACTCAGCACTCACTACTGATGGCAACTGAAAAGGAGCTAGCGTTGACACTCACACTCAGCACTCACTACTGATGGTAACTGAGCATGAGCTACCACTGGCACTCACACTCAGCACTCACTACTGATGGAAACTGAACATGAGCTAGCACTGGCACTCACACTCAGCACTCACTACTGATGGCAACTGAAAAGGAGCTAGCGTTGACACTCACACTCAGCACTCACTACTGATGGTAACTGAGCATGAGCTACCACTGGCACTCACACTCAGCACTCACTACTGATGGTAACTGAACACGAGCTAACACTGACACTTACACTCAGCACCCACTACTGATGGTAACTGAACACGAGCTAACACTGACACTCACACTCAGCACCCACTAGTGATGATAACTGAACATGAGCTAGCACTGACACTCACACTCAGCACTCACTACTGATGGTAACTGAACATAAGCTTGCACTGACACTTACAATCAGCACTCACTACTGATGGTAACTGAACATGAGCTAGCACTGACACTCACACTCAGCACTCACTACTGATGGTAACTGAACATAAGCTTGCACTGACACTTACAATCAGCACTCACTACTGATGGCAACTGAAAAGGAGCTAGCGTTGACACTCACACTCAGCACTCACTACTGATGGTAACTGAGCATGAGCTACCACTGGCACTCACACTCAGCACTCACTACTGATGGAAACTGAACATGAGCTAGCACTGGCACTCACACTCAGCACTAACTAATGATGGAAATTGAACATGATCTAGCACTGACACTCACACTCAGAACTCACTACTGATGGTAACTGAACATGAGCTAACACTGACACTCATACTCACTACTTATGGTAACTGAACATGAGCTAATACTGACACTCACACTCAGCACTCACTACTGATGGTAACTGAAGATGAGCAAGCACTTACACTCACACTCAGCACTCACTAATGATGGAAACTGAACATGAGCTAGCACTGACACTCACACTCAGAACTCACTACTTATGGTAACTGAACATGAGCTAACACTGACACTCATACTCACTACTTATAGTAACTGAACATGAGCTAACACTGACACTCACACTCACTACTGATGGTAACTGAACATGAGTTAGCACTGGCACTCATACTCACTACTGATGGTAACTGAACATGAGCTAACACTGACACTCACACTCAGCACTCACTACTGATGGTAACTGAACATGAGTTAGCACTGGCACTCACACTCAGCACCCACTAGTGATGGTAACTGAACATGAGCTAGCACTGACACTAACACTCAGCACTCACTACTGATGGTAACTGAACATGAGCTAACACTGACACTTACACTCAGCACTTACTACTGATGGCAACTGAACATGAGCTAACACTGACACTCACACTCAGCACTCACTACTGATGGTAACTGAACATGAGTTAGCACTGGCACTCACACTCAGCACCCACTAGTGATGGTAACTGAACATGAGCTAACACTGACACTCACACTCAGCACTTACTACTGATGGTAACTGAACATGAGTTAGCACTGGCACTGACACTCAGCACTCACTAATGATGGTAACTGAACATGAGCTAACACTGACACTCACACTCAGCACTCACTACTGATGGTAACTAAACATGAGCTAACACTGACACTCACACTCAGCACTCACTACTGATTGTAACTGAACATGAGCTAGCACTGACACTCACACTCACCACTCACTACTGATTGTAACTGAACATGAGCTAGCACTGGCACTCACACTCAGTACTCACTAAAGATTGAAACTGAACATGAGCTAGCACTGACACTCACACTCAGCACTCACTACTGATGGTAACTGAACATGAGCTAGCACTGACACTCACACTCAGCACTCACTACTGATGGTAACTGAACATGAGCTAACACTGACACTCACACTCAGAACTCAATACTAATAGTAACTGAACATGAGTTAGCACTGGCACTCACACTCAGCACCCACTAGTGATGGTAACTGAACATGAGCTAACACTGACACTCACACTCAGCACTCACTACTGATGGTAACTGAACATGAGTTAGCACTGGCACTCACACTCAGCACCCACTAGTGATGGTAACTGAACATGAGCTAACACTGACACTCATATTCACTACTGATGGTAACTGAACATGAGCTAACACTGACACTCATACTCACTACTGATGGTAACTGAACATGAGCTAACACTGACACTCACACTCAGCACTCACTACTGATGGTAACTGAACATGAGTTAGCACTGGCACTCACACTCAGCACCCACTAGTGATGGTAACTGAACATGAGCTAACACTGACACTCATGTTCACTACTGATGGTAACTGAACATGAGCTAATACTGACACTCACACTCAGCACTCACTACTGATGGTAACTGAACATGAGTTAGCACTGGCACTGACACTCAGCACTCACTAATGATGGTAACTGAACATGAGCTAGTACTGGCACTCACACTCAGCACTCACTACTGATGGTAACTGAACATGAGCTAACACTGACACTCACACTCAGCACTCACTACTGATGGTAACTGAACATGAGCTAACACTGACACTCACACTCAGCACTCACTACTGATTGTAACTGAACATGAGCTAGCACTGGCACTCACACTCAGCACTCACTAAAGATTGAAACTGAACATGAGCTAGCACTGACACTCACACTCAGCACTCACTACTGATGGTAACTGAACATGAGCTAGCACTGGCACTCACACTCAGCACTCACTAAAGATTGAAACTGAACATGAGCTAGCACTGACACTCACACTCAGCACTCACTACTGATGGTAACTGAACATGAGCTAACACTGACACTCACACTCAGAACTCAATACTAAAAGTAACTGAACATGAGCTAGCACTGACACACTCAGCACTCACTACTGATGGTAACTGAACATGAGCTAACACTGACACTCACACTCAATACTGATAGTAACTTAACACAAGCTAGCACTGACACTCACACTCAGCACTCACTACTGATGGAAAATAAACATGAGCTAACACTGACACTCACACTCAGCACTCACTACTGATGGTAACTGAACACGATATAGCACTGACACTCACACTCAGCACTCACTACTGATGGTAACTGAACATGAGCTAACACTGACACTCACACTCAGCACTCACTACTGATGGAAACTGAGCATGAGCTAGCACTGACACTCACACTCACTACTGATGGTAACTGAGCATAAGCTAGCACTGACACTCACACTCACTACTGATGGTAACTGAGCATAAGCTAGCACTGACACTCACACTCAGCACTTACTACTGATGGTAACTGAACAGCTAGCACTGACACTCACACTCAGCACCCACTAATGATAGTGACTGAACATAAGCTAACACTGACACTCACACTCACTACTGATGATAGCTGATCAAGAGCTAGCACTGACACTCACACTCAGCAATCACTACTGATGGAAACAACATGAGCTAACACCAACACTCACACTCACTACTGATGGTAATTGAACATGAGCAAGCACTTACACTCACACTCAGCACTCACTAATAATGGAAACTGAACATGAGCTAGCACTGACACTCACACTCAGCACTCACTACTGATGGTAACTGAACATGAGGTAGCACTGACACTCACGCTCAATACTGATGGTAACTTAACATGAGCTAGGACTGACACTCACACTCACTGCTGATGGTAACTGAGCATGAGCTAGCACTGACACTCACACTCACTACTGATGGAAACAACATGAGCTAGCACTTACACTCAGCACTCACTACTGATGGTAACTGAACACGAGCTAGCACTGACACTCACACTCAGCACCCACTACTGATGGTAACTGAACATGAGCTAGCACTGGCACTCACACTCAGCACTTACTACTGATGGAAACTGAGCATGAGCAAGCACTGACACTCACACTCAGCACTCACTACTGATGGAAACTGAGCATGAGCTAGCACTGGCACTCACACTCAGCACTCACTACTGATGGAAACTGAACATGAGCTAGCGTTGACACTCACACTCAGCACTCACTACTGATGGTAACTGAACATAAGCTTGCACTGACACTCACAATCAGCACTCACTACTGATGGTAACTGAACATGAGCTAGCACTGACACTCACACTCAGCACTCACTACTGATGGTAACTGAAGATGAGCAAGCACTGACACTCACACTCAGCACTCACTACTGATGGAAACTGAGCATGAGCTAGCACTGGCACTCACACTCAGCACTCACTACTGATGGAAACTGAACATGAGCTAGCGTTGACACTCACACTCAGCACTCACTACTGATGGTAACTGAACATAAGCTTGCACTGACACTCACACTCAGCACTCACTACTGATGTTAACTGAACATGAGCTAACACTGACACTCATACTCACTACTGATGTTAACTGAACATGAGCTAACACTGACACTCACACTCAGCACTCACTACTGATGGTAACTGAAGATGAGCAAGCACTTACACTCACACTCAGCACTCACTAATGATGGAAACTGAACATGAGCTAGGACTGACACTCACACTCAGCACTCACTACTGATGGTAACTGAAGATGAGCAAGCACTTACACTCACACTCAGCACTCACTAATGATGGAAACTGAACACGAGCTAGCACTGACACTCACACTCAGCACTCACTACTGATGGTAACTGAACATGAGCTAACACTGACACTCACACTCAGCACTCACTACTGATGGTAACTCAACATGAGCAAGGACTGACACTCACACTCACTGCTGATGGTAACTGAGCATGAGCTAGCACTGACACTCACACTCAGCACTCACTACTGATGGTAACTGAACATGAGCTAGCACTGACACTCACACTCAGCACTCACTAATGATGGAAACTGAACAAGAGCTAGCACTGACACTCACACTCAGCACTCTCTACTGATGGTAACTGAACATGAGCTAGCTCTGATACTCACACTCAGCACTCACTACTGATGGTAACTGAACATAAGCTTGCACTGACACTTACAATTAGCACTCACTACTGATGGTAACTGAACATGAGCTAACACTGACACTCACACTCAGCACTCACTACTGATGGTAACTGAACATGAGCTAACACTGACACTCATACTCAATACTTATGGTAACTGAACATGAGCTAATACTGACACTCACACTCAGCACTCACTACTGATGGTAACTGAAGATGAGCAAGCACTTACACTCACACTCAGCACTCACTACTGATGGTAACTGAAGATGAGCAAGCACTTACACTCACACTCAGCACTCACTAATGATGGAAACTGAACACGAGCTAGCACTGACACTCACACTCAGCACTCACTACTGATGTTAACTGAACATGAGCTAACACTGACACTCACACTCAGCACTCACTACTGATGGTAACTGAAGATGAGCAAGCACTTACACTCACACTCAGCACTCACTAATGATGGAAACTGAACATGAGCTAGGACTGACACTCACACTCAGCACTCACTACTGATGGTAACTGAAGATGAGCAAGCACTTACACTCACACTCAGCACTCACTAATGATGGAAACTGAACACGAGCTAGCACTGACACTCACACTCAGCACTCACTACTGATGGTAACTGAACATGAGCTAACACTGACACTCACACTCAGCACTCACTACTGATGGTAACTCAACATGAGCAAGGACTGACACTCACACTCACTGCTGATGGTAACTGAGCATGAGCTAGCACTGACACTCACACTCAGCACTCACTACTGATGGTAACTGAACATGAGCTAGCACTGACACTCACACTCAGCACTCACTAATGATGGAAACTGAACAAGAGCTAGCACTGACACTCACACTCAGCACTCTCTACTGATGGTAACTGAACATGAGCTAGCTCTGATACTCACACTCAGCACTCACTACTGATGGTAACTGAACATAAGCTTGCACTGACACTTACAATTAGCACTCACTACTGATGGTAACTGAACATGAGCTAACACTGACACTCACACTCAGCACTCACTACTGATGGTAACTGAACATGAGCTAACACTGACACTCATACTCAATACTTATGGTAACTGAACATGAGCTAATACTGACACTCACACTCAGCACTCACTACTGATGGTAACTGAAGATGAGCAAGCACTTACACTCACACTCAGCACTCACTACTGATGGTAACTGAAGATGAGCAAGCACTTACACTCACACTCAGCACTCACTAATGATGGAAACTGAACACGAGCTAGCACTGACACTCACACTCAGCACTCACTACTGATGGTAACTGAACATGAGCTAACACTGACACTCACACTCAGCACTCACTACTGATGGTAACTCAACATGAGCAAGGACTGACACTCAGCACTCACTACTGATGGTAACTGAACATGAGCTAGCACTGACACTCACACTCAGCACTCACTAATGATGGAAACTGAACAAGAGCTAGCACTGACACTCACACTCAGCACTCTCTACTGATGGTAACTGAACATGAGCTAGCTCTGATACTCACACTCAGCACTCACTACTGATGGTAACTGAACATAAGCTTGCACTGACACTTACAATTAGCACTCACTACTGATGGTAACTGAACATGAGCTAACACTGACACTCACACTCAGCACTCACTACTGATGGTAACTGAACATGAGCTAACACTGACACTCATACTCACTACTTATGGTAACTGAACATGAGCTAATACTGACACTCACACTCAGCACTCACTACTGATGGTAACTGAAGATGAGCAAGCACTTACACTCACACTCAGCACTCACTAATGATGGAAACTGAACATGAGCTAGCACTGACACTCACACTCAGCACTCACTACTTATGGTAACTGAACATGAGCTAACACTGACACTCATACTCACTACTTATAGTAACTGAACATGAACTAACACTGACACTCACACACACTACTGATGGTAACTGAACATGAGTTAGCACTGGCACTCACACTCAGCACCCACTAGTGATGGTAACTGAACATGAGCTAACACTGACACTTACACTCAGCACTCACTACTGATGGCAACTGAACATGAGCTAACACTGACACTCATACTCACTACTGATGGTAACTGAACATGAGCTAACACTGACACTCACACTCAGCACTCACTACTGATGGCAACTGAACATGAGCTAACACTGACACTTACACTCAGCACTCACTACTTATGGTAACTGAACATGAGCTAGCACTGACACTCATACTCACTACTGATGGCAACTGAACATGAGCTAACACTGACACTTACACTCAGCACTCACTACTGATGGCAACTGAACATGAGCTAACACTGACACTCATACTCACTACTGATGGCAACTGAACATGAGCTAACACTGACACTCATACTCACTACTGATGGTAACTGAACATGATTTAGCACTGGCACTCACACTCAGCACCCACTAGTGATGGTAACTGAACATGAGCTAACACTGACACTCACACTCAGCACTCACTACTGATGGTAACTGAACATGAGTTAGCACTGGCACTGACACTCAGCACTCACTAATGATGGTAACTGAACATGAGCTAACACTGACACTCACACTCAGCACTCACTACTGATGGTAACTGAACATGAGCTAGCACTGACACTCACACTCAGCACTCACTACTGATTGTAACTGAACATGAGCTAGCACTGACACTCACACTCAGCACTCACTAAAGATTGAAACTGAACATGAGCTAGCACTGACACTCACACTCAGCACTCACTACTGATTGTAACTGAACATGAGCTAGCACTGACACTCACACTCAGCACTCACTAAAGATTGAAACTGAACATGAGCTAGCACTGACACTCACACTCAGCACTCACTACTGATGGTAACTGAACATGAGCTAACACTGACACTCACACTCAGAACTCAATACTAATAGTAACTGAACATGAGCTAGCACTGACACTCACACTCAATAATGATAGTAACTTAACAGAAGCTAGCACTAACACTCACACTCAGCACTCACTACTGATGGAAAATAAACATGAGCTAACACTGACACTCACACTAAGCACTCACTACTGATGGTAACTGAACACGAGCTAGCACTGACACTCACACTCAGCACTCACTACTGATGGAAAATAAACATGAGCTAACACTGACACTCACACTCAGCACTCACTACTGATGGTAACTGAACACGAGCTAGCACTGACACCCACACTCAGCACTTACTAATGATGGAAACTGAACATGAGCTAACACTGACACTTACACTCAGCACTCACTACTGATGGTAACTGAACATGAGCTAACACTGACACTTACACTCAGCACTCACTACTGATGGTAACTGAACATGAGCTAACACTGACACTTACACTCAACACTCACTACTGATGGTAACTGAACACGAGCTAGCACTGACACTCACACTCAGCACTCACTACTGATGGTAACTGAACATGAGCTAGCACTGACACTCAAACTCAGCACCCACTACTGATGGTAACTGAACATGAGCTACTACTGACACTCACACTCAGCACTCACTACTGATGGTAACTGAACATGAGCTAGCACTGACACTCAAACTCAGCACCCACTACTGATGGTAACTGAACATAAGCTAGTACTGACACTTACACTCAACACTCACTACTGATGGTAACTGAACATGAGCTAACACTGACACTCACACTCAATACTGATGGTAACTTAACATGAGCTAACACTGACACTCACACTCAGCACTCTCTACTGAATAATGCTGGACATGAGGTAGCACTGACACTCACACTCAGCCCCCACTACTGATGGTAACTGAACATGAGTTAGCACTGACACTAACACTCAGCACCCACTACTGATGGTAACTGAACATGAGCTAGCACTGACACTAACACTCAGCACCCACTACTGATGGTAACTGAACATGAGCTAGCACTGACACTAACACTCAGCACCCACTACTGATGGTAACTGAACATGAGCTAACACTGACACTCACACTCAGCACTCACTACTGATGGTAACTGAACATGAGCTAACACTGACACTCACACTCAGCACTCACCACTGATGGTAACTGAGCATGAGTTAGCACTGACACTCACACTCAGCACTCACTACTGATGGTAGCTGAACATGAGCTAACACTGACACTCACACTCAGCACTCACTACTGATGGTAACTGAGCATGAGCTAGCACAGACACTCACACTCAGCACTCACTACTGATGGTAACTGAAGATGAGCTAGCACTGACACTCACACTCAGCACTCACTACTGATGGTAACTGAACATGAGCTAGCACTGACACGCACACTCAGCACTCACTACTGATGGTAACTGAACATGAGCTAACACTGACATTCACACTCAACACTCACTACTGATGGTAACTGAACATGAGCTAGCACTGACACTCACACTCAGCACTCACTACTGATGGTAACTGAACATGAGCTAGTACTGACACTCACACTCAACACTCATTACTGATGGTAACTGAACATGAGCTAGCACTGACATTCACACTCAGCACCCACTACTGATGGTAACTGAACATGAGCTAGTACTGACACTCACATTTGATGCTCACTAGATTACTTTTTGCTTCCTTGTGTTACCTATAACAGGGGTCACACACCGCATCCGATTTTCAGACGCGCAGCACTTTTGGTTCTGTTTACAATCAGCGTCTGAGATGCACAGTGGGGTCCCCAGGATGTTCCCGCAGGGTAACTGCTCCTCATGCTCAGGACAATACCCAGCATGCTCTGCAGAGGTGGAAAAATATGGTATAAAATATATGCAATGACAGATATTTGTATAATTTGTATAATTCAAGTTTTTGATCTGGAAACTATAATAGCACAAGAGCAATAGTGTGGGCCTTCAGTGAGGAGGAAACACCACTGTACTTTAGAGGGTGCTATGGTTTGGCACTTTGAATGATAATGTCAGACACTTTAAATAGTTTTATGATGTCTCACTTTAGAAGGTGATGTGCCCTAACACTTTAGAAGATGATATGCCCTAACACTTTAAAAGGTGATGTGCCCTAACACTTTAAAAGGTGATGTCCCCTGGCACTTTAGAAGATGTTGTGCTCTGCCACTTTAGAAGATGATGTGCCCTAACACTTTAGAAGGGGATATGCCCTTGTACTTTAGAAGATGATGTGTCCTAACACTTTAGAAGGTGATGTGCCCCAACACTTAAAAAGGTGATGTCCCCTGGCACTTTAGAAGATGTTGTGCTCTGGCACTTTAGAAGATGATGTGCCCTAACACTTTAGAAGGTGATGTGCCCTTGAACTTTAAAAGATGATGTGCTCTGGCACTTTAGAAGATGATGTGCTCTGGCACTTTAGAAAATGATGTGCCCTAACACTTTAGAAGGTGATGTGCCCTAACACTTTAGAAGATGATGTGCCCTAACTCTTTAGAAGGTGATGTGCCCTGGCATTTTAAAAGATGTTGTATTCTGGCACTTTAGAAGATGATGTGCCCTAACACTTTAGAAGGTGATGTGCCCTTGCACTTTAGAAGATGATGTGCTCTGGCACTTTAGAAGATGATGTGCCCTAACACTTTAGCAGGTGATGTGCTCTGGCACTTTAGAAAATGATGTGCCCTAACACTTTAGAAGGTGATGTGCCCTTGCCCTTTAGAAGATGATGTGCTCTGGCACTTTAGAAGATGATGTTCTTTGGCACTTTAGAAGATGATGTGCTCTGGCACTTTAGAAAATGATGTGCCCTAACACTTTAGAAGGTGATGTGCTCTGGCACTTTAGAAGGTGATGTGCTCTGGCACTTTAGAAGGTGATGTGCTCTGGCACTTTAGAAGGCGATGTTCTGTGGCACTTTAGAAACTGATGTGCCCTAACACTTTAGAAGGTGATGTGCCCTAGCACTTTAGAAGATGATGTGCCCTAACTCTTTAGAAGGTGATGTGCCCTGGCACTGTAAAAGATGATGTGCTCTGGCACTTTAGAAGATGATGTGCCCTAACACTTTAGAAGGTGATGTGCCCTAGCACTTTAGAAGATGATGTGCCCTAACACTTTAGAAGGTGATGTGCCCTGGCACTTTAAAAGATGATGTGCTCTGGCACTTTAGAAGATGATCTGCTTTGGCACTTTAGAAAATGATGTGCCCTAACACTTTAGAAGTTGATGTGCCCTAACACTTTAGAAGATGATGTGCCCTAACACTTTAGAAGGTGATGTGCCCTAACACTTTAAAAGGTGATGTCCCCTGGCACTTTAGAAGATGTTGTGCTCTGGCACTTTAGAAGATGATGTGCCCTAACACTTTAGAAGGTGATGTGCCCTTGCACTTTAGAAGGTGTTGTGCTCTGTCACTTTAGAAGATGATGTGCCCTGGCACTTTAGAAGATGATGTGCCCTTACACTTCAGAAGATGATGTGCTCTGGCACTTTAGAAGATGATGTGCTCTGGCGCTTTAGAAAATGATATGCCATAACATTTTAGAAGGTGATGTTCTGCGGCACTTTAGAAACTGATGTGCCCTAACACTTTAGAAGGTGATGTGCTCTGGCACTTTAGAAGGTGATGTGCTCTGGCACTTTAGAAGGTGATGTTCTGTGGCACTTTAGAAACTGATGTGCCCTAACACTTTAGAAGGTGATGCGCCCTAACACTTTAGAAGGTGATGTGCTCTGGCACTTTAGAAGGTGATGTGCTCTGGCACTTTAGAAGGTGATGTGCTCTGGAAATTTAGAAGGTGATGTGCTCTGGCACTTTAAAAGATGATGTGCTCTGGCACTTTAGAAGGTTACGTGCTCTGGCACTTTAGAAGGTGATGTGCTCTGGCACTTTAGAAAATGATGTGCCGAAACACTTTAGAAGGTGATGTGCCCTAACACTTTAGAAGGTGATGTACTATGGCACTTTAGAAAATGATGTGCCCTAACACTTTAGAAGGTGATGCACCCTAACACTTTAGAAGGTGATGTGCCCTAACACTTTAGAAGGTGATGTGCTCTGGCACTTTAGAAGGTGATGTGCTCTGGCAATTTAAAAGGTGATGTTCTGTGGCACTTTAGAAACTGATGTGCCCTAACACTTTAGAAGGTGATGCACTCTGGCACTTTAGAAGGTGATGTGCTCTGGCACTTTAGAAGGTGATGTGCTCTGGCACTTTAGAAGATGATGTGCTCTGGCACTTTAGAAGGTGATGTGCTCTGGCACTTTAGAAGGTGATGTGCTCTGGCACTTTAGAAGGTGATGTGCTCTGAAACTTTAGAAGGTGATGTGCTCTGGCACTTTAGAAGGTTATGTGCTCTGGCACTTTAGAAGGTGATGTGCTCTGGCACTTTAGAAAATGATGTGCCGAAACACTTTAGAAGGTGATGTGCCCTAACACTTTAGAAGGTGATGTACTCTGGCACTTTAGAAAATGATGTGCCCTAACACTTTAGAAGGTGATGCACCCTAACACTTTAGAAGGTGATGCACCCTAACACTTTAGAAGGTGATGTGCTCTGGCACTTTAGAAGGTGATGTGCTCTGGCACTTTAGAAGGTGATTTGCTCTGGCACTTTAAAAGGTGATGTTCTGTGGCACTTTAGAAACTGATGTGCTCTGGCACTTTAGAAGGTGATGCGCTCTGGCACTTTAGAAGGTGATGTGCTCTGGCACTTTAGAAGGTGATGTGCTCTGGAACTTTAGAAGGTGATGTGCTCTGGCACTTTAAAATATGATGTGCTCTGGCACTTTAAAAGGTTATGTGCTCTGGCACTTTAGAAGGTGATGTGCTCTGGCACTTTAGAAAATGATGTGCCCTAACACTTTAGAAGGTGATGCACCCTAACACTTTAGAAGGTGATGCGCCCTAACACTTTAGAAGGTGATGTGCTCCGGCACTTTAGAAGGTGATGTGCTCTGGCACTTTAAAAGGTGATGTTCTGTGGCACTTTAGAAACTGATGTGCCCTAACACTTTAGAAGGTGATGCGCTCTGGCACTTTAGAAGGTGATGTGCTCTGGCACTTTAGAAGGTGATGTGCTCTGGAACTTTAGAAGGTGATGTGCTCTGGCACTTTAAAAGATGATGTGCTCTGGCACTTTAGAAGGTTATTTGCTCTGGCACTTTAGAAGGTGATGTGCTCTGGCACTTTAGAAAATGATGTGCCCAAACACTTTAGAAGGTGATATACTCTGGCACTTTAGAAAATGATGTGCCCTAACACTTTAGAAGGTGATGCGCCCTAACACTTTAGAAGGTGATGCGCCCTAACACTTTAGAAGGTGATGTGCTCTGGCACTTTAGAAGTTGATGTGCTCTGGCACTTTAGAAGGTGATGTGCTCTGGCACTTTAGAAGGTGATGTACTCTGGCACTTTAGAAAATGATGTGCCCTAACACTTTAGAAGGTGATGCGCCCTAACACTTTAGAAGGTGATGCGCCCTAACACTTTAGAAGGTGATGTGCTCTGGCACTTTAGAAAATGATGTGCCCGCCCATAACACTTTAGAAGGTGATGCGCCCTAACACTTTAGAAGGTGATGTGCTCTGGCACTTTAGAAAATGATGTGCCCTAAAACTTTAGAAGGTGATGTGCCCTAGCACTTTAGAAGGTGATGTGCTCTGGCACTTTAGAAGATGATGTGCTCTGGCACTTTAGAAAATGATGTGCCCTAACACTTTAGAAGGTGATGTGCCCTAGCACTTTAGAAGATGATGTGCCCTAACACTTTAGAAGGTGATGTGCCCTGGCACTTTAAAAGATGATATGCTCTGGCATTTTAGAAGATGATGTGCCCTAACACTTTAGAAGGTGATGTGCCCTAGCACTTTAGAAGATGATGTGCCCTAACACTTTAGAAGGTGATGTGCCCTGGCACTTTATAAGTTGATGTGCTCTGGCACTTTAGAAGATGATCTGCTCTGGCACTTTAGAAAATGATGTGCCCTAACACTTTAGAAGTTGATGTGCCCTAACACTTTAGAAGTTGATGTGCTCTGGCACTTTAGAAGATGATCTGCTCTGGCACTTTAGAAAATGATGTGCCCTAACACTTTAGAAGTTGATGTGCCCTAACACTTTAGAAGGTGATGTGCCCTAACACTTTAAAAGGTGATGTCCCCTGGCACTTTAGAAGATGTTGTGCTCTGGCACTTTAGAAGATGATGTGCCCTAGCACTTTAGAAGGTGATGTACCCTAACACTTTAAAAGGTGTTGTCCCCTGGCACTTTAGAAGATGTTGTGCTCTGGCACTTTAGAAGATGATGTGCCCTAACACTTTAGAAGGTGATGTGCCCTTGCACTTTAGAAGATGATGTACTCTGGCACTTTAGAAGATGATGTGCCCTAACACTTTAGCAGGTGATGTGCTCTGGCACTTTAGAAAATGATGTGCCCTAACACTTTAGAAGGTGATGTGCCCTTGCACTTTAGAAGGTGTTGTGCTCTGTCACTTTAGAAGATGATGTGCCCTGGCACTTTAGAAGATGATGTGCCCTTACACTTCAGAAGATGATGTGCTCTGGCACTTTAGAAGATGATGTGCTCTGGCGCTTTAGAAAATGATATGCCATAACATTTTAGAAGGTGATGTTCTGCGGCACTTTAGAAACTGATGTGCCCTAACACTTTAGAAGGTGATGTGCTCTGGCACTTTAGAAGGTGATGTGCTCTGGCACTTTAGAAGGTGATGTTCTGTGGCACTTTAGAAACTGATGTGCCCTAACACTTTAGAAGGTGATGCGCCCTAACACTTTAGAAGGTGATGTGCTCTGGCACTTTAGAAGGTGATGTGCTCTGGCACTTTAGAAGGTGATGTGCTCTGGAAATTTAGAAGGTGATGTGCTCTGGCACTTTAAAAGATGATGTGCTCTGGCACTTTAGAAGGTTACGTGCTCTGGCACTTTAGAAGGTGATGTGCTCTGGCACTTTAGAAAATGATGTGCCGAAACACTTTAGAAGGTGATGTGCCCTAACACTTTAGAAGGTGATGTACTATGGCACTTTAGAAAATGATGTGCCCTAACACTTTAGAAGGTGATGCACCCTAACACTTTAGAAGGTGATGTGCCCTAACACTTTAGAAGGTGATGTGCTCTGGCACTTTAGAAGGTGATGTGCTCTGGCAATTTAAAAGGTGATGTTCTGTGGCACTTTAGAAACTGATGTGCCCTAACACTTTAGAAGGTGATGCACTCTGGCACTTTAGAAGGTGATGTGCTCTGGAACTTTAGAAGGTGATGTGCTCTGGCACTTTAAAAGATGATGTGCTCTGGCACTTTAGAAGGTTATGTGCTCTGGCACTTTAGAAGGTGATGTGCTCTGGCACTTTAGAAGGTGATGTGCTCTGAAACTTTAGAAGGTGATGTGCTCTGGCACTTTAGAAGGTTATGTGCTCTGGCACTTTAGAAGGTGATGTGCTCTGGCACTTTAGAAAATGATGTGCCGAAACACTTTAGAAGGTGATGTGCCCTAACACTTTAGAAGGTGATGTACTCTGGCACTTTAGAAAATGATGTGCCCTAACACTTTAGAAGGTGATGCACCCTAACACTTTAGAAGGTGATGCACCCTAACACTTTAGAAGGTGATGTGCTCTGGCACTTTAGAAGGTGATGTGCTCTGGCACTTTAGAAGGTGATTTGCTCTGGCACTTTAAAAGGTGATGTTCTGTGGCACTTTAGAAACTGATGTGCTCTGGCACTTTAGAAGGTGATGCGCTCTGGCACTTTAGAAGGTGATGTGCTCTGGCACTTTAGAAGGTGATGTGCTCTGGAACTTTAGAAGGTGATGTGCTCTGGCACTTTAAAATATGATGTGCTCTGGCACTTTAGAAGGTTATGTGCTCTGGCACTTTAGAAGGTGATGTGCTCTGGCACTTTAGAAAATGATGTGCCCTAACACTTTAGAAGGTGATGCACCCTAACACTTTAGAAGGTGATGCGCCCTAACACTTTAGAAGGTGATGTGCTCCGGCACTTTAGAAGGTGATGTGCTCTGGCACTTTAGAAGGTGATGTTCTGTGGCACTTTAGAAACTGATGTGCCCTAACACTTTAGAAGGTGATGTGCTCTGGCACTTTAGAAGGTGATGTGCTCTGGCACTTTAGAAGGTGATGTGCTCTGGAACTTTAGAAGGTGATGTGCTCTGGCACTTTAAAAGATGATGTGCTCTGGCACTTTAGAAGGTTATTTGCTCTGGCACTTTAGAAGGTGATGTGCTCTGGCACTTTAGAAAATGATGTGCCCAAACACTTTAGAAGGTGATATACTCTGGCACTTTAGAAAATGATGTGCCCTAACACTTTAGAAGGTGATGCGCCCTAACACTTTAGAAGGTGATGCGCCCTAACACTTTAGAAGGTGATGTGCCCTAGCACTTTAGAAGGTGATGTGCTCTGGCACTTTAGAAGATGATGTGCTCTGGCACTTTAGAAGGTGATGTACTCTGGCACTTTAGAAAATGATGTGCCCTAACACTTTAGAAGGTGATGCGCCCTAACACTTTAGAAGGTGATGCGCCCTAACACTTTAGAAGGTGATGTGCTCTGGCACTTTAGAAAATGATGTGCCCGCCCATAACACTTTAGAAGGTGATGCGCCCTAACACTTTAGAAGGTGATGTGCTCTGGCACTTTAGAAAATGATGTGCCCTAAAACTTTAGAAGGTGATGTGCCCTAGCACTTTAGAAGGTGATGTGCTCTGGCACTTTAGAAGATGATGTGCTCTGGCACTTTAGAAAATGATGTACCCTAACACTTTAGAAGGTGATGTGCCCTAGCACTTTAGAAGATGATGTGCCCTAACTCTTTAGAAGGTGATGTGCCCTGGCACTTTAAAAGATGATATGCTCTGGCATTTTAGAAGATGATGTGCCCTAACACTTTAGAAGGTGATGTGCCCTAGCACTTTAGAAGATGATGTGCCCTAACACTTTAGAAGGTGATGTGCCCTGGCACTTTAAAAGATGATGTGCTCTGGCACTTTAGAAGATGATCTGCTCTGGCACTTTAGAAAATGATGTGCCCTAACACTTTAGAAGTTGATGTGCCCTAACACTTTAAAAGATGATGTGCTCTGGCACTTTAGAAGATGATCTGCTCTGGCACTTTAGAAAATGATGTGCCCTAACACTTTAGAAGTTGATGTGCCCTAACACTTTAGAAGGTGATGTGCCCTAACACTTTAAAAGGTGATGTCCCCTGGCACTTTAGAAGATGTTGTGCTCTGGCACTTTAGAAGATGATGTGCCCTAGCACTTTAGAAGGTGATGTACCCTAACACTTTAAAAGGTGTTGTCCCCTGGCACTTTAGAAGATGTTGTGCTCTGGCACTTTAGAAGATGATGTGCCCTAACACTTTAGAAGGTGATGTGCCCTTGCACTTTAGAAGATGATGTACTCTGGCACTTTAGAAGATGATGTGCCCTAACACTTTAGCAGGTGATGTGCTCTGGCACTTTAGAAAATGATGTGCCCTAACACTTTAGAAGGTGATGTGCCCTTGCACTTTAGAAGGTGATGTGCTCTGGCACTTTATAAGATGATGTGCTCTGGCACTTTAGAAGATGATGTGCTCTGGCACTTTAGAAAATGATGTGCCCTAACACTTTAGAAGATGATGTGCTCTGGCACTTTAGAAGGTGATGTGCTCTGGCACTTTAGAAGGTGATGTGCTCTGGCACTTTAGAAGGTTGTGTTCTGTGGCACTTTAGAAACTGATGTGCTCTGGCACTTTAGAAGGTGATGTGCTCTGGCACTTTAGAAGGTGATGTGCTCTGGCATTTTAGAAGGTGATGTGCTCTGGCACTTTAGAAAATGATTTGCCCTAACACTTTAAAAGGTGATGTACTCTGGCACTTTAGAAAATTATGTACCCTAACACTTTAGAAGGTGATGCGCCCTAACACTTTAGAAGGTGATGTGCCCTAACTCTTTAGAAGGTGATGTGCTCTGGCACTTAAGAATATTATGTGTCCTAACACATTAGAAGGTGATGTACCTTAACACATTAGATGGTGATGTGCCCTAACACTTTAGAAGGTGATTTGCTCTGGCACTTTAGAAAATGATGTGCCCGCCCCTAACACTTTAGAAGGTGATGCGCCCTAACACTTTAGAAGGTGATGCGCCCTAATACTTTAGAAGGTGATGTGCTCTGGCACTTTAGAAAATGATGTGCCCGCCCATAACACTTTAGAAGGTGATGCGCCCTAACACTTTAGAAGGTGATGTACTATGGCACTTTAGAAAATGATGTGCCCTAACACTTTAGAAGGTGATGCACCCTAACACTTTAGAAGGTGATGTGCCCTAACACTTTAGAAGGTGATGTGCTCTGGCACTTTAGAAGGTGATGTGCTCTGGCAATTTAAAAGGTGATGTTCTGTGGCACTTTAGAAACTGATGTGCCCTAACACTTTAGAAGGTGATGCACTCTGGCACTTTAGAAGGTGATGTGCTCTGGAACTTTAGAAGGTGATGTGCTCTGGCACTTTAAAAGATGATGTGCTCTGGCACTTTAGAAGGTTATGTGCTCTGGCACTTTAGAAGGTGATGTGCTCTGGCACTTTAGAAGGTGATGTGCTCTGAAACTTTAGAAGGTGATGTGCTCTGGCACTTTAGAAGGTTATGTGCTCTGGCACTTTAGAAGGTGATGTGCTCTGGCACTTTAGAAAATGATGTGCCGAAACACTTTAGAAGGTGATGTGCCCTAACACTTTAGAAGGTGATGTACTCTGGCACTTTAGAAAATGATGTGCCCTAACACTTTAGAAGGTGATGCACCCTAACACTTTAGAAGGTGATGCACCCTAACACTTTAGAAGGTGATGTGCTCTGGCACTTTAGAAGGTGATGTGCTCTGGCACTTTAGAAGGTGATTTGCTCTGGCACTTTAAAAGGTGATGTTCTGTGGCACTTTAGAAACTGATGTGCTCTGGCACTTTAGAAGGTGATGCGCTCTGGCACTTTAGAAGGTGATGTGCTCTGGCACTTTAGAAGGTGATGTGCTCTGGAACTTTAGAAGGTGATGTGCTCTGGCACTTTAAAATATGATGTGCTCTGGCACTTTAAAAGGTTATGTGCTCTGGCACTTTAGAAGGTGATGTGCTCTGGCACTTTAGAAAATGATGTGCCCTAACACTTTAGAAGGTGATGCACCCTAACACTTTAGAAGGTGATGCGCCCTAACACTTTAGAAGGTGATGTGCTCCGGCACTTTAGAAGGTGATGTGCTCTGGCACTTTAAAAGGTGATGTTCTGTGGCACTTTAGAAACTGATGTGCCCTAACACTTTAGAAGGTGATGCGCTCTGGCACTTTAGAAGGTGATGTGCTCTGGCACTTTAGAAGGTGATGTGCTCTGGAACTTTAGAAGGTGATGTGCTCTGGCACTTTAAAAGATGATGTGCTCTGGCACTTTAGAAGGTTATTTGCTCTGGCACTTTAGAAGGTGATGTGCTCTGGCACTTTAGAAAATGATGTGCCCAAACACTTTAGAAGGTGATATACTCTGGCACTTTAGAAAATGATGTGCCCTAACACTTTAGAAGGTGATGCGCCCTAACACTTTAGAAGGTGATGCGCCCTAACACTTTAGAAGGTGATGTGCTCTGGCACTTTAGAAGTTGATGTGCTCTGGCACTTTAGAAGGTGATGTGCTCTGGCACTTTAGAAGGTGATGTACTCTGGCACTTTAGAAAATGATGTGCCCTAACACTTTAGAAGGTGATGCGCCCTAACACTTTAGAAGGTGATGCGCCCTAACACTTTAGAAGGTGATGTGCTCTGGCACTTTAGAAAATGATGTGCCCGCCCATAACACTTTAGAAGGTGATGCGCCCTAACACTTTAGAAGGTGATGTGCTCTGGCACTTTAGAAAATGATGTGCCCTAAAACTTTAGAAGGTGATGTGCCCTAGCACTTTAGAAGGTGATGTGCTCTGGCACTTTAGAAGATGATGTGCTCTGGCACTTTAGAAAATGATGTACCCTAACACTTTAGAAGGTGATGTGCCCTAGCACTTTAGAAGATGATGTGCCCTAACTCTTTAGAAGGTGATGTGCCCTGGCACTTTAAAAGATGATATGCTCTGGCATTTTAGAAGATGATGTGCCCTAACACTTTAGAAGGTGATGTGCCCTAGCACTTTAGAAGATGATGTGCCCTAACACTTTAGAAGGTGATGTGCCCTGGCACTTTAAAAGATGATGTGCTCTGGCACTTTAGAAGATGATCTGCTCTGGCACTTTAGAAAATGATGTGCCCTAACACTTTAGAAGTTGATGTGCCCTAACACTTTAAAAGATGATGTGCTCTGGCACTTTAGAAGATGATCTGCTCTGGCACTTTAGAAAATGATGTGCCCTAACACTTTAGAAGTTGATGTGCCCTAACACTTTAGAAGGTGATGTGCCCTAACACTTTAAAAGGTGATGTCCCCTGGCACTTTAGAAGATGTTGTGCTCTGGCACTTTAGAAGATGATGTGCCCTAGCACTTTAGAAGGTGATGTCCCCTAACACTTTAAAAGGTGTTGTCCCCTGGCACTTTAGAAGATGTTGTGCTCTGGCACTTTAGAAGATGATGTGCCCTAACACTTTAGAAGGTGATGTGCCCTTGCACTTTAGAAGATGATGTACTCTGGCACTTTAGAAGATGATGTGCCCTAACACTTTAGCAGGTGATGTGCTCTGGCACTTTAGAAAATGATGTGCCCTAACACTTTAGAAGGTGATGTGCCCTTGCACTTTAGAAGGTGATGTGCTCTGGCACTTTATAAGATGATGTGCTCTGGCACTTTAGAAGATGATGTGCTCTGGCACTTTAGAAAATGATGTGCCCTAACACTTTAGAAGATGATGTGCTCTGGCACTTTAGAAGGTGATGTGCTCTGGCACTTTAGAAGGTGATGTGCTCTGGCACTTTAGAAGGTTGTGTTCTGTGGCACTTTAGAAACTGATGTGCTCTGGCACTTTAGAAGGTGATGTGCTCTGGCACTTTAGAAGGTGATGTGCTCTGGCATTTTAGAAGGTGATGTGCTCTGGCACTTTAGAAAATGATTTGCCCTAACACTTTAAAAGGTGATGTACTCTGGCACTTTAGAAAATTATGTACCCTAACACTTTAGAAGGTGATGCGCCCTAACACTTTAGAAGGTGATGTGCCCTAACTCTTTAGAAGGTGATGTGCTCTGGCACTTAAGAATATTATGTGTCCTAACACATTAGAAGGTGATGTACCTTAACACATTAGATGGTGATGTGCCCTAACACTTTAGAAGGTGATTTGCTCTGGCACTTTAGAAAATGATTTGCCCTAACACTTTAAAAGGTGATGTACTCTGGCACTTTAGAAAATTATGTGCCCTAACACTTTAGAAGGTGATGCGCCCTAACACTTTAGAAGGTGATGCGCCCTAACACTTTAGAAGGTGATGTGCTCTGGCACTTTAGAATATGATGTGCCCTAACACATTAGAAGGTGATGTACCTTAACACATTAGATGGTGATGTGCCCTAACACTTTAGAAGGTGATTTGCTCTGGCACTTTAGAAAATGATGTGCCCGCCCCTAACACTTTAGAAGGTGATGCGCCCTAACACTTTAGAAGGTGATGCGCCCTAATACTTTAGAAGGTGATGTGCTCTGGCACTTTAGAAAATGATGTGCCCGCCCATAACACTTTAGAAGGTGATGCGCCCTAACACTTTAGAAGGTGATGCGCCCTAACACTTTAGAAGGTGATGTGCTCTGGCACTTTAGAATATTATGTGCCCTAACACATTAGAAGGTGATGTGCCTTAACACATTAGATGGTGATGTGCCCTAACACTTTAGAAGGTGATTTGCTCTGGCACTTTAGAATATGATGTGCCCTAACACATTAGAAGGTGATGTGCCCTGGCACTTTAGAAAATGATGTGCCCGCCCCTAACACTTTAGAAGGTGATGCGCCCTAACACTTTCGAAGGTGATGCGCCCTAACACTTTAGAAGGTTATATGCCCTGGCACTTTAGAAGGTGATGTGCTCTGGCACTTTAGAAGGTGATGTGCCCTAACACTTTAGAAGATGATGTGCCCTAACATTTTAGAAGATGATGGGCCCTAACACTTTAGAAGATGATGTGCTCTGGCACTTTAGGAGATGATGTGCCCTAACAGTTTAGAAGGTGATGTGCCCTAACACTTTAGAAGATGATGGGCCCTAACACTTTAGAAGATGATGTGCTCTGGCACTTTAGAATATGATGTGCTCTAACACAATAGAAGGTGATGTGCTTGGCACTTTAAAGGCTTATACCATCTGACACTTTAGAGGGTGATGTGCTTGGCCCTTTAGAAGCTTATATGGTCTGGCACCTGAGATGGTTATATACTCGGGCACCTGAGATGGTTATATGCTCTGACACTTTAGGTGCTGCTATGCTCTGGCACTTTAGGTGCTGCTATACTCTGGCACTTTAGGTGCTGCTATACTCTGGCACTTTAGGTGCTGCTATACTCTGGCACTTTAGGTGCTGCTATGCTCTGGTACTCTACAGGATGATATAATCTTACACTTTACAGGGTAATATGCTCTGGCACTTTAGAAGCAGACATGTTTTAGTCCTGTAACATGCTTAATGTTGTTTCCCATTACACTTATTGATCTCCCTCTAATCTCTAACTTACCTGATACTGGATTCACACATTTCTTCCCACACAGTTCACAACACTTCATCTTGTACGGACATTGACTGTCATTCTGACAATTATCTTTAGGAGCATTCGCAGGACATATTTTCCTATTGGCTGGACACTGTCCGGGCTTGACTATAACAAAAAAACAAAATGTTAGAGGATATATAGCGCTGTGGAGAGACCCTTCAGGGGCACCCGTGTCAAGATAATTATGTTACTCTATTTTGGATTTGCTAATGCTCATATATGCAATTAATTTACAAAAAAGTTACAGTGTTACAAAACTAATAATATAATATTATAATGAAGATTCCATAATAATAATAATAATAATAATAATAATAGCGGTCTCTGTATTGTGCTTACTGACTTAAGGCCAGATTACTTAGCATTCATTTTATATTATTATTATTGTTATTATTATTATGAGTAGTAATAATAATAATAATACAACTTATATTATTGTATATGTGCGCGTTTCCATACTGGCCCTCTCCCTCCTATCTCTCATTGCCATTTTAAGGTAACACAAACCATGATACCTTGCAGTGGCCTTATATCTGAGTGTTTCCAATTTCAAGATGGCAGGATGAGCTTGGAATAGCTGTAGTGCTTTTGTTCTTAAGTAGACAGCACTCAGAGATAAGGTCCACACACAGGTAAAAGCTCCACCAATCCACTGGTATAAACCCTGTCCAGAAGGAAATAACCAATTATGCAGTGCTCCGAGGGAACATGGAGGCATGCTGCTGGCATAAAAAATATGAGTGGGCAACTTTACTTATCTTTATTACAACAGTCAATGAAGCTCATTGCAGTTCTGCAATGTTTCAATGAGATAAATAATACTGTATAATACAGTATTCTAAAATAATTAGCTAAATAAATAGTACATCTGTGTCACATTTGAATGTCTAATGCAAGTTTAAAAACCTGCTTCCAGCTCAGAATCAGTTATTACACTGCATTCTGGGAAGTTGAACTGGGACATGCAAATGTGCCCACAAATGCCTTGCTCTTCAATCCTTAGCCGTTATCAAACATGGCTTCCTTTAAGCTTATGCATGCTACATATATATATATAGTACCAGCGTGAATCTACACAAATAAAAATAAATTACACCTAAATTGTTTTCTTATTAAACCATTTAATTTTCCTGTACTAAGGTGATCAATATATCACTATCATGGCAATGTGATGAGGAGCTTCCCAGTGGTTTGGCTGGAGTGCATTTGTGTCACAATCTACTGCTTTAGTGGGCCTGTTAAGATCCTAGATCAACCCTACCCAGTAGAATTGTGGAGTCCGTTGGCATCCCTGCCTTTAGGATATGGACCAGAACCAGGAAAATGACCTCCAGGAGCACCAAGGCTCCCTCAATAAAATCAAGATTGTAGAGGCTACCAGTTGTAACCATTCCCCCAGGAGGATAAGGAGTCATAATCTCAGGCAAGGATTAAAAAGTCCAGTAGGTCAAACACATCACCTACCTTTCACAGTGGCCATGCACTGGCGCCTGCAGTTATAGCAGCAGCACCTGGACGATCTTGGGCACTGGTTGTCACTGTGGCACTCATCAGGCAATGGACGTATAGTCATACATTTGGATGTATCAAAGGATGGACATGAATTCATTTTATCTACAGGAAAAGGACCTTGTCATAAAAATATAGGTCTGAACATGTGTGTGAAGATAAAGGCCAATAAATAAACAAAGTAAACATCTACATTGTCCTTCAAAATTCCTTATAACGCAACAAAACATCTCCTTCCAGACAATCAGAGCTGATATAATGACATATAAATGAGCTTACGGCTTGAAGATACTTCATTCCATAGGTGGGCTCCACTTATGAAGATCTCATGTTTAGATCATTTAGAGTTGAGTTGCTCAATCCCAGAATTGATAGTGAATATTGTAGTTGTTTGAGTAAAGTGGACCAAGGACAAGGTAATCTACAGCCACATTAAATTAAATTAATGTAGATTATTTTACTATTAAATTAGCCCCATAATGCAGGCCGCAGATGACTTGCAAGGTAGAGAAAAGCCTATGTGTTGAGCAACATTGAACTTCGCACCCGTAAATCCTTTGATCTGTCAAGCCCGTAACCACTACTTGTTCAATTCAGCTATTAAATTGATAGCTGAATTGCAAGCCAATAACACACAAATGGAGCCCAAGGCCCAACGTGTGCTCAAGAGGACCCGCAAGGGGGGTAAAGTCCAATACGTAGCACTTGTAATGCAAATAAAAACACTCTACTGTACTAATATTAAAATGAAAATTGATATTAGAATTAATAGCAAAATGTTCTCAAGCCCGCAAATCGCTCTGGGAAGTACTTCATTTCATGTATATGTTTTGTGTTATATCGATCCCGGCAATCAATGTGTTATACATATACTGTAACTCGCATGTGATAGAATATCATATTTACGGTTTATCAATATTGCAATATATCTGGAATGTGGGTTCGATCTTGACTCCTAATTGAACCCCGTAAGACTTTGAAATCCATCCTCCTTTTTCTTGTGGCGCAATGCTGACGATCTCTGTTTCCATTGGCTCCATCTACACCCGTAACTATGGGCTTGCTGCATTGATTTCCTTCTAGCCCACAAAGCCGCCGGCTGACAGATGGATTACGGTTTTTAGTCTCTAGCTCGTAGCTCGCAGCCTGTTCTAATTTAATAGCACCATAACTTGGGTAGATTTCACGCATGCAGCCGTTACAAGCTTCATGTTGGGGTGACTGGTTTGGAATTTAATGTGGCTCATAATTAAAAAAATGTTTATTTTATAATGAGATAATTATACATATTTGACTTGTACTAACTATCTTGGACTATATCTCCAGTACCTGCCAGCGGGTGAAGACATCGTTGTTTGCAGCCAGAGAAGCAGCACTTCATTGCCCACTTGCAGTCTTTATCAGTGTTACATTCAGGTCTCGGTTTTGTTTTGTCCGCACTGCATATTGGGTAGTTAACATCATCAGGACAGACTCCAGGTTTTCCTCTGCTCATAGCTAAAAATGATAAAAAGGAAAAACAACTCAGATGTCAAAGCATTTTATACAAAATAAATATATCGCTTCATGTGAGCTGTTGTGGTAAAGTATAAAAAACAGAAGAAAATTAGTGTTAATAGCGGGTGTGGTAGTAATAATAGTAGTAACAGTATAATAGGGTAGCAGCTCCATTAGTATCTATACAAGTACTACATACTAAATTATGATGAACGATAAGAACAAACAGGCCCTTTTCTGCCAGCCCTTGACTTACTAAATCCTCAGGGTAGAGTTGGCCTTCTTCAGACAGGATTGGTATCTGCAGTGATAATAGATGCAAAAAATAGTAATATAATAATACTATCAGGGCTGTCCAGGTGAAATCCTTAAGCGGAGGAGTACCAGGGGATGGCAAGTCCAAATTACCAAGTTTAAGGGCAATAGGCCAAGGATTGGTTAAGCAAGCCAAAGATTAGGGTCCGATAGAAATCCAACAAGGTCACTAATAATCCAGGTCAGCAACAAAGATGAGTCCAAAATGGAACGGGAAGCAAACAGAGCAGGAAGACACAGGAGCAACCGGAAGTACAGAGTAGATGAAGATATTTGGTGGATGTCTTCTTTCGTTAGGTCAGCTGCAGTATTCCCAGTAGGAAGAGCAGATAAAGACAAATACGGTGAGCTTCTAAAAATAATGAGATAGAAGGTCCAGAGTTTTGCAGACACCAGGATGACCAGACCAGCAGGAGGCATGAGATAGTGCTCCGACCTCTTTACAATAGGATGGAGGTAAAAACAGCAGGAGCATAGAAATGGAAGCAAGATCTTTCTTGGATGGGAGGAACATTGGCGGGTTCATTGTTTACAGTTCTTAGAACCAGGACAGTAACTAATGACAAAGTTAATCCTCAAATACAATAGGGACTATGGGGCATGTTGAGCATTTAAGTGTTGAGCAAACTCTAGGAATTAAACATTTTTAGGATAGGTGGGAATCAGAAATGATCTTGAAGTTCCTCCCAGTAAATGCCAATCATTCTTTCAAGGCTAACTTACTGGCCAATAATTCTTGGTTACCCACGTCATAATTCCTGTTTGCAGATGTGAATATTTAGTCAAAAAGACACATGGTTGAAGTGGATCCCAAAGGTTCTCCTGGTGTTGCTCCTGCACCAACTTCAGAGGTGTCTACTTCCAACACAAGCGTCTTGGTGAGATCAGGATGTATCAAGATTGGTGCAGACGTGATGCTGATTTTAGCTGAAGGCTTCTCTCACATTATCACCTTTATGGGTAAGAGCAGTGATGGGTTCTATAAACTTTGAGAAGCTATGTATAAAACAATTGTGATAGTGAATATCTGTGTGCGCTTGAGTAGAGTATCTGTGAGTGTGTATTTATATATAAACTTTCTCTATATCACTTCAGTACTGCTTAAGACTTGAAAAAGTAAAAAAAAATTCTGGAAAAGCTTGTCAAAATATTGAATATGTTTGTCCAAGAAAAAATATATCACTATATACTGCAATACTCTTATTATTTAACTATATATATGAATATGTGTATATATAATATATACATATATATATATATATATATATATATATATATATATATATATGTATATATATATAGTAACATAGTGCGTGCATATATATTGTAATGTTGTGCATATATATGTTGTGTATACATATTTGTGTATGTATTGCAACATTGTGTCTATATATCTATGTATTTCAAACTCAGACATTGACACATTGTTAATTAATGTATTATATGGTATTATATGGCTGGGGATACACTGGTGTGGGGTGGCAGCAGGTTTGACATTAACCCCTGGGGCTCTGCATCAATAAGGTGTGATGTCAGTGTATAACTGCGTGAGCAGGTACTTGTGATCTAGTTGATCTTTAGTAATGCTTATTGTAGATACAGATGATTCTCTCATTATATGTTAATACTTATTTCCAACATGAGCCAGACTGATCTGAGTCCCGGACACCACATAGAAAGAGTTAATGCTGTTCCTGCCTATACTCGCACTTAAATACAATGCTGCATCAGATCACTTCGGGACTCTTTATGTGTCTTTCATGACATTGTATTAACTATGGAATACTAGAAGCTCCAATGAAGGTCACACTCCACTGGTGGTCTATGGATCTAAGCTATTACATCACAGACTAAAGGAACCTATAGGAGGTAACTTGTGCCCCTTACAAGGGGGTGCTTGTCATCCAATATCTGCATATCTCTTGTACCCTTTATGCTTGTCCTATATCCCCAATATGTGCATGTTATATCTTGCCCCCTTTATAGTTGTCCCCTATTCCCCCAATATGCACATATTATCTATGGTCCCCTTTATAGTTGTCCCCTATTCCCCCAATATGCACATATTATCTATGGTCCCCTTTATAGTTGTCCCCTATTCCCCCAATAAGCACATATTATCTATTGTCCCATTTATAGTTGTCCCCTATTCCCCCAATATGCTCATATTATCTATTGTCCCCTTTATGGCTGTCCCCTATTGCCCCAATATGTTTATATTAACTATTGTCCCCTTTATGGTTGTCCTCTATCCTCCCAATATGCCCATGTTATCTCTTGTCCCCTTTATGGTTGCCCTCTTTCCCCCCAAGATGTATATGTTATCGCTTATCCCCGTTATGGTTGTCCTATACCCACAATATGTGCATGTTATCACTTGTCCCATTTATGGTGGTCCTATATCCCCCCCAATATGTGCATGTTATCTCTTGTCCCCTTTATGGTGGTCCTATATGCCCCCCCCCAATATGTGCATGTTATATCTTGTCCCCTTTATGGTTGTCCTCTATCCCCCCAATATGTGCATGTTATCTCTTGTCCCATTTATGGTGGTCCTATATCCCCCCAATATGTGCATGTTATCTCTTGTCTCCATTATGGTTGTCCTCTACCCCCCAATATGTGCATGTTATCGCTTGTCTCCATTATGGTTGTCCTCTACCCCCCCCAATATGTTCATGTTATCTCTTGTCCCATTTATGGTGGTCCTATATCCCTCTATTATGTGCATGTTATCTCTTGTCCACTTTATGTTTGTCCTCTATCTCCCCAAAATGTGCATGTTATCTTGTGCCCCTTTTATGGTTGTCCTACATACTCCCATGCCCACCTTTATCCCACCCATGCCTCACCTTCTGCTGCCCAGGTGGCCACAGAGCACAGGGCGAGTCCCAGCAGGACGGAGCCAACAGCCGAAGTCATGATGGTCTGTTAGGTTGCGTCTGAGTCCCAGGTCTGTCACATGCTGGGATTTATACCTAGAGACAAGGGAGAGGTAGGGGTGTGACCAAGGGTGGAGCAGTCCAAAGGACATGGTGTATTAACACCTTCATGACCAGAGACCAGAGAGCCCCAACCTGCAGGAGTTGATATATTAACACCTCCATGGCAAGAGACCACACTCATTCATCTCATAAACAACAAAACCATTTACATGTGACTCTGTCATTATTATATTTATTAATGTAGCTATATTTAACTAGCGACTTGCCCATCAAAAATGACGGCAATACAATTTGAAGCCATAGTAATGCATTTTTCCACACAATGTAAGGCTTTTGTTCCTCTGAGGACCTTCGGCGCTCATTGCGAGCCTCTCCTCTCGTGTACTTCAGGTTTCCTCCTTTGCAGCAATCACCTTCGGCGCTCATCACGACGACAGATATATAAGTAAAGTGTAAAATATAAAAAAATTGAGTACAGTGAATTAATAAATGAATATACTTTACCTATTTATATTTAATATGCAGCAATCAATATCCTGAAGAGCTAACAATCTCTTTGGATTTTCCTGCATCCGAAAATGTACAGTTGGACTGTTGATCACATGAGGAGAAAGTGTCATCAATGTGCCAAGTGTGCAGTGCCAAACCGTTTGTGAAGGCGTGTAAAGCTCCATTTTAGAATCGTAATGTTCTTATTTGCAAGTTAGTGTTGTAAAGTGGCGGCTTTTTTGTATGTATTACTTGGCTCGTGAGCATTTTCTATCAGTTGCAATGTTATATTTTGTATTTCCTACGTTCCTGGCTAACTAACTCATACGTGCCTGACGTTGATTTGCGCACCTCGGTCTCCTTTAGCCTTGTTTT
Source organism: Discoglossus pictus (assembly GCA_027410445.1). Lineage (NCBI taxonomy): Eukaryota > Metazoa > Chordata > Amphibia > Anura > Alytidae > Discoglossus > Discoglossus pictus. Next base: position 452,487,672 of record CM050165.1, on the reverse strand, counting down.
CCTTTTTTTCATCCTCCATTTTTTTTATTTCGCTTAGCCGAGTGCTGAAACTTGACAAATTCGGCTTAAATTCACTCCCAGACATCATGGCTGTCCCCCTGTGCTGTGTGTGGATTTTTTTTTGTATTTTTTTGTGTTTTTCGTGTTTTTTGATTTGCATGGTTCGGCCGTATTTTTCCAGATTTTGTTTGCAAAAGGATTCCGACCTCGCAATTTTTGGTTTCCAAGTCCTGCGTTCCTCATCTGCTTGCAGCCTAAGGCAATGGCACATTTCATAAGTACTTGTAGGCTAATTCCCACGTGCTTCAATGCCTCAACTGCTCGCCTCGCTACACAAGGCTCGCAAGAGCGCCTTCTGCGCTCATTTTTGCCTAAGTCCAGCATGTTTCAATGACTCAACTGCTCGCCTCGCTACGAGAGGCTCACAGGCAATAAGCGAGCTTGGAAGACTTCTATGCATCAATGGCTCACCTCGCTTTGCGAGGCTCGCAGTTGCGGCCCTACGGACCACAAACGGCTCGCCTCGCAGTTTGACAATTATAATATGTGATTATATGTAGTTATTATTAGTTTTATGCAGTTGTATGTAGTTATATGTAGCAACTATAGAGATCACAAACAGGTTTATCCAGTTTGAAAAGTACCCAAAGTTAACAAGTAGTGATGTCGCGAACATAAAATTTTCGCAAACGCGAACCGCCGCAAATGTTCACGAACCGGCGAACCGCCATAGACTTCAATGGGCAGGCAGATTTTAAAACCCACAGGGACTCTTTCTGGCCACAATAGTGATGGGAAAGTTGTTTCAAGGGGACTAACACCTGTACTGTGGCATGCCGGAGGAGGATCCATGGCAAAACTCCCACGGAAAATTACATAGTTGATGCAGAGTCTGCTTTTTAATCCATAAAGGGCATAAATAACCTAACATCCCCCTCCATCATCATCCTCCCCTGTATCTCTTTACCCCCTCCCTCATCATCCTCCCCTGTGTCTCTTTCCCCCTTCCTCATCACCCTCCCCTGTGTCTCATCCCCCCTCCCTCATCATCCTCCCACCTCCCTCATCATCCTCCCCTGTATCTCTTTACCCCCTCCCTCATCATCCTCCCCTGTATCTCTTTACCGCCTCCCTCATTATCCTCCCCTGTGTCTCTTCCCCCTCCATCATCATCTTCCCCTGTGTCTCTTCCCCCCTTCCTCATCACCCTCCCCTGTATCTCTTTACCCCCCTCCCTCATCATCCTCCCCTGTGTCTGTTTCCACCCTCCCTCATCTTCCTCTCCTGTGTCTCTTCCCCCCTCCCTCGTCATCCTCCCCCCTCCCTTGATGATAATGGGGGAAGAGACACAGGGATAAGTGTGAGGGGTGTTAGGGATAAGGGTGAGGGGGTTAGGTGTTAGGGCGAGGGGTGTTAGGGCTAAGTGTGAGCGGTGTTAGGGTGAGGGGTGTTAGGGATAAGTGTAAGGGGTGTTAGGGTGAGGCATGTTAGGAATAAGTTCGAGGGGTGTTAGGTCTTAGGGATAAGTGTTGGAATGTTAGGGTTAAGTGTTAGGGTAAGGGCTGTTAGGGATAAGTGTAAGGGGGTATTAGGGTTATGTGTTTGGGTGAGGCATGTTAGGAATAAGTGTGAGGGGTGTTAGGTCTTAGGGATAAGTGTGAGAATGTTAGGGTTACGTGTTAGGTTGATGGGTGTTATGGATAAGTGTGAGGGGTGTTAGGGTTAGGGTAAGGGGTGTTAGGGATAAGTGTGATGGGTGTTAGGGTAAGGGATGTTAGGGTTAGGTGTTAGGGTAAGGGCTGTTAGGGATAAGTGTAAGGGGGTATTAGGGTTAGGTGTTAGGGTAAGGGGTGTTAGGGATAAGTGTGAGGGGTGTTAGTGTAAGGGCTGTTAGGGATAAGTGCGAGGGGTGTTAGGGTTAGGTGTTAGGGTGAGGGGTGTTAGGGATAAGTGTAAGGGGTGTTAGGGTTAGGTGTTAGGGTGAGGGATGTTAGGGTTAGGTGTTAGGGATAAGTGTGAGGGGTGTTAGGGTAAGGGGTGTTAGGGATAAGTGTGAGGGGTGTTAGGGTTAGGTGTTAGGGTGAGGGGTGTTAGGGATAAGTGTAAGGGGTGTTAGGGTTAGGTGTTAGGGTGAGGGATGTTAGGGTTAGGTTAAGGGGTGTTAGGGATAAGTGTGAGGGGTGTTAGGGTTAGAGGTGTTAGGGATAAGTGTGAGGGGTGTTAGGGTGAGGGGTGTTAGGTATAAGTGTAAGGGGTGTTAGGGTTAGGTGTTAGGGTGAGGGATGTTAGGGTTAGGTGTTAGGGATAAGTGTGAGGGGTGTTAGGGTTAGGGTAAGGGGTGTTAGGGATAAGTGTGAGGGGTGTTAGGGTTAGGTGTTAGGGTGAGGGGTGTTAGGGATAAGTATAAGGGGTGTTAGGGTTAGGTGTTAGGGTGAGGGATGTTAGGGTTAGGTGTTAGGTATAAGTGTGAGGGGTGTTAGGGTTTGGGTAAGGGGTGTTAGGGATAAGTGTGAGGGGTGTTAGGGTTCGGTGTTAGGGTGAGGGGTGTTAGGGATAAGTGTGAGGGGTGTTAGTGTAAGGGGTGTTAGGGATAAGTGTGAGGGGTGTTAGGGTTAGGTGTTAGGGTGAGGTGTGTTAGGGATAAGTGTAAGGGGTGTTAGGGTTAGGTGTCAGGGTGTGGGATGTTAGGGTTAGGTGTTAGGGATAAGTGTGAGGGGTGTTAGGGTTAGAGTAAGGGGTGTTAGGGATAAGTGTGAGGGGTGTTAGGGTTAGGGCGAGGGGTATTAGGGATAAGTGTGAGGGGTGTTAGGGTTAGGTGTTAGGGTGAGGGGTGTTAGGGATAAGTGTAAGGGGTGTTAGGGTTAGGTGTTAGGGTGAGGGATGTTAGGGTTAGGTGTTAGGGATAAGTGTGAGGGGTGTTAGGGTTGGGTGCTAAGGTGAGGGGAGGATGATGATAAGGGGGGAAGAGACACAGGGGTGTCCTTGCAGCAGAGATCAAAAGAGTCCTTCAGGACTGTATTGCACACTGTGTACAGTAGCCTAGCTATGGTTTTCCCTATTGATGCAGTATCACCTACACTCAGCCTCCTCTCAGTAATACTGCAAGTTAGTTATGATTCCAAAATGGCTGCTGTCCATGAAGTAGAAGGGTGTGGAAGGCAGGGTATGATGCTGATTGGCTGGAATGTGTCTGCTGACTGTGAGTTGCAGGGTCAAAGTTTACTCAATGATAAAGTATAGGGCCGGTCGAATATTGCATATGTTCACTATATGTTCACATATGTGAATTATTCGCGACATCTCTATTAACAAGGTAATGTGCTGGGCTACAATCCCTTTATCACAAATCCTAACTCCGACCCATCTAAGCTTTTGATATTTTCAAGCCCGTAAATGTTACATCGCAATTCAATAGCTACAATTCCCCAAGGACGCAATTGTCTTCAAACCTGTAAATGGCAAATGTAGCCAAAAATATTATGGTTCCAAATGGCACCTGCAAAGAGTTTACAGACTAGCTTGTGACACTGCAAAAGACAATACAAACACACCAGTGGCGAAAGCAATGTAAGGCATTAGAATTACATGCACAACAATCCCAAATAAAAAAATAGGCCTTACAAAAAAAAAAAAATTCTCATATGTTGGAATGGCAATGCATATGCTAATATGAAAAGTGTGGCTGCTAGATGCTGAAAGTACTTAAAGACACACTACCTGATTAAATTGCAACCCAAAAACATGAAACTGCCTGCCATATTATCTCTTTCTCACAGAGGCTCTAATGTGGACCCTAAAAATACAAAGAGCATCTCATATACATCTCACTCATCAAATCTACATTGGGAAAAGAAATAGTGGCCAAATTACACCACCACATGATATATATCAAGTACCAGGGAAACATACACCACACTAATCAAGAAGGACCGAGACACACACATGGAGGCTGTGAAGAGGCACGTGGAACAGCAGCCAACTCACCTCCATCAGGGACAAAGAGGAGAGAGGGAAAGAGAGGGAGGGGATAGATAGAGAGAAGAAGGGAAAGAGAGAGTTAGAGAGAGGGAGAGAGAAAGAGAAGAATATATATTTATACATATTTTCTTACGTCATTTATGACAGGCAAGCTACTAGTATTATTATATAATTATTAATAGTATATGTATCAATCTATTACTCACTAACTAGGGCTCATTAGTTGACTGATAGAGGAATGTGACACAAATGTGATGTATGTAGATGTCCCAAAACCTCAACCATTGAAAACACACTGACACATATAAAAAAAGCTTTATTTCATACACAGAGCATAATCAGAAATGGACAATACTGTGCATTAATATCATGGGTGTGGTGGGCGGATCCCGGAAGGGCAAGAGGCTTCTGGGGAAAAAGGGGATACCTTAAGGGGGTAATGTCATAGTCTACAATAATCATGATGCATAGCACCTACCCGACTCACATGTGGTCACTATACCACTGCAACCTGACTCTAATAAAAAAAAAAAGGATCATCATAAATCACTCAATTTAATCAAAATATCCATTAATGTTCATAGCACTTACAATTTGTCTATATCTCCTCAATGAAATGGATGCAAAAACCTCTGGACTGTGTAATCTAATCCAGTTTCACACATACAGTGTGTTCCCAAAACAAAAATCTTAAAAAAAGTGGTCAAAAAAAAAAAAGCAGAGGAGGATAAAAAAACAAAACATGCATGTACAGTGCAGCGCTAAATACTGTAACTGTAACAATATGCCAACTAACCTGATTCCACATCTGCAAGTATTACTAACTATTAGCTAGGTCTCAGGATTACTCACTGGCCATTACTATTAATATAGATGTGTCATGTCACAATATATGCTTAGCTATGATCAGCATCAGTGGTCAAGATGCACTATCACCTTCTCCATATGATATTGTTTAGCAACATCGATATCACATCGGCTATTTAGGTGTTAGTACATGTTAAAGGATACTCATGATATCAGCAATATGGGACAAATACCCATTAATACGGAGAGGAAACAAAGGTCCACAGCCAGAATCACTGTTACTTACATCTGTTCTCAGACTGATATTGAGGTCATCACATGTGGCTTTCATTAACATGCCATTGTGAGACTTTGCAAGTCCACCGCCATAGTGGTATTAGTCTACATTTAAATTAACAACAATCATGTCTCAGACATCAGTATATGTGATAGCTTGAAAATTGTGGGAGATACATGTTAAGGGGGGCCGGATGATTCATTTACAGGACAATTGTCCTCTCTATCAGTGCTTTTCATTGCGGTAAAGAGCATAAGATTCTATGTTACTTGATGGGTTAACTGCTGACTGATTACATTCCTGAAAGCAGTTAAACCATAATTCTTGGAACAACCATTTTGGCAGAGGCTGTTAATCATCACTGTGTCTGTAGACAAACCTTAGAGTGCATATTTTTAATTGTTCTTATTTAAATGACAATAAAACAACAAATCACTTTAACATAGAATGCTGTGCTCTTTCACCAATAGTGATGTAACTGTCCCTTTGAGTGCAACTCTGAGTAGCTATAATTTTCTACATGTGATCTTTTTTGGGTTCTTATATATAATTACTAACTGTTGGGGTATAGGGTGAGGGTATAGGGTAGAGTGGGTGAATGTAGTGACCTGGCAATATGTGAATCTATGTGTGTTATTTACTCTATTTGTATTTGTATTATGTGTAATGAAAAATGTATGTGTAATCAAAAAGTGTAAAATAGTTACGATAATAATATAAATGAATAAAACTGTAAGAACCTGCTCTCCAATATCACCTACTCTCTCTCTCTCTCTAAATCCAACCTCCAACTCCTGGACCTGCGTGCTACTTCGGCGGAAAATACAGGGCCACAGTTGCTGGCAAGGAGAGCCAAAGGTGCTCCTTGTGCTGGTGGAGATGAGCACCGTAGGCGCTCATCCCTACGACCCCCACGACTTTCGTACCACAAATGCAGCCCCTCACTTTGCGAGGGGCCGAATTCGAAGAGGTGGAGGCTCTACGGCACCTCACAACCGGTTACAAACGACCACACAAGCAGGACTTGAAGAAAAAAAACACCCAAGGATTAACTATGAACTTACACTAACTCTATGAGTTAGAAAAAATAAATTGCGGACTTACACAAAAACAATTTCGATCCGCGGGATTACTGATCCGCAAAAATATGACATCAACGAACAACCCGCGCACAGCGGCAAACATTAAAAAAATAAACAAAAAATTAAATAAAAACCTTACCCACACCAAGGGGGAACACCCAGGATCTCTGCACACAGCTTAAACCTCAAATTACACACTCAAAAATCCCCTAAGCGAGAGAAAAAGTGGCCGTTAAAAAAACGAAAACGAGGCTCCACGACCCCTAAAGCCGCTAAATTCAACAAAGCAAATACGGCTTTTGCAAAAACCAGTAAGACCTACAACATACACCATTATCAAGGACGCTTCATCATACACACCCTCCTACCACATACACATTCGCCGCCATTTTACAACACTAACTTACACAATGCAGAAGTACCCAGTGATATGGCGTTGGTAAACACGTAACTTACAGTTTCCAGAAGCCTTTTATCTGTCACTTTCCCAAGGCTAAAATCGCAAATCCCTGTTCAATTGCTCAACTTCATTAAGGCCATCATTCAATTGCAATTTGGCCAATTGAATAGGGCCCTAAATAAGCACATAAGATATTTTCTTTAAAGAAGTTTTTAGTTAGTAAGCCAGGGTTTGCGAGTCTGATCGTATATCGGACACCCAAAGCTAATTAATTGACATGTAACCTCCATGTGTTACTGCCGTAATGATGACGGTCTCCTTTTCTATTGGCTGATTCAAAATGGGAGGTTACGGTCTTGCTTAATTGATCATTTTCCCGCCCTGAAGTGCTCCGAACCAGTGCATGGTTTACGGTTTTGGCTTTGGGCCCGTAACTTGTGGCCTTGAGCAATTGAATAGCATTGCAATCGGAGCCAAACGGGAGCCCGCAACTCACTCGCAGACATTCGGCCATCTGCGATCTAGTTGCAGGGTTGGAATTGAATATAGCCCATTATGTTTGTCTTCTGTTTTTTTTTTTATGTTATTCATATTTGTATTTACAAAAAACTATTATCAACTTGATTAACTTATTCACCTTCTAACTTTCATTTCCCCACTCTCAATTAAATTCTTTAGTTATACAGTCGGCCTATACCAAACTCGCCTGGTATAAGCAAGGGTAGATCAGATTAGACATCTAATTAATGAATTCAGTCAGGCCTAGGCCACCCCTCATATTACTACAGGAGAGGGGGGATAGCGCTGAATAGTTACACAGTGTGAATTCACATAGTAAATATTTGTAAGAACAAGGGATCGGAGTATGTCAAGATGCGCGTCATTCTTTCGTTAAGCATTATAAAGTTGACTTTAAGAATTATATCATGGAAGTGAAAAGATTGGGCTTTCCGTGTTTAGCTTTATTGATTTTAGCAGCTAAAGCTATACATTTAAATAATTTGTTATAAGATGCGTTTAAGTGGTCAATGTGAATGCCAAGGAAAGATTGGGATATTTATTATTTTAGAGGTTAATTGAGTTGTTTTTTTCCAGAAATCCTGAACTATTGGGCACTTCCACCATGTGTGGATGAGGTCACCCATGATCTGGCAGCCTCTGAAACAATTACTACTAATATTACTATTTAGTGATTTAATTTTATGAAGTCTTAATGGGGGGAGTATGCTCTGTGTAGGACTTTTATAGAGGTTTCCAACAAATTATAGCTTTAGAGCCCTTAGAAAGATTGGTGCATGACTCAATCACTTTATTGTTCTGCCATTCTTGATCTAAATCAGACTCCCATTTAACCATGAAGGGAACTGTTTGGTCTTTATTGGGACAATGGAAGATGTCATATAGTCGCCAGGATTCCCTTGGCTAGGGGGAGGTTTTGACATATTGACATAAATAAGTTATTTTTAAATGTGTAATAAAATCAAGTCATTGCTAATTATGTCTTGAGGTTTTCACAAATGAAGAATACATGAGGTGTTTGGTAATTAACTTGCTTAACCTGCGTGAGAACATGGAAAGTATACTGTAATGGACACCTGATAATTACAAGACTTGAACATGAGTATATGGCCCCAGATCACAAGTCATTCCAGCAAGCAAGGATAGGGATGATCACAAAAGAATATGCATGATGAAAGATGAAATGGCCACGGATGTGGGGTCATCCTTCTATGATAGCTTACTTTCCACATCTCGGGCAGATATGCAAGCGATATGACACCAGTGGTAAACCCAAAGAACCTACATGCGAGAAAGCTGTGGGTCACAGATAAAGGAGATGCTAATGTGGAGAGAACATACACCATATCTGAAAAATTGACCTGGGAAAGAATTTGGGGGATCTCAGAGCACTGGGCTGATTATTTGGGCACAGCAGCGATGAGTTGTGCTATAATGAAGAGGGAGGTTGTGTGCTGGGGAGAGATTGTAGAGGGGCTAGGGAGTTTGTGGACTTGTATGTGAGAGAAGGACTAGATAGAGGTAAGAGAAAGTGAAGAGTAGGTAATGGATGAATTGGGAGGGAGAAGGGGGGAGGTTAGTATAGTCAATAGGGAGCTCATGGTAAGAAACTCAAATCAAATAGTGAATACTTCAAACTAACATCATTATAATAACCTTAAATGTATGCTTACTAATGCAAAAAAACGTCACCGAAACGTGGGAGAGCTAGAACAGCAAATGGTAAATAAGGACTATGATATGAGAGGCAGTGGCGGAGCTAGTGCATAGGGGGTCCTATACAAAAAGAAAATACATATATAAATATATAAATATGTGGGTCTGTGTCATATATATATATATATATATATATATATATATATATATATATATATATATATATATATATATTTATATATATATACAGTTGCAAGCAAAAGTATGTGAACCCTTTGGAATGATATGGATTTCTGCACAAATTGGTCATAAAATGTGATCTGATCTTCATCTAAGTCACACTATTAGTGGTATTAGTCTACATTTAAATTAACAACAATCATGTCTCAGACATCAGTATATGTGATAGCTTGAAAATTGTGGGAGATACATGTTAAGGGGGGCCGGATGATTCATTTACAGGACAATTGTCCTCTCTATCAGTGCTTTTCATTGCGGTAAAGAGCATGAGATTCTATGTTACTTGAGGGGTTAACTGCTGACTGATTACATTCCTGAAAGCAGTTAAACCATAATTCTTGGAACAACCATTTTGGCAGAGGCTGTTAATCATCACTGTGTCTGTAGATAAACCTTAGAGTGCATATTTTTAATTGTTCTCATTTAAATGACAATAAAACAACAGATCACTTTAACATAGAATGCTGTGCTCTTTCACCAATAGTGATGTAACTGTCCCTTTGAGTGCAACTCTGAGTAGCTATAATTTGCTAGATGTGATCTTTTTTGGGTTCTTATGTGTAATTACTAACTGTTGGGTTATAGGGTGAGGGTATAGGGTAGAGTGGGTGAATGTAGTGACCTGGCAATATGTGAATCTATGTGTGTTATTTACTCTATTTGTATTTGTATTATGTGTAATGAAAAATGTATGTGTAATCAAAAAGTGTAAAATAGTTACGATAATAATATAAATGAATAAAACTGTAAGAACCTGCTCTCCAATATCACCTACTCTCTCTCTCTCTAAATCCACCCTCCAACTCCTGGACCTGCGTGCTATTTCGGCGGAAAATACAGGGCCACAGTTGCTGGCAAGGAGCGCCAAAGGTGCTCCTTATGCTGGTGGAGATGAGCACCGTAGGCGCTCATCCTTACGACCCCCCTACGACTTTTGTACCACAAATGCAGCCCCTCGCTTTGCGAGGGGCCGAATTTGCAGAGGTGGAGGCTCTACGGCACCTCACAACCGGTTACAAACGACCACACAAGCAGGACTTGAAAAAAAAAACACCCAAGGATTAACTATGAACTTACACAAAAAAATATGACTTAGAAAAAATAAATTGCGGACTTAAACAAAAACAATTTCGATCCGCGGGATTACTGATCTGCAAAAATATGACCTCAACGGACAACCCGCGCACAGCGGCAAACATAAAAAAAAATAAACACAAAAATAAAATAAAAACCTTACCCACACCAAGGGGGGACACCCAGGATCTCTGCAACACTGCTTGAACCTCGAATTCTGTCAAATTTACAAAGTTACACACTCAAAAATCCCCTACGCGAGAGAAAAAGTGGCCGTCGAAAAAAATGAAAACGAGGCTCCACGACCCCTAAAGCCGCTAAATTCCACAAAGCAAATACGGCTTTTACAAAAACCAGTACGACCTACAACATACACCATTATCAAGGACGCTTCATCATACACACCCGCCTACCACATACACATTCGCCGCCATTTTACAACACTCACTTACACAATGCAGAAGTACCCAGTGATATGGCGATGGTTAAAAACGTAACTTACAGCTTCCAGAAGCCTTTTATCTGTCACTTTCCCAAGGCTAAAATCGCAAATCCCTGTTCAATTGCTCAACTTCATTAAGGCCATCATTCAATTGCAATTTGGCCAATTGAATAGGGCCCTAAATAAGCACATAAGATATTTTCTTTAAAGAAGTTTTTAGTTAGTAAGCCAGGGTTTGCGAGTCTGATCGTATATCGGACCCCCAAAGCTAATTAATTGACATGTAACCTCCATGTGTTACTGCCGTAATGATGACGGTCTCATTTTCTATTGGCTGATTCAAAATGGGAGGTTACAGTCTTGCTTAATTGATCATTTTCCCGCCCTGAAGTGCTCCGAACCAGTGCATGGTTTACGGTTTTGGCTTTGGGCCCGTAACTTGTGGCCTTGAGCAATTGAATAGCATTGCAATCGGAGTCAAACGGGAGCCCGCAACTCACTCGCAGACATTCAGCCATCTGCAATCTAGTTGCAGGATTGGAATTGAATATAGCCCATTATGTTTGTCTTCTGTTTTTTTTTTTTTATGTTTTTCATATTTGTATTTACAAAAAACTATTATCAACTTGATTAACTTATTCACCTTCTAACTTTCATTTCCCTACTCTCAATTAAATTCTTAAGTTATACAGTCGGCCCTATACCAAACACACCTGGTATAAGCAAGGGTAGATCAGATTAGACATCTAATTAATGAATTCAGTCAGGCCTAGGCCACCCCTCATATTACTACAGGAGAGGGGGGATAGCGCTGAGTAGTTACACAGTGTGAATTCACATAGTAAATATTTGTAAGAACAAGGGATCGGAGTATGTCAAGATGCGCGTCATTCTTTCGTTAAGCATTATAAAGTTGACTTTAAGAATTATATCATGGAAGTGAAAAGATTGGGCTTTCCGTGTTTAGCTTTATTGATTTTAGCAGCTAAAGCTATAAATTGAAATAATTTGTTATAAGATGCGTTTAAGTGGTCAATGTGAATGCCAAGGAAAGATTGGGATATTTATTATTTTAGAGGTTAATTGAGTTGTTTTTTTCCAGAAATCCTGAACTATTGGGCACTTCCACCAAGTGTGGATGAGGTCACCCATGATCTGGCAGTCTCTGAAACAATTACTACTAATATTACTATTTAGTGATTTAATTTTATGAAGTCTTAATGGGGGGAGTATGCTCTGTGAAGGACTTTTATAGAGGTTTCCAACAAATTATAGCTTTAGAGCCCTTATAAAGATTGGTGCATGACTCAATCAATTTATTGTTCTGCCATTCTTGATCTAAATCAGACTCCCATTTAACCATGAAGGGAACTGTTTGGTCTTTATTGGGACAATGGAAGATGTCATATAGTCGCCAGGATTCCCTTGGCTAGGGGGAGGTTTTGACATATTGACATAAATAAGTTATTTTTAAATGTATAATAAAATCAAGTCATTGCTAATTATGTCTTGAGGTTTTCACAAATGAAGAATACATGAGGTGTTTGGTAATTAACTTGCTTAACCTGCGTGAGAACATGGAAAGTATACTGTAATGGACACCTGATAATTACAAGACTTGAACATGAGTATATGGCCCCAGATCACAAGTCATTCCAGCAAGCAAGGCTAGGGATGATCACAAAAGAATAAGCATGATGAAAGATGAAATGGCCACGGATGTGGGGTCATCCTTCTATGATAGCTTACTTTCCACATCTCGGGCAGATATGCAAGCGATATGACACCAGTGGTAAACCCAAAGAACCTACATGCGAGAAAGCTGTGGGTCACAGATAAAGGAGATGCTAATGTGGAGAGAACATACACCATATCTGAAAAATTGACCTGGGAAAGAATTTGGGGGATCTCAGAGCACTGGGCTGATTATTTGGGCACAGCAGCGATGAGTTGTACTATGATGAAGAGGGAGGTTGTGTGCTGGGGAGAGATTGTAGAGGGGCTAGGGAGTTTGTGGACTTGTATGTGAGAGAAGGACTAGATAGAGGTAAGAAAAAGTGAAGAGTAGGTAATGGATGAATTGGGATGGAGAAGGGGGGGAGGTTAGTATAGTCAATAGGGAGCTCATGGTAAGAAACTCAAATCAAGTAGCGAATACTTCAAACTAACATCATTATAATAACCTTAAATGTATGCTTACTAATGTCACCGAAACGTCACCGAAACGTGGGAGAGCGAGAACAGCAAATGGGAGGACTATGATATGAGAGGAAGTGGTGGAGCTAGTGCATAGGGGGCCCTATACAAAAAGAAAATACATATATAAATATATAAATATGTGGGTCTGTTATATATATATATATATATATATATATATATATATATATAAATGTACACATTTACATATACATATATATATATATATATATATATATATATACAGTATATATATACAGTATATATATACTGCATATAAATATATATATATATATATATATATATTTATATATATATATATATACACACACACAGATATATATATATACACATATATATATATATATATATATATATGTATATATAAATGTACACATTTACATATATATATATATATATATATATATGTATATATATATATATATATACAGTATATATGATGCCAATCCTCTTTAGTATTAACCATGATGTAGATGAGAGATATGGGTGGGAAGGGAGCAATTTTTTTTTTAATTCTTTTTGGGAAATATATTGGTCCCATAAAGTCCATTTTCTAGTATCCCCCTCATTGCAGAAGGGTTAAAATACAAACAATCTATTTCAATCTGTCTATTGCGTGGAATTATTACTTCTATCTCTTCCCATTTAGGAAGTGGAAGGTTCTTCCAGTTTTTTAACAATTAACAATTTTGTTACCAGCCAAATGTTTATACTGATAGCTCCAGTACTTCTATTTATAGATAGAGGTACCATATGAAAAAGGATCAACTCTGGAGTTACCTGTATCTCATGACCAATTATTTTGGAAATATATACCCCACATTCTGTCCAAACTGCTTTAATTAGCTTACACTCCCACCACATATGGGCATGCGTGCCCAGGCTGTCACAACCTCTCCAACAATTGGGTGACTTGATATCAGGAGCAATCTTGGATACATAGGTAAGGACTGTATACCACCTTTGGCACAGTTTGTAATGAACTTCTTTAAATGAGGTACAATTTATCCATTTTTATGTATGGGAGAATGCATTAAACCACCTTTCTTTAGGGTGGTTTATAGCGAGTTCATTGTCCCATTTATGTATTGCTACTGTTTTAATATTATCTTTCAATCCTCTAATAAGCTTATAATATTTTGAAGTAGTTGCATCTTTGAAGGAGCTGCAGATATTCTCAAAGTGAGTCAACTCTCTTATATGAAGCAGAGCAAAATCAGAGTGTATAATTTCTTGTTTCCATGAAAGGAAGAATAACCATTTATCTTTGGATATATTATATGTTTTCCTCATATCATCGAAAGATCTGAAGGTGCCATCCTTATACAGGTCCGCTAAGACCATACCTTTCAATTGTTCCCAATTACTATAATAAGTCAAGGGCAGTCTATGTTTTATTGCGTGTAAACGGAGAGGGAAAAGGCATTAAGTTCATTAAGTTCCATCTCCCATTACATCTATACCACGTTTTGACCGCCGTTTGAGTTACCAATGGCAATCTCTTTATAGTTTTCCAAGTTTTTATACCATATTAAATATTCAATCTTGAGATGCTTTAGAGTATGCTGATTTCCGATCCCACTTCTGTAAATTCATAAAATGCATTAAATTTGAAGCTTCATAATAATCTATAAGATTGGGAGTAGCTATGCCTCCCTTGACATATTTTCTATCCAAAGTTTCTTTCCTAATTTGTGCTTTTTTCCCTTTTTGCAAGAAGGTATCAATCTTTCTTTGAAGTGTATTCAATATATATTTTGGAATGTAATGGAGAATATTTCTCATTAAGTAGGTGATCTTGGGGAGAATTACCATATTGGTAGCAGAGATCCTGCCTGTCCACGAGAGATTCAATCTCTCTCGCAAAAATACTTATGACTTGCAACTTGTAATATTATGCATTTAAAGAATATTTATGTGCACTGCAAAATAAATTAAACAGAAAGGACAGTACGTAAAAAGCATTTAACTGCATCAGAATGTAATACTTTACAGTTCCATAGGTACAAATGTGCTATTTAGAAAAAATATTTGTAATAAATATGTTTGAGTCATTATACATATTGGGAACAGTAAAAGCATTGCTGAAACCAAGCAAAAGCAATGAAAGAGACAGTACAGTACTATAAAAGCATGTAGCTGCATTATAAATCAATTATTAACAGTCCCATGGGCACAAATATAATATGAAAATATTATTGTAATTAATATGTTTTAATCAGTATACATAATGAAGCATTAACTATTGGCAATAATATTCCTCTACTAAACACATATCAACCTTGAGTAACATAGACCCTAGTACTCAAGACGTTAATACAAATCAGGAAACCCACATGACCTACAACAGGTACTCCAATTAAAGGGCTAGCCACACCTCAAAAAATACTTATTAACAGGATTCATCCTGATCACATCACAGTACTGAGAACAATCATATATGTCAAATTCATGGGAAGGTATGTCATCTACACAATACTATTGGGTGTTATAAACTAGGGTGGGAGAAATGTCATCAAGGGCCTTAAAGAGGTGACACTGATTGTGGCTATGTGGGGGCCGCTAATCCATGAATGACACAAGTATATCACTTTATAGCATAGACCATACACTAGATTGTCATGGGAGCATGTAAGGAACGGGGTGTTATAGACCCAGGGCTGTGGAGATATAGGGACACATCATGATAATGGGGATTGTATTAATGTGTAATAGATGTTGAGGAAGGCCAGCAATGACACAATGAGGCTGTTGAGGGGCAGATGGAGACATACCTCCATTAACGGGAATCAAAGGCAAACCTGTCCTGCGAAGTTCCACTCCATTACTGTTGTGCATGTGACAACATGTATACATATATAAATGCAAATTGTAGGTGTTGTGTGCTCCAATATGTGAATTGATGTTAAATAATGGTGATAATATCATCAGATTTAACATGGAAAGTGTAAACACTTGGCTATCACAACATTAATTACTAATTAACATAAGTTTAGTGGCATGAAAACTAAAGTCATCAAATACATGAAGGAATGGGTATACAGAAAGATGATTTATTTAAAAAATAGTTTATTATATACACAGAGAACAGTCATAAATGTATCCAACCGTACTTTTATATCCTGTATTTGGTGTGCAAGATTCCCCAGAGAACAAGATATAATCTAAAAGGTTAAAGGTAATACTATATAATACAAATGATACATAGCATCTTCTAGGGTCACATGTGATCACACCGCCGTAACGATAATTAGATGAATATAAATTGCACCATTCGTCACTACATATTATAGAAGTAACCAGTAATGTGCATAGCACATACATAACATTTTCATCTGGTCAATTAAACAGATGCATAAACTCCTGGATTATGTGATCCAATTCAGCAACACACATACATTGTCTTTAAAAAAATCAAAGAAATAAAAAAATGATGGTCAT
Organism: Discoglossus pictus; assembly: GCA_027410445.1. Classification (NCBI taxonomy): domain Eukaryota; kingdom Metazoa; phylum Chordata; class Amphibia; order Anura; family Alytidae; genus Discoglossus; species Discoglossus pictus. The sequence continues at coordinate 452,471,539 of CM050165.1, read as the reverse complement.
AATCCAAAAAAGACAGAGGAGTAGAAAAATCTAGCAATATCTATATGTACAGCACAGTACTTTATACCATAATTGTAGCAATAAACCAATTTACCTGATCATCATCTACAAGCAGTGCTAACCATGATGCATCTGTCATGAGAAATTGCTTGCCATGACCGAATGTAATGATGTGGTATCTCACAAGGAATGCTTAGCTGTGACAAAATTCAGTAGCCCATCTCTACATGATGTTATGTTGCCAAATTGATATCACATTCATCTGGTATACAGGTGTTATCAAATGATAACTGATTATGATGATATCATGACGTCTAAACACATACCCACTGAAATTGATAGAAGACAAAGGTCATCAATTATAATGTCTGCTAATTACATCAGACAAAGTATTTGGTCTCATATGGATAAGAGGATGGCATGCATAACTAAAGCATGTAATAATGCTGGGTTTGAATAACATGCTATGTAGGACTATGCAAGTCCACCACCATTTGTCCATTTGTACAAATTCTGCAAGATGATGTGGTTGATAGAATGGCTAGCTAATCAAGGAAATGCCTAAAATAAACATATAAAAAAAAGGTTAAACAGAGAGGGATATGATATAGGTGAAATATGAACCATAACCATACGTGTTCACAGAGAAGAGGATTATGGACTATATGATGGTAGCAGTGGTGGAGCTAGATATATATATTTAAACATACATATATATATATATCACTATAATAGTTTTCATAGTGTGTAGCGTTGCCATCAAGGGGCATGGCCATGACATTATCATGGATGGGGCCTAAAACATGAATTGATTGCAGCCGGCAGCCATGATGCATTCAAAGTCAGTCCAGAGAAAACACATCACAGATAGACACAGACCTGAGTGAAGGAGAGACAGGGAGTGAGGTACAGAGAGAGAGAGAGAGACACACACAGCATAGAGAGATAGACAGCAAAGTGAGTGAGAGAGAGGGAGGGAGGAGAGAGGTACAGAGAGAGACACACAGCACAGAGAGACAGACAGCAACGTGAGTGAGAGAGAGGGAGGAGAGAGGTACAGAGAGTGAGAGAAAGAGGGAGAGAGAGAGGTACAGAGAGTGAGCCACAGCACAGAGAGACAGACAGCGAAGTGAGTGAGAGAGAGAGGAAGGGAGAGAGGTACAGAGAGTGAACCACAGCACAGAGAGACACAGCACCGAGAGACAGACAGGAAAGTGAGTGAGTGAGTGAGTGAGAGAGGTACAGAGAGAGAGAGAGACAGCACAAAGAAACAGACAGGAAAGTGAGTTAGTGAGAGAGAGAGAGAGAGACAGACAGGAAAGTGAGTTAGTCAGAGAGAGAGGGAAAAGAGAGGTACAGATAGAGAGAGAGACACAGCACAGAGAGACAGACAGAAAAGTGAGTTAGAGAGAGAGAGAGAGAGATGGAAAAGAGAGATACAGAGAGAGACACATCACAGAGAGAAAGACAGGAAAGGGAGTGAGAGAGAGAGAGAGAGATGGAAAAGAGAGATACAGAGAGAGACACAGCACAGAGAGAAAGACAAGAAAGGGAGTGAGAGAGAGAAGGAGAGAGAGAGAGACAGACAGGAAAGTGAGTTAGTGAGAGAGAGAGAGATAGAGAGAGAGAGAGAGAGAGGGAAAAGAGAGGTACAGATAGAGAGAGAGAGATACAGCACAGAGAGAAAGACAGGAAAGTGAGTGAGTGAGTGAGAGAGAGAGAGATGGAAAAGAGAGATACAGAGAGAGACACAGCACAGAGAGAAAGACAGGAAAGGGAATGAGAGAGAGAGATGGAAAAGAGAGGTACAGAGTGAGACACAGCACAGAGAGAAAGGGAGGAAAGGGAGTGAGTGAGAGAGAGAAGGAGAGAGAGACACAGACAGGAAAGTGAGTTAGTGAGAGAGAGAAAGGGAAAAGAGAGGTACGGATAGAGAGAGAGACACAGCACAGAGAGAAAAACAGGAAAGGGAGTGAGTGAGTGAGAGAGAGAATGAGAGAGATAGAGTAAGAGAGAGGGAGTGAGGTACAGAGGGAGAGAGACACTATCCAGTGCCAGTGGTGTAGTGACCACATGTGACCCTGGTAGGTGCTATGCATCATGATTATTCTAGACTATGCTATTGCCCCTTGTAGGTGTCCCCTTTTCCCATAAGCCTCTTGCCCTTCTGGGATCCACCCACACCACACTCAGGATATTAATGCATTGTCTTGTTCATTTCTGATTGTGCCCAGGGTATAAAATGAAGCTTTGTTATACCGTTATCACCATGTCAGTGTGTTTTCACTGGTTGAGGTTATGGGACATCCACAAACATCACATTTGTATCACATTCCCATATATGTAAACTAAGGAGCCCTAGTTAACATGCAATAGATAAATACATATAAAAATGAATAATAGTTATAATAGCATTAGATATCAACTAATACAAAATATCAAATCTAATATTAATAAAGGGTTAATACACAGGCCAAGTCCAATTAGTGATTCTGTGAAGTATGAACATTCCCCTGATGGCCTAAAATGAATATGACAGGTGACACTGGAGAGGGTTGCCAGTTCCTTCTCTAGTGGACTGTGATTTGTATGACCTCTCTGCTATCACCTTCCAACCTACACTGGCTCTAAATGGTATAGCTCACAGCTTTATTCACGAAGACAAGCCCTTTCACCACCACCACTAATGGCAATTGATGAATAGCAGAACTTAATTGAAGGTCAACAAATGATAATGGGTATACATCTTGGCACATGGCCACCAGCAATGGCGTGGGACTTTCTAGGATGGGCATAGAGGAGATTGTCCCTGATGGGAGTAATTTGGCTGTTGCTCCATCTGCCTCTGCACGCTGTCATGCTGTGTTCTTGGCACTTCCTCATAGGTTAGAGTCAATTAGTGTGGTGTATGTTCCCCTGGTCCTCTTGTGGATTGCTTAGCGGTGGTGATGAAGGGGCTTGTGTACCTGAATGAAGCTGTGAGCTATACCATGTAGGGTCACTCTAGGTGGGCAGGTGACAGCAGAGAGGTCAGACAAATCCCAATCCACTACAGAAGGAACTGGCAACCCACTCCAGTATCTTTGCCATGCAAACCTTTTGGAACAGCACAGGCAGAGACATAGCTGAACAACAAATAATAACATGATCACCAGGTACTTGATATACAGTATGTGATGTTACGGTGTAATTTGGCCACTGTTTGTTTTCCCCATGTAGGTGTATATATAATTATATTTATATTTTATGGTCCACAATAAAGCCTTTTTGAGTAGGAAAGGGATAATGTGGCATGAGTTTCATGTTTTTGTGTTGCTATTTAATCAGGTAGTGTGTCTTTAATTGCTTTGTGCATGCTGCAACATGGCTTTTCATATTGGCAAGTGGATAACAATTCCAATATATGATAAAAAAATATATTTTTAAATGTGAAGTGCACTGGTGTGTTTATATTGCCCTTTACAGTGTTTAAACAGTGGTCTTTAAACCCTTTGCTGGTGCTATTTGGAGGCTGTAATCTTTTGGCCTCCCTTTGCGGGTTACGGGCTTGAACGCCATGGCGTATTTGCAAATGTAGCAGTTACAGGCTTTACAGAACAAAGGATTTGCGTCCGTGAAGTTCCACAAGCTTTTTTTGGGCTTAAGGCGCAAGTCGTGCACGGACTATACCTTCATAACGCGTGCTTCCAAATTGAATGAGGCTCATAATTGCTGAAGAAAGTAAGCTGGAAGACAAACATATTAGATAAGATGAATAGGTATATAGTTGAAAGGTTTATTAATCATCTCGTGACTTAGAAGTGCATGCTTGTGTAACTTCTCTCACAACATATCACTTGAGATGATTAGTAAATTCCCCCAATGTTTAGAACTGAGGATCAGCCAGATCCTATCCAACCAGGAGTTTGAATATCTTTTGCAAGCCCATGAACAACGCTCCTCAAAAATACCAAGTCTACTAGAGCAGGATCAAAGGCGCAGTCACTTAATGACATACAATAAAACAATAAATATGTCAGTTCAACTTCTACAGGTGCAGTAATTAAAAAAGTGTTTAATTTTTTGGGATTAATGTTAGTATAATGTATTAAACCATCACACATTCATCATGTGACCAACAATACAAAGCGTCCATTACCCAACTCTATACAGGATGTTGGTGGTGACAATGACAGAAGAGCGCGTGTTCCCTCCTAATGAGACGCGGGTCACAAACTGACTTACATTCAGGTACAAGTCGATATTGTTACAGAAGGAAACAACATAATAATAATGTTCAGGTATATCACGCACGTGTATTAGATATGATATTTATACCTGGTCTGTAGACAGAAAACATAATAACACATTAAAACATTCTGTGTATAAGTGAACAAAAAAAGTAATTTGGGGCTGAAACGGTAGGAATTTTCTTAAAACAAAAAACGTCAATTAAAAAACATAAAAAACAACACCATCTTCTATATTTAAACATTTTTTGTACCAATCAGGTAAATCAATATTTCATACTGGCGACTTGCCCGTCAAAAATGATGGCAAGAAAATGTTAAGGCTGGGAATGCTGTTTGCCACACAATGCGAGCCTCTTCCACCAGATGCTTTGGTGCTTTACAATAATCACCTTCGGCGCTCATTGTGAGCCTTTCCCCCACCCCTGTGTAGTTTATTGGCCTCTCCTCTTGTCTACTTTACGGGCTTCGCCGCTGATTGCAGGCCTTGTTAACCTGCTGCTTTTGTGCTTGGGAATGACATGCGTCTCTTTCCACCATCTGCCCTTGTCCCTTCCCTGTGTCTTTCTCCTCTGTGTGTCTACTGAATCTTTGTGTTGCGCGCGCTGACTGCCATTTGTTTTATTTTTAAAGTCCTGCGTGCCTGGCGTTTTTCGTGTAAGTGTTACTGTCTTCGCCATCATATTTTTTTTTAGTCCCGCGTTGTTGGTGTATGTGTTACTTTCTTCGCTGTTGTGTATTTTCTAAGTCCGGCATGCCTGGCGTTGGTCTGCCTCGTTTTGAGTCTGTTTGAGAATTTTTATGTTTTTCAGTCGCCATTTATTTCCTTGCTCAGCCGATTTTCGATTGACGAAAAATGCCAAATATGGCTCAAATTCGCTTGCAACCTCACTCACAGTCTTACTGGCTCTCCGCTTGTGCTGTGTGTGAGTGTGTTATTATTTTTTTTAATTTTTTGACTGTTTTTGGGGGTCTTTTGAGTTACGCGCTTGAGAGCTTTTTCGGCCGTTAAAAGCTTAAACTGTTGCGTACCTCGCGTTAGCGGCAAAGTGCTACGTGCTTCGTCGGTGATCGCAGCCATTGACATAAGCGACTTTTGTGCTTGCGTGCCATGCAATGAGCGCCTAGAATTATATAGGAATGAAATAGGTTTCAACAGAAATTGAACACACTTAAATAGAATATCACCTGTGACAAGAAAAAACGAAGCAACCATATTTGTTCTTTACGGGGCCAGTTTAGTAGCCGCACGTATGTTACGTTTTATATAACTGATTACTTGTTTGCGTACACATTGTGTCCTAATGATTCCTCACACCTTCTTCTTCTTTATAACCTCCTGCCTCTTTTACAGACTCTCCTCAGTGTCTCCCACAACAAAGCCATCTCACCTGCTTCTCTCATCTTCTTTACTCCCACAAGCTCCATTCCTTCCTCCAATCACTAACTCCTTCCTCTTCTAAAGCTCAAAAGCAGAAATTCTTCTGTAAATCCCACCCCCATCTCCTCTCAATCTCACTTCTTCTTCTGCTGGCTGCTGGAAGTATATATCCCCTACCCAAGACCCTATCTCTCATTCCCACCTGATGTCAGCCACTCACAGTCCCCAGAGCAGCTAACAGCCAAAACACTCATAATTGAATACCCATTACCCATCACATCTACTTTGCCCTTCTCTTGTGCCCTCTAGAATGCAAGGTCCATTTGCAATAAACTCACTTTTATCCACCATGACCTATTTATTTCCAACTCCCTCAGTCTACAAGCTACTGAAACCTGCCTCACTCCATGTGACTTTCAGCCCTATTAAATTCCCTCAAAGTGTAAAACACTAGCCCGTAATGTAGCCCATAAGACTTGCGTCTATTAAATTGGCCCCGTAAAGCAACCCACCAGTGAATTGTGTGGTACGACCCAAAAAAATATATGGGCTGTCGAAAATTAAACTCTGCGGCCGCAAATCCTTTGATCTGTCAAGCCCGTAACTGTTACGTTTCAATCACGCTATTAAATTGCAACAATTCCACTGGTGTTCAACCCTGTAACCCGCAAATGGAGCCAAAAAGCCATCGGGTGCTAGAGAAGATCCTCACAGGGGTTAAAGTTCTATTCTTAGCAATGTAAATGCAAATATAAACACACTACTGTACTTATAATTAAAGAGAGGGGGGAGGGACAAGATAACAGTAATGGGGTAGTAAGTGTAGAGGGGGTAAGGAACTTGTTAACTAGTCATGGGGAGGAGATGGTGGAGGGTGAGTACAGTCAATAGGGAGGTATTGCTAAGTAACTCATGTACAGAGGCAGGCACTTCAGCACTACAGACTCATAACATAATTATGTGGTTTATGTGGATGGGTCGAGGTATTAGGAGGATGGTCATTTCCATACTGGATATGCAATTTGGGTCCCTGAGAAAGAAGAGAAGATTATGGTTATTTGACCAAATTCAGCACAAAGAGCAGACCTAGAAGCGGTAAGAGAGGCAACTGAGAATTTTACCTTTGGTCCTGTAGTCATTTTTTCAGATAGTGCTTATGTGATTTAGTATATGCCATTATGGCAACAGAGAGAATTCACTGAGGCTTCAGGGAAAGCATTGGGATATCAAGAAGGAGAGAAACAACCACATATGGCGGCCATCATAAAAGGGAAAGCACATCAGAAAGTGTTAGATAATGTGCATGCCCAGAGGAATGTGGATGTGATGGCAAAGGAAGCAGCAATGAGAGGAAAGCCATGGAAATCCTCACAAGGAGATGGGGAAGGAGTACAGGCTTGGGAATGTCATACTTATGATAAGGAAAATAATCACGAGCAGATTTTAAACATAGGTAAAAAGGACATGAATGTGAGTTTGCAAGATGATCAAAAGGAAGAATGAACAGCTACTAAAAAAATATAGACAGATAGAGGAGGGTCAACCCCAGGATGGTTTCTGTTTACAAGAATGTATCTTATCGTTGTGAAAGAAAATCACAGGCTTTTAGGTCATGTAGGGTGTCAGGGTACACAGCAAGCTGTAGAAAGTAAATATTGGTTTGATGGTTTGAAGGATACAGTAAGTGAGGTGGTAAATGAATGTATTATCTGTGCACAAATGAATCCCGGACCTAAAGGTAAAAGACCAATTTTAGCCAGAGTACCAGAAGGTCCTTGGTGTAATTTGCAGATTGATTGCGTAGGTCCATTGCCTACAACACCTGGAGGGTACAGATGTTTACTAGTAGTGGTTGATGTATTTTCTAAGTGGGTAGAAGCACAACCTGTAAAGAGGGATAATGCAAAGAGTACAGCGAAAGCATTATGGAAACATGTTATCTCAAAATGGGGATTTCCAGAGGTGATAGAGAGTGACCGAGGTGCACACTTTACTTCTGCAGTAATGCCAGATTTATGTGGTATCTTGGGAATAGAGCGGAGATTTCATGTCCCTTATCACCCTCAGTCATCAGGAATGGTGGAGAGAATGAGCCGTACACTCAAGGAAAGACTAAAGAAGTTGGCAGCAGAGTCAGGAAACAATAGTTTTATCCATCTTCCTGGAATTCTAATGTCAATAAGAGGTTTAATCAGTAGAGCTACTAACTTAACCCCTTATCCGTTTAATGACAGGAAGGGAAATGTGTCTACATTTTCTATCTGATCCGTTACTTAGTAAGCCAAAAAGAGAGGCCGTACAAAAATAACTGATCCTACAACAATTTCAAGACAAAGTGATCGGGAAAAATGTTTATAGCAAATCACCATGGGATGCACATTGGGAAGGTCCTTACATGGTGATCTATGTTCTAAGTGAACAGGTGGTTAAGGTACAGAGATGCCAACCTCTCCAAAAAGAGGGCTGAGGAAACAGAGAGAGAGAGAGGGGGGGGGGGAGAGAGAGAGGGAGAGAGAAAGAGAGAGGGAGGGGGAAACAGAGAGAGAGAGAGATGGAGGGAGAGAGAAAGAGAGAGGGAGGGGGAAAAAGAAAAAGAAAGATTTTGACAAAGTCTAGAGATGCAATAAAATGGGTCCATGTAGATCAATGTAAAATGTATCAACCCGTGTCTATTAGGAATTGATATTGCGTTTTCTTGTCTTTCATAGGTCTTATTGAAGAATGGAACGGAGATGATGTTGTCGTTACTGGTCATCCTGTTGCACTCACTGGCATGTTTATACTTTCTAATGTCCATAGTAATCCGGACAATTCCTATCACACGAGTCCTCACTCCTACAATTCAATGACTTTAATCAAATGGACACTTTAAAGCGACATTGGGTTGGAAAAGGGAAAGTGATGAAGAGAGAAATCTCATCATCTACACTGGATGTTACTTTTGCTTTAATTGCTAATAGGACTAGAAGTGGGAAATTTCAGAAGGAAACGCGTGAGTTTTATCCATAATATTAAGTTTGGGAATTTAGGGAGAAATCCAGCGTTTCAGGCTTCATGTGAATGAAACTGATGTTACTGATGACAAGTAATGTGAGGTGAAAGTGATGTAGTAAATCACATTGAATTTGTGTTTTTGGTAATGCAAAGGGATGAGGTGCCACCAGTAACAATGTTATCTTTGTGGAAAGATGATAGGGAATATGATGTGGGACGTTCGTCTAATTCAGGGAATGGTGTAATTAGCAATTTATTCATTTTGAAACCAGTGTTAGTTCCGAATATTTTTGGGAAATGGGTAATCAAAAGTGAACAAGGTATTTTTATTTCTGGTAACATACACCCTATCCTACCACCTACTAATAGATCTCCTATATTAGTGGAGAAAGAGAGAAAATCCCTTTGAAATAGGAGATCCTTTACAAGTTAAATTAAATTCAGCTACAAGATTAGGTAGTGAGGTAGAATATAAGTTGGTAACATGGCAGATGGTTCCGGGCAGTGGCTGGTATCTAGTAGGTATGGTAATTGTACCAAGTATACCAGTGCTCAGAATAGGGCTCTTAGGGTATGGTTTACCAATTTTGGGCAGAGAAGAGGTGTAGATACTGTCCTAGGAGGTACAGGTTCTCTTTTAGCGACTTTGAACATTATGGGTGAGGAGATTCTACAGAATAAATTATCAGAGATAGCTAGAGCTTCTAAAAGGGTTTTACATCTCAGAGAGAAGCTAATAAGTGGGTATCTAGTCTTCAACAACACCAAATTCAGGTTCAGGTAGACCTTACAAACATCATGAGTTATGTACAGCTTTCTAGCTTGTGGTCACGTAAATGGCCTCAGTCTCTAGTTTGTGGTCAGGTAAATGGCCTCAGTCTCTAGCGTGTGGTCAGGTAAATGGCCTCAGTCTCTAGCTTGTGGTCAGGTAAATGGCCTCAGTCTCTAGCTTGTGGTCAGGTAAATGGCCTCAGTCTCTAGCTTGTGGTCAGGTAAATGGCCTCAGTTTCTAGCTTGTGGTCAGGTAAATGGCCTCAGTCTCTAGCATGTGGTCAGGTAAATGGCCTCAGTCTCTAGCTTGTGGTCAGGTAAATGGCCTCAGTCTCTAGCATGTGGTCAGGTAAATGGCCTCAGTCTCTAGCATGTGGTCAGGTAAATGGCCTCAGTCTCTAGCGTGTGGTCAGGTAAATGGTCTCAGTCTCTTGTGTGTGGTCACGTAAATGGCCTCAGTCAGATCACGCATAAACAATATTAATTACCAATAAAGTATTATCTAAATGAACAAATTACCAAAGAATTAAATCCTATCAAATGTGGTAAGCTCAACTTGGCAAGCAAGGGGTTACACAAAAGGGTCAGTACTGGCTAGAATGGAATTTACTGACCTTTACCCTTAAATGGCAATATTGGCTAACCCTTGTTTATTGATGTATTGAGTACCATACATATGGAAATAATTATCTATGGGCTGGACACACATACTAAAATGGACTAAGATGCCGTGAACAATGGAAGTCTCTGCAAATTGAACCTATGGGACATAAAGGACCAAACGGAGATTGAAAGTTTGTAATACAGACTGAATGATGGAACTAAAGGTGAACCAGAACGAAATGGAGTTACTGGAGAAATGCTAATTAAGATTGAATGCATGTGCAATGGATGTGGAGTTTCAATGTTTAGTTTGTGTGATGTCACAGACTGAAGTATTTTGGAATATTTTATTGTAAGTTTTTAATCGTTAACCTGAATCCCATTAATAACTAACTAATATTTGTAATGCTGACTCGAGATCTCTAACAAACATCTAGTGTGACGTACCAAGACATGCTTGCTGAGCGCTAATCAAATGTGTTATATCTCATTGGTCTACTAATATCAATAATCTTTTATTGGCTGTTGGTGGCTTATACCATGTTTCTAAAAGGTGTGAATGGATTATCCCATTGTCTTTATGTCAACAATTAAAAGAAGCTATGTTTTGTTTATATTTGGGGTTAGTGGTCCAGTGGGCCAGTAGCAGGAGACAATTGTAACTGGTCTTCTGTTGCTAATAATTTTTTTCCAAATAAACCAAACAAATCTGTGTTTTGGGTATCATGACTGGGATTCAAAGTAGATTGTGGTTGGTGGGTATGATAACATCTGCTGAACTTGCTGTGCAGTGTGTCATTCTAACCAAGTTATGACTATATCTCAGCAATAGTTTGTAACTGCTGCTGAGAAATGGCCCCTGATAGGCTATTATATTACAATGAACATCAAGCAATGCAGAGTCTGTATCTGTATATACTGTGGTGGGCACACCCATAAGTGGACTCTCTATTGGGTGTTTACTTACTTTAAATATATTTTGTCATCAGCGCACATTGTAAAGTGTTATTTGTACACATGTGACACATTTGATGCTTCCTGCCAATGAAAATTTCATGTAAGCTTCTTGGATTTTAATTATACATCTATCCATAATCAAATTCATGACGTTCATTGGAGGGCAGCATTTAAATGGGAGGTGTTATCTATGTGTTTGTGGTGTACATGTGTGGGTATGTGAGAGGATGATGATGTAAATGATATTCACTTGCATGGTACTGAGAACCTTTGTGTCCACCATGCCTGGAGCTCCTATGATGGTCGCTGGGCTGATACAGTCCCTCTACATCTTTTCCCACTCATTGAACTAGACTATAAGCTACCTGTAGCTCTCTCTGCTCGTGCCTCCTTTTTGATCTGCCTCTTCACATTAACTCAGCTGTCGTCATAGAGATGCCTGAGAGACCTCACATGCCTGTTAGCAAAACCTAGGGTACTAATCTCAGCTTCCACCTCACTCCAAGCCTGGGCCCTAGGGCAAGTCCTAACTTACCTCCCTCCTTGTAGGATTGTGGCGTGGGCATGGATGGCACAGAGGAGGACAATGATCTCCTAAAGTCAGTAGTTAGGGACCCTGTGCTTGCCCACTAACTCTTGTCATCCCAACTGTGGATGGCATCCTGGCCTCCATAATGTCATCCTGAGGCTTTTTCCGCCCCTGGATAAGGTCCCTTCCCTTCTTTCCAGGCACTATATGTGCCTTGCTCTGGGGGTAAATCTCTCCCTACCTCAACCTCTTCTACCTCCCCCTCCCAGAACTCACACTACTACCACTGCTACCATTTAGCACTTGTGGCAAGTTTAGTTTTACAGAAATATTGCAACCGCCAATGAGAAATATACAGACACAGGACAATGGATCACTTATAGATTGTTTGGGAGGTAGATCTGAGAATCATTAGTATAAAGAACTAGCGAATTGCCCGTCAAAAAATGACGGCAATGAAATTGTAAGGTGGCTAATGTTTTTTTGTGTCTACTACTGAAATATATAATACATTAATAAATGAATATACTTTACCTAATTTGAAGCATTGTGTTGAAGAGCTGGCAATCTGTTTTGATGTTGCTGCAGCATTAATGGTGTGGAGCTGCTATGTAAGCTTGATGAATGTGTGGAGTGTAATAGTGTGCGTGCGCGAGACGAAACCGTTAGCGTAGTTGTGTACTGGCGGGTAATGTGTGGTATGCGTCTTAGCGGAATTTCCGTAGGTCATTTGTGGTGTTTTGCGAGTTTCTTGTGGTGTTTTGCGAGTTTCTTGTGGTGTTTTGCGTGGTTAGAGTTCTGTAGCCTCGTTTTCGTTTTGTTTGGCGGCCATTTTTTCTCTCGCTTAGAGAATTTTTTAGTGTCTAAACTCTTTTATTTTTAGTTAAATGAAGGTGTAAGTTGCTTTTTTGAGGTCCTGGATGCTCCCTCTTGCTGTAGGTAAGCTTTTTATGTATGTGCTGTGTGTATGTATTGTGTTTTTAATTTTGTGATGTTCGCGAGTTGCGGCCGATTTTTGCGAGGTCGTAATGTGTGGTAACGTGTCTTGTATGTTTTTTGCGCTGCGAGGTAAAGTTTGCGAGGGTCGCGTTTGTTGTGTCATGTTGTTTGCGTTTTAATGTAAATTTTGCGAGGGTCGCAGTTGCTGGCATGGAGCGCCTTTGGCGCTCCATGCCAGCAACTGAGGCCCTCGCTCGCAGCTCTCGCTATGCGAGGGCCACTGGCTCGCTACGCGAGCCCGCAAGCGTTAGCAATAACTCGTACGCTCACAACTATATATGTGATTATAAGAATATAGGAGACCCTACTAACAGGGAAAAAGGATATCCAGTGAAACTAAAGACATAGAGCCTCATTCATTTTAAGGGAACAGGAGATCTGAGCTTCGGAAATGTAGCCCATACGTTGTTTTGCTATTCAATTGGTGTCTTTTTGCAGGCTCCAATCAAGTTACAAACTCCGGCCTCCGATTCATTGCGATGGATAAAATCGCAAGTTAATGCTCCTCCAAGCCTTTGATCTTTCAAGGCCGCAAAACTTCCGATGGCTAAATTCCCCCTCGCTAACCACCCCAAAAGGGCCACAAATGGGAAAAATCTAACCACAAGTAAAGGTTACCAAGGAGGACTTGCAAAGGGTTTAATGACATGTCCAGAGCACTTGCAATACAAATAAAAAATAAATACTGCACTGTAAATGATGGGAAACACAATGGATGACATTAGAATTAATTGCACAACAGTTTCAAGCCCGTAAATCTGCAATATAAAATTACATTTTTAATTCATAATTTTCGGGGCTTATATCAATCTTGGGAATCAATGAGTTAATACATATCAGGCCCCCACATGTACTATTACATTGGCTTCATTCATATTTAGTATTTAGTGATTTGCTATTTGATTGACATATCACCTTCATCAACCCTATGAAATTCAAAGTGCAACGTGAGACCTGCGGGCTTGAAATTAAATTCTAGCTGTGCACGAGTTACAGGCTACAGCCTCAAGCTCATAAACCCTGGCTTCAGACGTAACGCTTATGGGTCTCCTATGCAATAATTGGAGCCAAGGCTGTAAGTTGCGAGCCAGGCACATGTCAAATAACCTATAGGAAGTTGCGAACGCCAATCAACGGCGCAAGTAATGGTTTAAAAGGCTAGCAGATTCGTAAATCTGTTACTATGTTGTAGTTGAGCAAGTGAACACAAAGGTCTAGGCTTTGGTAGGTTTTTGAGCGTGAGAAAAAGAGATAAAGATAGAGAGTGTGTGAGAGAGAGAGATAGAAAGCGTTAGAGAAAGTGAGTGAGACTGCCAAAGAGAAAAATAGAGAGTGTTAGACAGAGCGAGTGAGAGTGCCAGACAGAGAAATAGAGAGTGCTAGAGAGAGCGAGTGAGAGTGCCAGAGAGAGAAATAGAGAGTGCTAGAGAGAGAGATAGAGAGTGAAGAGAGGAGGAGATTGAGGAGAGGAGGCGAGTGAATAGAGGTAGAGGCAGGCAGGGAGGGAGAGGAGTAGGCAGTTCAGGGAGAGGACAGGGAGGCCAGGAACCCCAGGCACAGGCTGGCCCACAGGAAGCTATGGCCAAGAGTAGGGCACTGAATTACAGCCTTAAGGAGATAGATTTCCTCCTAAGTGAAGTCCGTTCCCTCTATGCCATCATCCTTGGCGGGAGGGATGTGAGGCCCAGATAGAAGACATTGCAGCTGAAGTGTCATCTTTGGGGTTCGCTAACCGTGATGCCAAGTTGGTAAAGCACCGTTAGGATGACTGTGGCATGAAGGTAAAGAAGAAGATGGTGGAGGAGGTGACATCAGCATGTGCAACTGGTGATGGGCCGCCTTGCAATATAACATATAGTGGATGGGAGCGCACAGTGAAGGAGTGGATCAAGCCGGCGGCAGTAGTGGGTCTTCCTGGACAGCTGGACTCTGGGTTTACAGAAAAGCTGCAATGTGAGTACCATATACACATTCACACCCTTATATGCACTCACATGAACCCCACACACATAGATAACTGACATTGACCCTCATTCATTTGAGCCGGGATATCTGGGCCTGCAAGTAGAGTTTGCAAATTATTCCATTGGCTTCCGTTTGTGGGCTCCGATCAAGTTATGGGCTTTGAGCTGCAATCCATTGCGATTTATAAAATTGTAAGTTAATGACCTACAAATATTTGATCTTTCATTGTCGCAAGGCTAAAATCGCAAATCACTATTCGATTGCTCCTATTCCCCCTTGCTAACCACTCCTTCAAGCCCGCAAATGGCAAAAATCTAACCACAAGTTAATGGTAACAAGGAGGTCGTGCTAAAGGTTGAATGAAGAATCAATCAGAGCACTATAAAAGCAAAGGAAATGCTGTACTTTTATTAAGAGTGAAAATGATGTTAGGTCGTAGAATTAATAGCACAACATTCTCCAATTCTCATTTCATGTTCAATTCTCATGTTATATTGATCACAGCAATCAATGTGAAGTCCTATAGGGTCCGTAGGACTTAGAACAATGGAGGTTGGATTTCAAAGTCCTATAGTCTTCACTTACGAGTTATGGGCTTGGAGGTTGGTCATAATGACGATCTCGGTTTCCATTTCTGCATATTTCTGCATCAGGAGTCACAGGCTTGCTGCCCTAACATGTTCAAGCACGGAAATGCTACGCCAATGGCATGGTGTTCTGATTTGCGCGATAGGCCCCTAATTTGCAGTCCAGACCAATTGAATAGCATCGCAATCAGAGACGAATGGGAACATGCAACACAATCACAGGCATTTGGCTGTCTGCGATTGAGTTGCAAGCCTCGAATTGAATGAGGCTCATTGAATTGCACTGTAAGATCTCTGGTTGTGACTACAGATATATGGGGCAGCAAGAACCATGGAAATCCAGTCTGCCTAAATATAGTTGTCAGAATTGTTAGCAATGAAATTTATGTACAATATCTTCAGTTACAACTGATTATGAATAGTGTTTTGCACATTAACTTATGTTTGTGTTATGTTCGCTGTTGGTTCAGAGTGCATATAAAGCATAAATTATTAAATCTCCATTGCAATTGAATATATATTGTCATTTTTATTCCTCTCTACCCTATGGTAAACTGGCACGTTCATACTGTTTTGAACCCAACTTTAAACTAGGTATAGCTGTAGATCCATATTGGTTATACATCCACATGAGACTTAATGTATGGGTGTGAACACTGCAGCATATGCAGATACTCTGATGGACTGCAAGTGCTTGTCGTGTACTAGCCTAACCTGGACCATGCCTCATTAGCATGTTAACACACATTGCTGAGGATTGGTCTGCCTCACACACTGCCCAGCAGATTTAGATAAGCTTGTGTCCTAATGAACTGCAGATGGCACACTGCATTACATATATTGATATGAACCATGATCCACAATGCTCAGGATGCAGATCAATCTTGATCTGCATAGAACAATTACAGCCAGTTAAAAGTCACTATGATGTCAGGGATATGGAAACACACAGCAAACTGTTCAGAACAACAATACTCAAATACTATTGTTCCCTCATATCAGTACCAGGCAGGCATACCGAGGCAGCCGAGACCAAGGCGGCTGCTACCCAGGACGATGGTGGATTTTCACCATTGTAGGGGCAGGAACCTTAGGGCCCTGCATCAACACAAGACGTTGGCCTATCAGCAGCGGGACCATTGGAAGGAAGCCCCCCCACCCCCCAGTCCTTTCCCGCATCGTGGCAACTGGCACAGCCCTTTGACCCCAGTGCCATGTCCATGAGTCCGCGCTCAACAGGTCCACCCATGCCACCTCCTGACATGCAGATAATGGCTTTTCAGGATTCCTATGTCCGTCCACTCCTGACTTGGCCCCAGCAAATGGGGAGCTAGCTGATGTTCTTCCAGCAGATGGGGACACAGCAGATGGGGACACAACAGATATTGCTACAACAGACTGTGCTACCACCGCTCCAGCAGGCCACACCGCTCCAGCAGGCCACACCGGTCAAGAAGGACACACCGTCACCAATGACAACACCTCTGGCATCACCAAGGTTCATACAGAGGCCAAGTGTGTCCAGTGGGCGAACATACACCTCTTCACAAAGACCCTGGCAGAACTTCCTAAGGCACATCCAGACAGATGACGAGCGTAATACCAACTTCATGCTACAGACAAGAGCCCAAAATGAAAGAGCACTGGAAATAGTAACCGCACAGGCCAACACCATCAGGCTACTTTATGAGGAGACGAGGAGGCATAACCGAGTAATGGAGCGATATACATGAATGGCTCACATGGCGAGACAAGGACAGACGCCTGTAAAGTAGTGACAGGTGCAACTGGAAGCGTTCCAGGTCACTACCATTCAGCCATTGGTTGCACAGGCTCCACCACCACCGCAACCAGAGCCTTCCTCCTCCACTTCACACGCCTTACCCCCAACGTCTGGTGCTGAACAGCCATCCATCTTGGACAAATCCATCCCTCCAACACATCATGCCCGTGCTTGAGGGAGGAGGCGCACAGCCATGGAGGGTGGGGGCCCAGTGCTCTGCAAGAGGAGGTAGGTGAGAATGTGGTTATGTTGCATATATATGCAATTGATTTACAATATATATTGCCGTTGAGATGAGATGTTGCAGTCAATGCATATATTGTTCTAATTGATATCTTGTCCTTATCTCTGTAGGTCTTAATCGCCCAGGCAACTGGCCATGATACAACATGCTGTCTACGTATCTAATAAAATATTATCTATTTATCCTATTATCAGTGTTTCCTTTCGTTTGTACTGTACCATGATTGTGAAATACCAGATTAACATTATTGTATTTGTACATAGATCTTCCTTCAATATACCCATCCTGTGTTACTGTAGGGTTGGGGTAATAGTGCCTGCACGATGGAGCCATTCCTTCCTCCTCCTCTCTCCGGTGCTGGGCGGCCCTGTCTGTGAACTTTAGGATTATTCCAGGGATACTTATATGACCCAAATGCACTGCTGTGGTGTAATATCCCTGTACTCACTGATCTCCAGCTGCTCCTGTGAGCTGACAGCACCAGGTGCTCAACTGGGCACATACATCACTTCATGATTCATTGTTGTTGTTTTTTAAACAAACTTTTTGACATGCATGCTATTGTACAGGAAGACACACGGGAGGGAGAAGGGGGAAAGAGACACAAGGGAGGGAAAGAGGCACAGGAGAGGAAAGGAGATACAAGGGAGGGAGAGAGGGAAAGAAACATAAAGGAGGGAGAGGGGAAAGGAGACACAAGGGAGGGGGATGGGGGACATTTACACAGGGGAGAGATAGGGGGAAAGAGACACAGGAAGAGAGAGGGGGGGAAGAGACACAGGGGAGGGTGGAGAGACACAGGGGAGGGAGAGACACAGGGGAGGGAGGGGGAGAGAATAAGAGGAGGGAGAAGGGGGAACGATACACAAGGGAGGGAGAGGGGGGGAAAGAGACACAAGGTAGGTGGAGGGATTATTGTGAAGCATGAAAGTGGTAGCTTGGCCGAGGCCGAAGGAGCTCACCGCAAGGCCTGTAAAGTAGGTAGTGGGAGAGGCTCGCAATGAGCACCAAAGGTGCTCATTGCCAGGCCCACAATTTAAAGGGGGAGAGCCTTGCATTGTGTGGCAAACAGCATTGCCAGCATACAAATTGTATTGCCGTCATTTTTGACGGGAAAGTCGCTAGTTATAAATAACCCCGGAAATAATTCCCTTAGCACATGCCTTTTCATCATTCTGATCAATTCATTAAAATATACATATCCTAAACCCATTCCTCCTGCGTGTAACAGTAATATCTCCGGCGGGGAGGCAACTCTAGCGAAACCCACCACTTTAAGAAAACCTGTTCCCACTTCATCCCCGGAAACCAAACCATTTAATTAAAACTGTTTCTTCTAGAAAACCCATCTAAAGACCTTGATCTGTTATTGACGCCAATCTTCTGGCCTAATATATGAAGGAATGCCCCACAATCCACAACTGCAATGGAGATCCTGAAATAAAAACATCAACACCATAACCATAACCCCACTTTCTCTCCCCCTTATTCATAGCTTAGTTTCCCATGTTCCACATATGATGTGGGAATGGCATTGGCTCTGCGTTTGTTACTCGTGCCAGTTTCCTAAACTTTTCCCACTTAAATCTTGACAGTGCATCGGCTACGACATTCTTAATCCCTGGTATATGAGAAGCCCTAACTAGCATATTGAATTGCAGACATTTTAATACCAATTGCCTCAGTAGTCTAACCACCGGTGGCAAAGAGGCACTTATAGACTTCATAGCCTGAACCACACTCAAATTATCACAATGGAACAAGACATGGTGATTTCCCAACCTACCCCCCGCCCCCCCACAGTAAGACAGCCACTACAATAGGAAATGGTTCCAGAAAAGTTACATTTCTTATCCTGTCGCTACTCCTCTCTGGTGGCCATGCCCCCGCACACCACCGACCATTAATGTAAGCTCCAAAACCAGATGAACCTGCCGCATCATTATAGAGTTTCAACACCTCATTGGCCACTGGCTCCTTTAAAATAAGAGGACAACATAACCTTGGACAAACAGATGTGGACCTGACCAGGACCATATCAGTCTGATGTAACTTATTCAAGAGATTCACTCACAACAAACCAGCCAATATGAGGAGACTTCCGTTCTCTGATTGAGCATCCATACAATCTGTTGTAACCTCATTACCAGTTATGCTCCAAGCCTCGAGTAACTCTTCCCGATATGTACAGGGAGGATCACATCAGCACCGAAGAAGAGATCTGGAAGGAAGTAATATGCAGGCTTCACAACAGTCCAGGTAGAGGAGAGCATAGAATGTCTAAAGCAATAGGTACATATGAATCAACGAGTATTGAGTATGTGAGCATACACATGCTGTGGATATGCAAGGAACATCATGTGACCGATGTCACATGACATATGCATTGTGAAACTGTCTCTTTCCATATATCGGCTATTCAGTAATGGGAACCAGATATCACACTGGATGCAACAACTACATGAAATGGAGACATGTACATACATGATGACATTGGCATGACCATGGAATGTTGGGATGCTTATCTTCATGCCTCGTATTGACAGTGATCTGGAAATAACATATTAGGGTTAACATTACATATGTGATATGAACAGCCACCAACAGATGCAGGTATGTTGGCACAAATGTTAACATGTTATCTATTGGGACCACCAACAAGCTAACAGATGATACTGATGGATAAGTCTAATTGGTGCTGACGTGGGAAGATCACAACTATTACACATTGATGCATGTTTGGAGTTCCACACGTGGTGCTTTACCTTGGATGTGGTCAAGAGGAGATGTTCCCCCAGGACACGTCTGCATGGCATAATTATGTTTTCTGACCGCTTCAGCAATATGTAGGGGATGTCTTTGGGATAAGAAAGGTAGGCCTACATTAATGAGTTCTTATTTAATTCTTCTCATGCATACATGCACATGTTTGGCTTACAATGTAGATGACATTCTGCTGCTGGACAGGTTGTTTCCCAGGTCTGAGTGGTTAACCTATATGTTGACCCACGGAAGCAGTAATGGCAATATGATGATATGATGAGAGTCACACACAATACACTTTAATCATTATTTATTACACAATGATTTCTATTATTATTATTATTATTATTATAGTTAATTTATAATGCGCCTACATATTCCGTAGCGCTGTACATAAATTAGGTTCAGACAAAGATAAATACAGATTAACATTTAGCAAAGGAAGGAGGGCCCTGTCTTTGAAATGGAAATCCAATGTCCATGGTGACTTCCCAAAGATTGATTTATATTATATTACAGTGCCTTGCAAAAGTATTCACCCCCTTGACTTGTTACCTATTTTGTTACATTACAGCCTTAAGTTCAATGTTTTGTTAATCAGAATTGTATGTGATGGATCAGAACACGATAGTCTAAGTTGGTGAAGTGAAATGAGAAAAATGTATGCATAAAACGATTTTTTAGAAATAGAAAACATAAAATCGGCATGTGCGTATGTATTCACCCCCTTTGTTATGAAGCCCCAAAAAAGCTCTGGTGCAACCAAATACCTTCAGAAGTCACATAATTAGTGAAATGATGTCCACCTGTGTGCAATCTAAGTGTCACATGATCTGTCATTAGCTATACACACCTTTTTTTTAAAGGCCCCAGAGGCTGCAACACCTAAGCAAGAGGCACCACTAACCAAACACTGCCATGAAGACCAAGGAACACTCCAAACAAGCGAGGGACAATGTTGTTGAGAAGTACAAGTCAGGGTTAGGTTATAAAAAAAATCCAAATATTTTATGATCCCCAGGAGCACCATCAAATCTATCATAACCAAATGGAAAGAACATGGCACAACAGCAAACCTGCCAAGAGACAATAACCCACCAAAACTCATGGACCGGGCAAGGAGGGCATTAATGAGAGAGGCAGCACAGAGACCTAAGGTAACCCTGGAGGAGCTGCAGAGATCCACAGCAGAGACTGGAGTATCTGTACACAGGACGACAATAAGCGGTACGCTCCATAGAGTTGGGCTTTATGGCAAAGTGGCCAGAAGAAAGCCATTACTTTCAGCAAAAAACAAAATGGCACGTTTTGAGTTTGCGAAAAGGCATGAGGGAGACTCCCAAAATGTATGGAGGAAGGTGCTCTGGTCTGATGAGACTAAAATTGAACTTTTCGGCCATCAGAGAAAAGCTATGTCTGGTGCAAACCCAACCCATCACCCAAAGAGCACCATCCCCACAGTGAAACGTGGTGGTCGCAGCATCATGCTGTGGGGATGTTTATCAGCAGCCGGGACTGGGAAACTGGTCAGAGTTGAGGGAAAGATGGATGGTGCTAAATACAGGGATATTCCTGAGCAAAACCTGCACCACTCTGTGCGTGATTTGAGGCTAGGACGGAGGGTTACCTTCCAGCAGGACAATGACCCCAAACACACTGCTAAAGCAAACTTGGGGGTTTTATGGGAAACGTAAATGTGTTGGAATGGCCGAGTCACAGCCCAGACCTCAATCAAATAGAAAATCTGTGGTCAGACTTAAAGATTGCTGTTCACAAGCGCAAGCCATCCAACTTGAAGGAGCTGGAGCAGTTTTGCAAGGAGGAATGGGCAAAAAACCCAGTGGTAAGATGTGGCGAGCTCATAGAGACTTATCCAAAGCGACTTGGAGCTGTGATTGCCGCAAAAGGTGGCTCTACAAAGTATTGACTTCAGGGGGTGAATAGTTATGCACATTGACTTGTTCTGTTATTTTGTCCTATTTGTTGTTTGCTTCACAATAAAAAAAAAAAAAAAAACATCTTCAAAGTTGTGGCATGTTCTGTAACTTAAATAATGCAAATCCTTCCAAGTTGTGAGGCAACAAAACATGCAAAATGCCAAGGGGGTGAATACTTTTGCAAGGCAGTGTACATACTGATTTACACTTAAGACTTACACATATTTTCAATACACATTGGTTAAAGAACACACATAGAGACATATATAGTTAGGACAAAGGGTTTATTAATCATCTCGTGACTGAGAAGTGCATGCTTGTGTAACTTCTCTCACAACATATCACTTGAGATGATTAGTAAATTCCCCCAATGTTTAGAACTGAGGATCAGCCAGATCCTATCCAACCAGGAGTTTGAATATCTTTTGCAAGCCCATGAACAACGCTCCTCAGAAATACCAAGTCTACTAGAGCAGGATCAAAGGCGCAGTCACTTAATGACATACAATAAAACAATAAATATGTCAGTTCAACTTCTACAGGTGCTTTAATTAAAAAAGTGTTTAATTTTTGGGGATTAATGTTAGTATAATGTATTAAACCATCACACATTCATCATGTGACCAACAATACAAAGCGTCCATTACACAACTCTATACAGAATGTCGGTGGTGACAATGACAGAAGAGCGCGTGTTCCCTCCTAATGAGACGCGGGTCACAAACTGACTTACATTCAGGTACAAGTCCATATTGTTACAGAAGGAAACAACATAATAATAATGTTCAGTTATATCGCGCACGTGTATTAGATATGATATTTATACCTGGTCTGTAGACAGAAAACATAATAACACATTAAAACATTCTGTGTATAAGTGAATAAAAAAAGTAATTTGAGGGTGAAACGGAAGGAATTTTCTTAAAACAAAAAAAGTCAATTAAAAAACATAAAAAACAACACCATCTTCTATATATAAACATTTTTTGTACCAATCAGGTAAATCAATATTTCATACTAGTGACTTGCCCGTCAAAAATGATGGCAAGAAAATGTTAAGGCTGGGAATGCTGTTTGCCGCAATGCGAGCCTCTCCCCAATCTACTTTGGTGCTTTGCAATGATCACCTTCGGCGCTCATTGCGAGCCTCTACCCCCCCCCCCCCTGTAGTTTAGGGGCCTCTCCTCTTGTCTACTTTACGGGCTTAGCCGCTGATTGCAGGCCTTGTTAACCTGCAACTTTTGTGCTTGGGAATGCCACGCGTCTCTTTCCACCATCTGCCCTGCCCTGTGTCTTTCTCCTTTGAATCTTTGTGTGGTGCGCGCTGACTGCCATTTGTTTTATTTTAAAAGTCCCGCGTGCCTGGCGTTGTTCGAGTAAGTGTTACTGTTTTCGCCATCATGTTTATTTTTTAGTCCCGCGTTGTTGGTGTATGTGTTACTTTCTTCGCTGTTGTGTATTTTCTAAGTCCCGCGTGCCTGGCATTGGTTGGCCTCGTTTTGAGTCTGTTTGAAAATTATTATTTTTTTCCGGCCGCCATTTATTTCCTTGCTCAGCCGATTTTCGATTGACGAAAAATGCCAAATATGGCTCAAATTCACTTGCAACCTCACTCACAGTCTTACTGGCTCTCCCCTTGTGCTGTTTCTGGGGCCTTTTGAGTTACGCGCTTGAGAGCTTTTTCGGCCATTAAAAGCTTAAACTGTTGCGTTCCTTGCGTCAGCGGCAAAGTGCTACGCGTTTCGTCAGTGATCAAAGCCATTTACTATAAGCGCCTTTTGTGCTCATGTGTAGGCTGTTTTAAAGTCTTGCGTGGCTCGCAAGGAGCGCCAAAGGCGCCATGCAATAAGCTCTTAGGATTATATAGGAATGAAAAAGGTTTCAACAGAAATTGAACACACTTAAATAGAATATCATCTGTGACAAGAAAAAAAACGAGGCAACCATATTTGTTCTTTACGGGGCCAGTTTAGTAGCCGCAAGTCTGTTACGTTTGATATAACTGATTACTTGTTTGCGTACACATTGTGTCCTAATGATTCCTCACACCTTCTTCTTCTTTATAACCTCCTGCCTCTTTTACAGACTCTCCTCAGTGTCTCACACAACAAAGCCATCTCACTCTTCCTGCTTCTCTCATCTTCTTTACTCCCACAAGCTCCACTCCTTCCTCCAATCACTAACTCCTTCCTCTTCTAAAGCTCAAAAGCAGAAATTATTCTTTAAATCCCACCCTCATCTTCTCTCAATCTCAATCCTTCTTCTGCTGGCTGCTGGAGGTGTATCCCCTAACCAAGGCCCATCTCTCATTCCCACCTGATGTCAGCCACTCACAGCCCCCAGACCAGCTAACAGCCTAAACACTCATAATTTAATACCCATCACGTCTGCTTTGCCCTTCTCTTGTGCCCTCTGGAATGCAAGGTCCATTTGCACGAAACTCACTTTTATCCACCATGACCTATTTATTTCCAACTCCCTCAGTCTACAAGCTACTGAAACCTGGCTCACTCCATGTGACTTTCAGCCCTATTAAATTCCCTCAACGTGTAAAACAGTAGCCCGTAAGACTTGCGGCTATTAAATTGGCCCCGTAAAGCAACCCGCCAACAAATTGTGGGATAAGGGTGAAAAAAACATTGGATGTCGAAAATGAAACTCTGCGGCCGCAAATCCTTTGACCTGTCAAGCCAGTAACTGTTAAGGGTACTAGAGAGGACCCTCAGGGGGGTTAAAGTCCTATCCGTAGCAATGTAAATGCAAATATAAACACACTACTGTACATATAATTAAAGGGAAAGTGATGTTAGGTATTAATATTAATAGCACAACATTATCAAGCTCGCTAATCTGCAATATAAAATACTTTTTTTTGATGTTTAATTTCCGTGTTTTTTTCAATCCCGGCAATCAATGTGTTAATACAAATAATGGAACCTGCATGGACTAGAATATCATATTTACTGATTTATTAATATTATTTCTGGAATGCGGGTCCGATCGTAACTCGTAATTGAAACCCGTAAGACTTTCAGTCACGTAATGATGACGATCTCTTGGGTTCTCTATGGGTTTGAATAATTGATCATGTTTACGGACGCATATCCAACATGCGCAAGAGTGGTTTGCAGGCTTGCGTCTACGGCCTGTAACTCGCAGCATGGTCTAATTTAATAGCTCTGTAACGGAGATGAATTTCAAGCCCACATCATTTGTGGGCTTGTTGATGCCACTGCAGGCTTCAAATTGAATAGGGCTGTTTATATCCCCAGTTGCTCTCTGGTATAGTGGCTTATAATTCAGTCACACTCCTAGACCTGGGAACAAGCAAGTGGATGTGTAGGCATACTGATTTTCTTTTTCTTTTCACTGCATACCCCGGATCGATCCCTCCAATTCTCATCATTTACAGATCACAATATAAACATTTTCTCCCCCATTTCTCTGCAAGTATCTGTGATCTATCGTCCTCCTGGACCACCCTCTCAATTCCTGGATCACTTCTGGATCTGCCTCTTGGCTCCCTCACTTTCTCTCCTCTGACATACCTTCACTCATTCCTCAATAGCCTCAAAATTACTTTCACTGATTTCTTCCCTTTTCTTCTCACAGTGGACAGATTCTCCAACTAACTTGGATGGACAATCCCTTGAACTTATTTTTACCTATCTTTGCGTAACCTCCAACCTTGTCATCTCCCCATTACCGTTAACTGATCTCCACCTCCTATCCTGCATTCTCACCACACCTTCCACTCTCTACTCTTAATTAATCCCGGCCATAAAAACCCATAAAAACCTGGAAGCACTTGACCAACAACAACTTTCTATTATGTTACTACCCCTTCTCAGTACCCTCACCATGCTCACCTGGCCTGACAACTCACAGTACAACATGACTCTAACTTCCACCCTTGACACTCACCCCATAACCACAAGCAGACACCCTCATTCTCAACCACAACCATGGCACATTACACAAACATACTACAGAGGTGATGCCTCAGTGCTGAACACCTATGGAGGAAACCTTGCATATCAGATGACTTTCTCTTATAAGTTTATTTTGTGCTGCTACTTTTCGACCCTCAATCTTGCCAAACAACACTCCTTCTCATTGTTAATATCAAATTTGTCCTCCAAACCCAAATCTTTAGAGGGTCACTTCTCTATCCTAATTCTCCTGGATCTCCCTTTGATAGAGGTGACCAACCTCTTCTTATCCAAAGTCTCCACTCTCTTGTCATCCATGACACAGCCCTCTCATGGTTCACATCCAACCTAGAAGATCGTACATATAGTGTCTCCTTCTTTGGCACATCTTCTTCGCCTCACCCTCTGTCGGTTGGAGTACCCAAGGTTCAGTCCTAGGCCCCCTTCTCTTCTCCCTCTTGGTACACTTATAACATATTTTTTATTTCATTATCCTCTATTTGCAGATGACACTCAAAACTACCTCTCAGCACCAGATCTATCCCCCTCTCTGCTAGCACAAGTTGACAATTGGCTCTCTAGCTTATCCTCCCTGATGTCTGCCTGTAAACTCAAACTGAGTTCCTAATATTCCCACCCTCTTCCATAGCTTCCACTCCTCAAATATCTCTTACTGTTTAAAATGCCATCATTACTCCCACCTCCCAGGACACGCTTTCATTCCTCACATACAGTCACTAACAGCATCTTGTCAGTTTAACCAAAAAACATCTCCAAAATATGTCCCACACCTTACACAAGACAAAACTAAAATTCTAATCCATTATTTCATCATATCTTGACTTGACTACTGCATCTCTCGCCTTCCCACAACTTGTTTTTCACCACTCCAATCCATAATAACACCATCGCTTGACTCATCTTCCATACTAAAAGCTCAATGTCTACAGCTCCTATGACAATCAGGGGTAGGGGCTATTACTGCCTAGGGCCATCTGCTATAAACTACAGCTACCCACAAGGGGTTCTTGGAAATCTCGGCAGCAGCACCCTGATGTCTTGCTTCTGTATCGGTTAGAGTCCTTGCTTCAGAAATCAGCACTTCCAGACTACCAAGAGACTCCAGATCTGCTTCTTCTTAGGGGGCTTGATAAGAGTTGTTACAGTCAAACCTACCCCAGCAGGATCCTACAGAGTCTCCCAGTACCTCCCTACAGCCATCCAGGAGAACAGGAACAAAATAAGAGACACACAATTTCTATATGTCTCCAGATCTGAACTGTTTTATTTTTAAAATGACAAAAAAACGCCTGTGTGTGCGCTCATAGTTGGTATTGGCCAGTCAGAAGAGGGCGGAGGAGATAAGTCCGTGGGCGATCATTAGCACGATAGCTCCCGGGAAGCTTCATGGTGTTTTATTACGGCAGCTGCGATGACCAGCCCCATGTGGCTTACAGATGAGTAGGCAATTATAGATTTTAAGTCTGTTTGGCGTAGACAGACGGAGCTGGTTATAATAATACCCAAGAGGGAGAGGATGATGAATGGGTAGGCCAGGTCTTTTATGGCTGGGTGAGGGTAATTGAGATGCGCATAATACTAGTTTTAGTAAAATTGCAGCTAGGACCATGGAGCTGGTAATTGATGCTTCTACGTTGGCTTTGGGAAGTCATTTTAACTATGAAGACTAGTAAACAGGCCAATCGCCAGGCTTAATTGGACCATGTCACAGGGGTAATAGATGATGTTGAAGGGTTAAAATTGAGAGGCTCCCCCATGTGTTTTGTAGGGCTAGTAGGGCACCTGCCAAAAGTGTAAAATAAAAAGTAAGTTCCAGCATCAAGCCGTTCTGCCTGATTACCTCATCGTATGATTAGCATAAGGGTGGGGATAAGGGTTATTTTGAATGTTACATAGGAAAGGATCAGTTCTGTAGCCCTGAAGGCCACTATCAGGGCGATTTGAAGGCAGGTTAGGGTTGAGATGAAGGTGTGTTGCCGTGTTGTAGGTTCAGATGTGATATGGTTTTGACTAGCGATGATTCTAAGCAAGAGAAGTCAGCAGGAGAGGTGGTCGGTGGCTACTATATCATTGGTAAAATGTTGGTAAAAGTTCTATGGGGCTGAAGAACCAGATTAGGCTAATTGTGGCGATTATTAGGCTTTGACCGGTTGAGAAAGTTCATAGTCATTTCTTGGAGGTGAGTCAAATTGATGGGATCAGCATGATAGAAGGGATCAAGATTTTTAGCATTGTAAAAGGTTTAAGTTGTGTAAGTTGTTTGTCCTGTGTGTTCGAGTGGTGGCTACTATCAGGGCCAGTCCTGTTCCGGCTTCACATGCGGAATAGGTAAGTATAAGTATCGGTATAATAGAGAAAGAGAATAACGATATATGTGAGGGCCAGGTCGACAAGCTGACGTATAGGGCTAATATCATGACAGTAAGTGTGTATGATGAAATGCTAGCCCAGTGAGGCCTAGCATGAAGGCTGAACAAAAGCGTCATAGGGCAGCAATGGAGTTTAACCACTATCAGTTAAGTCGAAATTAACTATCTTGTTTAGACTAGCTGTCCACTCTGCTCATTTTAACCCTCCTTGGAATCACTCGTAGATCAGTCCGACGGTTACTAAGCCTAAGAAAATAAGGGCTCAGGTGATTGTGGTGGCTGGGCAATTAAGATTAACTTTTCTAGGGCCTGGTAGGAGAAGAGCGATTTCAAGGTCGAAGAGGAGGAAAAGAAAAGCTACCAGGCAAAATCTTATAGAGAATGGTAGTTGGGCAGAGCCTAGCGGGTCAAATCCGCATTCGTATGGAGACAGTTTTTCTGTGTCTGGGGAGACCCGAGGAAGTCAAAAAGCTACAACAGCAAGGATGGTGGACAAGGCTGTTGCAATAAATATAATTATTGAGATCATTATTTTCTCCTGGGGTTTAACCGAGGTTGTGTGATTGTGTGATTGGAAGTCACCTGTAGTAACGCTAATACTAAGAAAATATGAGCCTCCTCAGTAGATGGAGATGTAAAGAAACAGTCATACGTCGTCTACGAAGTATCAGTATAATGCGGCAGCTTCAAATCCGAAGTGGTGTTTGGAGGTAAAGTGATATTGTGTTTGGAGGAGTAAGCAGACCGCAAGGAATAGAGACCCAATAATAACATGAAAGCCGTGGAACCCGGTTGCTACAAAAAAGGTGGAGGCATAAATTCCGTTTGCGATTGTAAAGTGAGCTTCGTAGTATTCTATGGCCTGTAAAGCTGTGAAGTAAAGGCCTAGCAGGATGGTTAAGGCTAGTGACTGAATGGCTTCTTTTCAGTCCCCTTGCATAATGCGGTGGTGTGCCCATGTTACTGTAACCCCTGAGGCTAGTAGTACAGCTGTGTTTAGAAGGGGAACTTCAAAGGCGTTTAATGGTGTAATACTGGCTACTGGCTGGTGGCCATTCCCCGAGTTACAGTGGGGGGGGGGGGGGGGGGGGGCTGCAGGCTTGAGTTGTAGAAGGGCCAGAAGAACCAAACAAAAAACACAACTTCTGATTAATAAAAATAATGATTCCATACCGTAACCCCTTTTGCACGGGCGGGGTGTGGTGGCCTTGGAATGTCCCCTCTCGGATAACATCTCGTCATCACTGGATCATCGTGAGGGTTATAGTTAGAAGGCCTAAGGATAGAAGGACTATGGATTCAAAGTGAAATCATATTGCGAGCCCAGAGGTTAGAAGAAGGGCTGTGATTGCTCCTGTTAGTGGTGAAGGACTTGGGTCAACTATGTGGTAGGCGTGCGCTTGGTGTGCAATTAGATGTTTTCTTGTAAATAGAGGCTCAGTAGAAGGACGAAGACGTAGGCTTGAATTATTAACGGCCACCACAAGAAGTGTTAACAGGAGCAGGACAGTAGAGGTTAAAATGGAAACTGTTGGTATGACAGGAAGTAGCACAAAAGCTGCAGTCAAGTTAGCAGTGAGTTGTACTCCTAGCGGTAGTGGGCGAATAAATAAGCAGATTGTTTCGATAATGATGAGTACTGGGATTAGCGGGGCATGTGTACCCTCAGGCAACAGGTGGCCAATGGCCACGGTGGGTTGGTTATGAAGGCCAATAAGCACTGTTGCCAGTCACAGCGGGACCGCTAAGCCCATGTTTAAGGACAACTGTGTTGTTGGCGTGAAGGTGTATGGAAGTAGGCCTAGCAGATTAATTGATATCAGAAAAGTTATAAGGGAAGGTAATATTATCGCCCACTTGTGTACGTTTTGGTTAATAGGGGTAGTAATTTGTTTTGCAGAGATGAATCAAGATTGAAGTGTTACTAAGAGGTTATTTTGTCATGGGTTGGATTGAGCCGGGAATAACACTCAAGGGGCTAAAATGGTGATGGCAATCAAGGGGACTCCTAGGAGAGAGGGGCTCATAAATTGGTCAATAAGGCTTACGTTCATGGCCAGGTTCATGGGGCAGGCTTGGGTTTTTCAGTGTTTTGGGTTGTTGGTTCATTAAATGTTTTATGGCTGGTAACTTTAGGTGGAATAATTGTCAGAAAAATAAGCCAGGAGAAAACTAGGATGGCGAATCAAGAGCCTGGGTTTAACTGTGGCATTTCACTAAGGGTGGTTGGGACACATCTTCGGCTGTTACTAGCATACGAGTTGCCATTTCTGTGGGAACAACCATGCGGTTGTCAACCTCAAGCAAGCGGATCATATAGGAATCAAATGCTAGTCTTCATAGTTAGTGAACTCGTAGCTTCATTACCACTGGTGTCCAATAGCTATAACTGTTAAGTGTGGGTCGCTGATTTTTAGGTACAGGATGCGTAATGATGGCAGGGCGATGACAATCAGAATGATAGCTGGCATAATAGTTCAGACTATTTTGATTTATTGTGCGTCTATAGTAAGTTTACTAGTTATTATGATAGTAATAATGTAAAGGACTAAAGTGCTAATTAGGAATACTGCCATCAGGGCATGGTCGTGAAAATGAAGAAGTTCTTCTATAATAGGGGATGCTGCATCTTGAAAGCCTAGTTGTGTTGGGTGTGCCATGTTAAGGTGTGCGCAGGTTTAACTCGCAACTCTGCCTTGACAAGGCAGTGTGATAGTTTTACTAACAGCTCAATAAAGAAAATGGCAAAGTGGTTATGCGGCTGACTTGAAATCAGTACATGGGGGTTCGATTCCTTCTTTTCTCGTTAGACTCGATGAGGTATTTGTACGAATGCTGGCTCCTCGAAGGTGTGGTATGGGGGCGGGCAGCCATGAAGTCGTTAACTCTGTTAAGATAACTTCCCGTTTGGCTGAGAAAGCTTCTCAGATGATGAACATCATTATGATTACTGCCACCAGTGAGACCAGGGAGCCGATAGAAGAGACTGTGTTTCAAAGGGTAGTCTGAGTAACGATAGGGCATGCCAGCAAGTCCAAAGAAGTGTTGGGGGAAGAATGTTAGATGAACCCCTGCAAATATAACTCCGAAGTGAATTTTCGTTCAGGTTTCGTAAAGGGTATAGCTAGTAAATAGGGGGAATCAGTGCACAAACCCACCCATGATTGCAAAGATGGCTCCTATGGAGAGAACATAGTGTAAGTGGGCAACAACGTTATAGTTGTCATGAAGGACAATGTCTAGTTATGAGTTCTCAAGAGCAATAGCGGTTAGGCCCCCCACTGTAAAGAAGAATTTGAAGCCGAGTGCTGACAACATAGCGACATCTCATTTAATAGTTCTGCCGTGCATTGTGGCTAGTCGGCTGAATACTTTCACTCCCATTGGAATAGCAATGATTATTGTGGCGGAGGTAAAATAAGCTCAAGTATCTATGTTGAATTCTTCTGTGACTATGTGGTGGGCTCAGACAATGAAGCCTATCAGGCCGATAGATATTATAGCTCAAACCATACCCATAGAGCCAGAGGGCTCTTTCTTACCAGAGTAGTAGGTTATAATATGGGAAATTATCCCAAACCCTGGGAGGATAAGAATATACACCTCTGGGTGTCCAAATAATCATAGCAAGTGTTGGTACAGGACGGGGTCCCCTCCACCTGCAGGGTCAAAGAAGGTAGTATTAAGATTGCGGTCTGTCAGAAATATTGTGATCCCAGCCCCTAGCACGGGTAGTGATAGAAGAAGCAAGACTGCGGTAATAAGAACGGATAAGATGAACAGGGGTGTTTGATACTGGGATATAGATGGTGGCTTCATATTGATAGTTAATAAAGTTAATAGCACCTAAAATTGAGGATACACCAGCCAGATGCAGAGAAAAAATTGTTAGGTCTATAGATGCTCCAGCGGGGGCCAAGTTATCCGCCGGTGGGGGATAAACTGTCCACCCCGTCCTGGCCCCAGCCTCAACATCAAGAGGAGGCTAGCAATAGGAGGAACGATGGGGGCAGTAGTCAGAAGCTCATATTATTTATTCATGGAAATGCCATGTCAGGGGCTCCAATTATTAGGGGGCCTAGTCAGTTGCTAAACCCCCTGATTATAATGGGCATAACTATGAAGAAGATTATAACAAAAGCGTGAGCCGTAAACAATCACATATATAGTTGTGAGCATACGAGCCGTTGCTCACGCTTGCGGGCTCGCGCAGCGAGACGCAAGAACTGTGTCCCTCACAAAGCGAGGGACGCAGTTCCCCGCAAATGCGGGTCCTCGCGAAGCAAGGGGCCGCATTTGCGGTGGTGAAGCATCCCAACGTCCCCGCAAATGCGGATCCTCGCAAAGCGAGGGGCCTCATTTGCGGTGGTGGAAGGTCCAACGTCGCCAACACACACACACACATGCAAGACTTTTAACAAAAAAAAAAACTCAAAAGCGCCTCGCACGACTTAGAAAAAAAAAATGCATCGTACACGAAAAAGCCAACTGCGTCCCTCGCAAAAAAATTATGGCCGCATCGCAAAAAAATACAGCCGCAAAATGAGCCATTCCCAACACGCAAAACTGTCCAAAAACGGCGCATATGAAAACATCAGAAACACAAGAAATAAACACAACGAACACATAAAAAGCTTACTTACAGCAAGGGGGGCATCCGGCACCTCGAAAAGTTAATTTACACGTCTATTTAAGTCCAAAAAAACAGTTTAAACTGCCGAAAATCACCTAAGCGAGAGAAAAAATGGCCGCCGAACAAAACGAAAACGAGGCTTCAGACGTAACTACACTACAGTGACTCACAAGACTGAAAAACATACTATGCGAAACATACCACACTGATATTAACCACCATTTTGAAAACTATTACGCACAAAATGGCGAATGGAAACTCAAATTGTAAGCTGGAACGCAAATAGCGTATGCGTATTGCGTTCTAACGGTCTCAGGCACTTGAAAGTTTTGAAATACTGCCTACTTTCCAGAAAATTCTACATTTCTACTCAGGTGATGAACGGAGTGACTGGATAGGTAACTGCTGCTGTTACTTGAGAAGACAATTCTTTCCTAATTTACTACTTTACACTCTGCAAATTGCTACTGAGAGATAAGCTATAATACAGTATATTACATTTTATTATCAAGACAGGACAAAAAAATAAATAACTTTTAACTATGAAAATGTGATTTATGTACGTATAGTGACATGTGACACGCACATTTATGTGTATAGCCCCTGAAACAAACTGATCTTAACCCAAACTAATTAAACAACTATATTTAAATGACATTACAAAAAAAAAATATTTTACTATTAAAATATGATTCATGTATAGTGATATGTGACATGCACAAAAAAAAAAAAACTTTAACTAGGAAAATGTGGTTTATGTATGTGACATTTATGTGTGTAGGCCCGAAAACAAACTAATGTTAATTGAAAGTAATTACAGAAGTATATTTAAATGACATTAATTTATTGGAATTCAATATATCACCTAAAGCTCAATCTTTCTCCTTTTTTTTACTATTCAAACAGACTCTGCATCAACAGTGTCACTCAAGAATTTGCACCGTGCATTGTAAACCACAATCCCTTTTAAAGAACACCAAGAAAGAAGAAGAGGTAAGATAGAAAAATACATTACATGCTGAAAAAGACCATGCTTTGCTAAATCAAAAAGAAGAAATATACAATTAACCATTTCACTTTCTTTTTCAAACAGACACTATAAGAAGACCGGCGGATTAAGATTGGCAGGAGGGGACCCTCTGTCATTCGATACTTCAATCAAGGTAAAGTATAACAAGTACAAAAAAGAAACAAACTATATATGTTTAATGACCGCCAATATAACAAATGCAGCAACCAAAAAGTGGTGAACACAAAATAGGATAATGCTAAAAATATAGCCAGAATATCAAACAAATAAAAACATTCATTTGCATTGGAGAAAAATATTAAAGCTTCATAAAAAATACTAATTAAGCAAATCAAGTAAACAACATATGGTAGACACAAAATAGGATTGTACAAAAAAACACTAACAAATAGCAAAGTAAATTAATATTCTTCTTTAATGTTTAACAACCTATAAGCCTTACAAAGAAGCCTAAATAATCATACCAAAAGTGGTACACACAAAACAGAATTGTACCAAAAATAACACAAACACATAGCAAACTAAATTAATATTCTTCTTTAATGTTTAAGAACCTATAAGCCTTACAAAGAAGCCTAAATAAGCATACCAAAAGTGGTAGACACAAAACAGGATTGTACCAAAAATCCCACAAACATATAGCAAACTAAATTAATATTCTTCTTTAATGTGTAAGAACTTATAACCCTTACAAAGAAGCCTAAATAAGCATACCAAAAGTGGTAGACACAAAACAGGATTGTACCAAAAATCACATAAACAAATAGCAAAGTCAATTAATATTATTCTTTAATGTTAAGAACCTATAACCCTTACAAAGAAGCCTAAATAAGCATACCAAAAGTGGTAGACACAAAACAGGATTGTACCAAAAATCACACAAACACATAGCAAACTAAATTAATATTCTTCTTTAATGTTTAAGAACCTATAAGCCTTACAAAGAAGCCTAAATAAGCATACCAAAAGTGGTAGACACAAAACAGGATTGTACCAAAAATCACACAAACACATAGCAAACTAAATTAATATTCTTCTTTAATGTTTAAGAACCTATAAGCCTTAAAAAGAAGCCTAAATAAGCATACCAAAAGTGGTAGACACAAAACAGGATTGTACCAAAAATAACATAAACAAATAGCAAAGTCAATTAATATTATTCTTTAATGTTAAGAACCTATAACCCTTACAAAGAAGCCTAAATAAGCATACCAAAAGTGGTAGACACAAAACAGGATTGTACCAAAAATCACACAAACACATAGCAAACTAAATTAATATTCTTCTTTAATGTTTAAGAACCTATAAGCCTTACAAAGAAGCCTAAATAAGCATACCAAAAGTGGTAGACACAAAACAGGATTGTACCAAAAATCACACTAACATATAGCAAACTAAATTAATATTCTTCTTTAATGTTTAAGAACTTATAACCCTTACAAAGAAGCCTAAATAAGCATACCAAAAGCGGTAGACACAAAACAGGATTGTACCAAAAATCACATAAACAAATAGCAAAGTCAATTAATATTATTCTTTAATGTTAAGAACCTATAACCCTTACAAAGAAGCCTAAATAAGCATACCAAAAGTGGTAGACACAAAACAGGATTGTACCAAAAATCACACAAACACATAGCAAACTAAATTAATATTCTTCTTTAATGTTTAAGAACCTATAAGCCTTACAAAGAAGCCTAAATAAGCATACCAAAAGTGGTAGACACAAAACAGGATTGTAACAAAAATCACACAAACATATAGCAAACTATATTAATATTCTTCTTTAATGTTTAAGAACCTATAAGCCTTACAAAGAAGCCTAAATATGCATACCAAAAGTGGTAGACACAAAACAGGATTGTACGAAAAATCACACAAACACATAGCAAACTAAATTAATATTCTTCTTTAATGTTTAAGAACGTATAAGCCTTACAAAGAAGCCTAAATAAGCATACCAAAAGTGGTAGACACAAAACAGGATTGTACCAAAAATCACACAAACACATAGCAAACTAAATTAATATTCTTTAATGTTTAAGAACCTATAAGCCTTACAAAGAAGCCTAAATAAGCATACCAAAAGTGGTAGACACAAAACAGGATTGTACCAAAAATCAAGCAAACACATAGCAAACTAAATTAATATTCTTCTTTATTGTTTAAGAACATATAAGCCTTACAAAGAAGCCTAAATAATCATACCAAAAGTGGTAGACACAAAACAGGATTGTACCAAAAATCACACAAACACATAGCAAACTAAATTAATATTCTTCTTTAATGTTTAAGAACCTATAAGCCTTACAAAGAAGCCTAAATAAGCATACCAAAAGTGGTAGACACAAAACAGGATTGTACCAAAAATCCCACAAACATATAGCAAACTAAATGAATATTCTTCTTTAATGTTTAAGAACTTATAACCCTTACAAAGAAGCCTAAATAAGCATACCAAAAGTGGTAGACACAAAACAGGATTGTACCAAAAATCACATAAACAAATAGCAAAGTCAATTAATATTATTCTTTAATGTTAAGAACCTATAAGCCTTACAAAGAAGCCTAAATAAGCATACCAAAAGTGGTAGACACAAAACAGGATTGTACCAAAAATCACACAAACACATAGCAAACTAAATTAATATTTTTCTTTAATGTTTAAGAACCTATAAGCCTTACAAAGAAGCCTAAATAAGCATACCAAAAGTGGTAGACACAAAACAGGATTGTACCAAAAATCACACAAACATATAGCAAACTAAATTAATATTCTTCTTTAATGTTTAAGAACCTATAAGCCTTACGAAGAAGCCTAAATAATCATACCAAAAGTGGTAGACACAAAACAGGATTGTACCAAAAATCACACAAACACATAGCAAACTAAATTAATATTCTTCTTTAATGTTTAAGAACCTATAAGCCTTACAAAAAAGCCTAAATAAGCATTCCAAAAGTGGTAGACACAAAACAGAATTGTACCAAAAATCACACAAACACATAGCAAACTAAATTAATATTCTTCTTTAATGTTTAAGAACCTATAAGCCTTACAAAGAAGCCTAAATAAGCATACCAAAAGTGGTAGACACAAAACAGGATTGTACCAAAAATCACACAAACACATAGCAAACTAAATTAATATTCTTCTTTAATGTTTAAGAACCTATAAGCCTTACAAAGAAGCCTAAATAAGCATACCAAAAGTGGTAGACACAAAACAGGATTGTACCAAAAATCACACAAACATATAGCAAACTAAATTAATATTCTTCTTTAATGTTTAAGAACTTATAAGCCTTACAAAGAAGCCTAAATAAGCATACCAAAAGTGGTAGACACAAAACAGGATTGTACCAAAAATCACACAAACACATAGCAAACTACATTAATATTCTTCTTTAATGTTTAAGAACCTATAAGCCTTACAAAGAAGCCTAAATAAGCATACCAAAAGTGGTAGACACAAAACAGGATTGTACCAAAAATCACATAAACAAATAGCAAACTAAATTAATATTCTTCTTTAATGTTTAAGAACCTATAAGCCTTACAAAGAAGCCTAAATAAGCATTCCAAAAGTGGTAGACACAAAACAGGATTGTACCAAAAATCACACAAACACATAGCAAACTAAATTAATATTCTTCTTTAATGTTTAAGAACCTATAAGCCTTACAAAGAAGTCTAAATAAGCATACCAAAAGTGGTAGACACAAAACAGGATTGTACCAAAAATCACACAAACATAAAGCAAACTAAATTAATATTCTTCTTTAATGTTTAAGAACATATAAGCCTTACAAAGAAGCCTAAATAAGCATACCAAAAGTGGTAGACACAAAACAGGATTGTACCAAAAATCACACAAACAC
Source organism: Discoglossus pictus (assembly GCA_027410445.1). NCBI lineage: Eukaryota > Metazoa > Chordata > Amphibia > Anura > Alytidae > Discoglossus > Discoglossus pictus. The sequence goes on along the minus strand of CM050165.1, from coordinate 452,433,931 downwards.
ATAGCAAACTACATTAATATTCTTCTTTAATGTTTAAGAACCTATAAGCCTTACAAAGAAGCCTAAATAAGCATACCAAAAGTGGTAGACACAAAACAGGATTGTACCAAAAATCACATAAACAAATAGCAAAGTCAATTAATATTATTCTTTAATGTTAAGAACCTATAACCCTTACAAAGAAGCCTAAATAAGCATACCAAAAGTGGTAGACACAAAACAGGATTGTACCAAAAATCACACAAACACATAGCAAACAAAATGAATATTCTTCTTTAATCTTTAAGAACCTATAAGCCTTACACAGAAGCCTAAATAAGCATATCAAAAGTGGTAGACGCAAAACAGGATTGTACTAAAAATCACACAAACACATAGGAAAGTAAATTAATATTCTTCTTTAATGTTTAAGAACCTATAAGCCTTACACAGAAGCCTAAATAAGCATAACAAAAGTGGTGGACACAAATAGGATTGTATAAAAAAATCAAACTAACAAATAGCAAAGTAAAATAATATTCTTATTTACTGTTTACCAACCGATAAGCCTTACAAAGAACTCTAAATTTGTATACCAAAAGTGGTGGATACAAAATAGGATAATGCTAAAAATATTGCAATAATATCCAAAATAAGAAAAACATGAATAATTATAGTATAAAAAAAGAATTACTGGAATATACAAATACATTTAAATTATTTTGAAATGTTGCACAAAAAACAGCATAGCAGAAAAATTCACCATAAAAGATACAATACACAAAAATAATGAATTTTTTTCTTTATTACAAACACATTCAAATCAAATAACATTTTTATTTTATCTTTTACAACAGATACTGCGTGAAGACCATCGGACGAGGACTTTCAACAGAGGACCAGACTATCGGACGAGGACTTTCAACAAAGGACCAGACCATCGGACGAGGACTTTCAACAGAGGACCACACCATCGGACGAGGACTTTCAACAGAGGACCACACCATCGGGCGAGGACTTTCAACAGAGGATCACACCATCGGATGAGGACTTTCAACAGAGGACCAGACCATCGGACGAGGACTTTCAACAGAGGACCACACCATCGGACGAGGACTTTCAACAGAGGACCACACCATCGGGCGAGGACTTTCAACAGAGGATCACACCATCGGATGAGGACTTTCAACAGAGGACCAGACCATCGGACGAAGACTTTCAACACAGGACCAACAAAGATTCTGCTTGAAATCACACTCCAACCAAGGTACAGTATAACAAGTAAAAAAAAGAGAAAACTAAATAGACATGTTTGCTCTGCATCAATGTCAACAGAAAATAAAAAATAAAACAACCACCACTAACTATAACGTTTAACAAAATATAACTAACACATTTCTCATCTATCTCTTATTTGTCTTTTATGGCCAATAATGTTTAACAGTAAATCCAAACTTCAATGTAGCCAGAACAAAAAAAAAATGCATAGTCCAAAAAAGGCTCAAAAGAGAGACTCAATAAAATTTGTCATTCTAAATTTCCAATCCTAGGCCCTCATTCAATTGCGATTTGGCCAATTGAATAGGGCTCTAAATAAGCACATAACCTATTTTTTTAAATAAGTTTTTAGTTAGTGAAAACCTTGCTTTTGGATAGATGTTTACTAACTAAAAACTTCCTTAAAAAAATATCCTATGGGCTTATTTAGACCCCTATTCAATTGGCCGAATTGCAATTCAATGACAAACCTAATGTACAATATTAAGTATAAAATGTAACCACACAGATAAAATAGAATAGGACTACAAATAGTACTAACAACAAAAAACAACAATAGAAACATTTTCAGGGCCCCAACATATAAGCCTTTAAAGAAAATATAAAAATACTTTTAGAACAATCCCCTTTACGATAAATTACAAACACTAATTTCTGCCCTGTACTACACCTTTAAGCCAAAAGTACAAAAAACAAAAAAAAATACCAAAACAAAAAAAATACACCTACTATATCTCCAAGAAACTATAGTGTAATTACCTTGAGTATGCTATGCATGTAAGGAAGAAAATACAACCTACAAAAGAAAGGAAAAGGAAAAAAATAAAAAAACACTTATTTAACACTACTAAGAAAGTACCGCTACAATCAACTAGAATCACATAGAAAAAAACTGTTGATAAGAAAAAAAAATTAAAAACAAACTTAACATCTCAAAATAAACTAATGATACATATACAGATTAACATGGCTGATAACAAGAGTGAACAAGAAAAGAGACAACGGCAATCTAGAGAACGATGACAGAGCAGACATACAGCAGACACCGGAGCAGGAGGAAATTCGACAAGAAAAAGAACGCAAAAGACTTGCAAGCAAAAGACTATCAGCTGCAAAAATTTAAGCTACGCCAAAAAAAAGCTACCAAGCAAATAAAGCATTTAGAACCTGTTCCTCAAACATCAGATGACATTTTAACTCAAAAAATAAAAGAGATACCAAAAAAAGCCATAAAAAAAAAAAAGCATTTAGAACCTGTTCCTGAAACATTACATGACATTTTACCTAAACCAATACAACATATACCAAGAAAAGCCACGAAAAAAACAAAGCATTTACAACCTGTTGTTGAAACATTATATGACATTTCACCTGATGAATATGGAAGTCAAACTCCTATATGCTTTGCAAATTGTCCTTTACTCAAGTCTTTAGCAGTAGAGGTTCATAGTTGTGGGGACATGACTAATCAATGTCAGTTTTGTGAGGCTTATTATTTTAAACAGGAGAGACCCAGAGATGGACAATTTATTAGTTGCTGTCAAAAAGGCAAGTTCAAACTTCCAGAAAGGAAAGAATTTCCAATCTATTTACAAAATATTATGACTGAACCTACTTTTCCAAACTACAAAAGTTTTAAGACAAACATAAGATCCTACAATAGTGCAATATCCTTTGCATCTACGGGGGCAACATTAGCTGCTAATGTACCAGGACATGGTCCTTACTGTTTTAAAGTTCAAGGAGAAATTTATCATCGCACTTACCATTTACATCCAGAGGAAGGAGAGCAAAGAAAATTCGCTCAACTATATGTCCTGGATACAATGGAAGCTGTTGACCAACGTATGCAGATGGAAGAAAATAAAAAATGCTTACCCAGTGTTTTTATAGAGCTAAATAACATTATGGACAATAACCCCTACAGTAAAGCTTATAAAAAATTGGCAGAAGTAGAAAATGAACAACAACTTCATCCAGAAAGTCATCAATTACCAATGCCAAAGGTCAATATGGTGCTTAAAAGAGACAGACATACTGATAAACGTCGTTATAACTTGCCAACATCAAATGAGGTTGCAATGGTGTTTCAAAATGATGAAGGAGAACCACCATTTCAAAGAGACATTAGAATATATCCCAGAAATAAGGAGCAACCATTCATTAATATGAGTATCTTAAGTCCAAATTTAGATCCAATGACATATCCAATTTTTTTCTCACACAGAGAAGCAGGTTGGCAACCAAAATTAACACTTCCTAGTTACCCAAATGCTAAAGCCAGAATCCGAAATAATGTTTCTATGCTTGAATTTAAAGTAGCTCAAATTGCCATTCGAAATACATTTAATCAAATTTTAAGTGGTGGAAAACTAACAAAACAATGGATTATTGATTCCTATTTGCAAGTTGAGGCCAATAATTTAAACTTTATAAAATATCAACAAGATAAACTACGTGTAGAACAATATTGTGGACTAATGGACTATGTTGCTGAGGAGGTCACAAGCAGAGACATGACAGCTGGCAAAGCTATCATTTTACCATCTTCCTTTCAAGGATCTCCTCGAAATATGAGAGAAAGATACAATGATGCTACGGCTATTGTCACCAAATTTGGCAAACCCGCTTTATTTCTTACATTTACATGTAATCCCCAATGGCCAGAATTTACACAAAATTTACTTCTTGGACAAAGTGCTTCCGATAGACCAGATTTAGTAGCCAGAGTTTTTAAGATTAAATTAAATGGATTAATACGTGACATCACTATAAGTCAGTTATTTGGCAAATGTCTTGCTTATGTATATTCCATTGAATTTAAAAAAATAGGCCTTCCACATGCACATCTTCTGATAATACTTCAAGAAAAAGATAAATTAGATACTTCTGACAAAGTGGATGCAGTCATTGTTGCTGAACTGCCAGATCAAGAACTATATGGTAGACTATATGAGATTGTTACTCATCGCATGATTCATGGACCCTGTGGTGAGCTTAATCCACAATCACCATGTATGGAAAATAATACATTTTCCAAAGAATTTCCAAAACATTATAGGGACAAAACCTATGCCAATTGTGATGGCTATCCACTTTATAAAAGAAGAGAAGGAGATAGTGCCATTATTCGTGGAAAAAAAAGTTGACAATAGATATGTAGTACCCCACAATCCAAATTTACTCATGAAGTACAACGCCCACATCAACCTAGAAGCCTGCACTTCCATCAAATCCATTAAATATGTCTACAAATATATTTACAAAGGCTATGATGCAGCTACTGTAGTCGTCAATAGTGCAGACAACCCTGAAAGTAGTGAGTTAGTACATGATGAACTTGCATCTCATGTAGATGCTCGCTATGTCAGTGCGCCAGAAGCTATGTGGCGGCTTTTAAAATTTGAAATGCATGATAGATCATATGCAGTATATAGATTAACAGTACATTTGCCACAAAGACATTTAGTGTATTTTCATGCTGGAAATGAAATGAATGCATTGGCCCAAAGTGAAGATCGTCACACTACACTAACTGCATGGTTTGAATTAAATTCCACAGATTCACAAGCAACACAATTCTTATATATTGAAATTCCATATCACTATGTTTTTGTGAATGGATTATGGAGACAGAGAAAAAGCAGAGGCAATAAAATAATCCCAAGAATTTACACGGTCAGTCCAAGAGATGTTGAACGTTTTTGCTTACGGATATTACTTTTAAATGTTCCTGGAGCACAAAGTTTTGAACACTTAAGAACTGTTAATGACACTGTATATGAATACTTCCATTTAGCTGCAAGACATAGAAACTTACTAGCTGATGATACAGAATGGGGAAGATGTTTAGAAGAAGCAGCACAATGTCAAATGCCACGGCAGATGAGAGAACAATTAGCATTTATTTGTATCTTCTCAAATGCACCAAATGCATTAGCTTTGTGGGAGACTTTTAAAAGTAATATGGCTGAATACTTTATTCGACGATACAATGCACCCATTGCACACTTAAAAGCGTTAATGGAAATTCAAGAAGTATTTTTAACTCATGTTTTAAGTTGTGCAAGTTTTAATTTGCCTGATCCAGCTCTTATAGATGACATACACTTTGAAGACTATGACATTCAACTACAATTAGAAAGAACAGAAGAAAGACTTGCAACTTTAAATACCTTACAATTGCAAGCATTTAATGCCATTCAAAATGCTATCGATGATGACATGGTGACAGAGCATTATTTCTATTTTGATGGACCTGGCGGATCAGGAAAAACCTATCTATATAATTTATTAATGAGTTCGGTACGAGCACAAGGTCAAATAGCAATGGTGTTTGCCATTACTGGAATTGCTGCACTTTTGTTAGAAGGTGGAAGAACTGTACATAGTGGCTTTAAACTGCCAGTGCCTATTTTAGAAACTTTGGTGTCAAATATTTGCATGACATCATTACAAGCAAAGAAATTGAAAAAATGTGAATTAATTATAATAGATGAGGCCACAATGATGTCATGCTATGCCCTCTAATGTATTGACCGTTTGCTTCGTGAAGTCATGGATAATACTTTTCCATTTGGTGGAAAGGTAATGTTGTTAGGTGGCGATTTTAGACAAACATTACCTGTCAAACTGACATTATCAAAACCTGTATAAAGTCAAGCACACTATGGAAACATTTTACCCATCTTCAACTGCAACAAAATATGAGAGCAGAAGGCCAACCTGATTTCAATGATTGTCTTATTAAAACTGGAGAAGGCAGAACAGAAAAAATACCACATTAAACTGACGACACTGTAGAGATCCCACCTCATATGATTTGTCACCAAGATATTATATTGGCTATATTTGAAGGTAGCATAAATAACCAGGAATATTCCGTGCTTGCCAATCAAGTCATACTAACGTGTAAAAATAAGGATGCATTATTCCTCAATAATGAAGTGCTGATTCTGTACTTGCTGATGACAATGAAAGTCAGGCTAACTTTTCTACTGAATTCATAAACTCACTAACTCCTTCTGGAATGCCACCACATATTTTGCAGCTAAAGAAAGGTGCAATTATCATGTTACTGCGAAATATGAACCCCAAAAAAGGCCTATGCAATGTGACAAGATTAATTGTTCAACAATTAAAGGACCATTTTATAGATGCTGAAATTTTAACTGGTACCCATAAAGGAGAGAGAGTTTTCATACCAAGAATAGATTTAGCAACAAGTGAAAGTAGTCTCCCTTTTATACTTCAAAGAAGACAATTTCCCATTATTATGGCATTTGCCATGACCATTAATAAATCACAAGGTCAAACATTCAAATCTGTGGGTATTTTCTTGGAAGAACCAGTATTTGCACATGGTCAATTGTACGTTGCGTTGTCACGGTGCAAAAATCCACAGGCTATTAAAGTTTACATTGAAAAGAATGAAAGTCAAGGTGATTTATTAGAAGATGGACGTATTTTTACTAAAAACATTGTCTATTATGAAGTACTATAACTTTTCAGTAAAGAAGTAAAACCCAAGCAAAACAAATTTAAAAGCATTCAAAGATACAAAACAATAAACAATTCAGTCATAATTAATGGAAGTACTGTTAATGGATGATTCGCATCACAAAACATTTGCCTTGCATTATTTTTACAAATTATGTTAAAATGTTAATTAACTATGTTACTGTTTCTAATGTTACAAGTTTGAAAACAATATTTTCAAGTTCTTTACTTCAACATATTACAAAGTTCATGTTAAGAGCTCAAACACGTTTTAAGACACAATGTAAATATTGTCTGTTATGTTAAGATTACTCCCTGTATTAAGGTTTATCGACAGTTCATGGGGTCAGGAAGGAATTAATTTAATTGGGTACGTTTTTAAGAGAGTTTTTACTGTTTGCCTTCCTCTGCATGTTAAAAAACCATTGCCTCAAGTTTACAATACTGATTAGTTTAAAGTTCAACTGTTTATACATTCAAATGTTAATACTTCTAATACAAAATTATGTTAAAATATTAATTCACTATGTTACTGTTTATAATGTTCCAAGTTGGAAAAATGTTTTTTCAAGTTTCTTAGTTACACAGATAAGAAACTTCAAGGTTTCAAAATATATTATATCAAGTTTCTTACTTAAATATATTACAAAGTTCATGTTAAAATTGGCTATGTTTCAAGGGTTTTTTTTACTGTTTGTCTTCCTCTGGATTAAATGTATATTGAAGTTAACAATTCTTCAGATAGAAATTGCATGTTAAAAAGCCATTACCTCAAGTTTACAATACTGATTAGTTTAAAGTTCAACTGTTTTTACATTCAACTTTTAATATTTTTAATACAAAATTATGTTAAAAAATATATTCACTATGTTACTGTTTATAATGTTCCAAGTTATACAAATGTTTTGTCAAGTTCCAAAGTTACACAGATAATAAAGTTCAAGTTTCAAAAAATATACTTTCAAGTTTCTTACTTACATATATTACAAAGTTCATGTTAAAATTGTGTACTTTTCAACAAGGGTTTTTACTGTTTGCTTTCCTCTGGATTCAATGTATATTGAAGTTAACAATTCTTCACATACAAATTGCATGTTAAAAAAACATTACCTCAAGTTTACAATAAGGATTAATTTAAAGTTCAACTGTTCTTACATTCAAATGTTAATACTTTGAATACAAAATGCTTTAAGACTTATTGTTCACCAAGAGAACATTTTACAAAACTAAACATGTTTAATATCACAATACTTACAACTGTCACATATATATATATTAATAACTAAACAACTTTCCAAACATACACATCTCATTGCCGTCATTTATTGACGGGCAAGTCGCTAGTACATAATAAATACTAGCTATGTAATATACATCCCCCTATCTAATACACTATAAATACTATTTGTCACGATCTGCTTCTTCTAGGGGGCTTGATATGAACCTAGTTCAAATCTACCACAGCAGAATCGTGTAGTTACTGTTCTCTGTGGCACAAAAGATGGCTTCTGAAGAGGTCAAGGCCCAAAAGGTACAGGCAGAGAATACTGGATCCAGGTTACTTAGTGGTCCATGGCAAGACCACTCCCCAAGTCAGGATACAACACACAGAAATAGTCTCACACCTTGTTTATGTGAAAACTATCTCTCAACCTTTATTGAATGATCAAAACAACATATTTATACTCTCCAATACCACACCCTTGTGTACATTTGTGTATGTGTGATGTCAGACCATCTGGCTTGCAATCTTGGGCTATCAAAGCTCTTGAGGTCAAATTCACCAGATATCTCGTGAACAAACCTTTATGTTAAACTCATGTGTTTGCTTAGGACCACTTGAAGTACATGCAATTGTCTTGACCCAAGGTCTGTATGTGTGAGTGTGCAATAATCTGCAGCTAACTTCTATGCAGAGCATTTCTACCAATTCCACATATGTTCTATATAACATTTTCCCTCTTATAATATATTATAACCAGGCTACATAATAACCATGTACAGGCAACATATAACCACACAATAACACATAATCCCAATGTAAAAATGTCATGCTCCCTGTGGCCATATTCATAAATTGCTGACAATATGAGTCCTTAAACAATTAAATCATGACAACTTCTCCCCCTTCCTTTCTAGTATAGCATAGAGGATCATCCTGATGGATAATTCTCTAGCTATATTGCTCTTACTTGACCTCCTGTCTGGAAAGTCCATCCATACGATAGCCTCAGTGGCTCTCTGGTTACCCTGCCTCTCCCTGTCCACGGTGAATACTCACTCCTTCCCAGTGGCCTAGTGACTTTCCCAAACCCCTGGGGAGACTTATAAGACAGCTGCCATGGAGGACCCTTCAAGGTAGTCCAGGGAAAACAGTACATCAAAGCTTGTAAGTCCAGCATAAACTTGGGAGGATCCTTACCCAGCAAAGCCCTCTCCTTCCAGGCTAGGGAGACCTCCTGTCCTGCTGATTCTGGATCAGCACTCAGTCCCATGGGTAAAATTGAAGAGTACAAGGTTCCCTTTGTCAGGCCTGAACTTTCTCCTGAATAAACTGGGATGCTGAAGTTGCAACATAGGCTAGTAACATTCACTGGTGGCAGCCATGCTGGATTAATAGGCAGTTCTGATACAAGCCGCTGTGGTTCAGTAGCCAACCTCTCTCCCACCAAGCCTGGCCAATGGCACCTTCTTTCCAGGGTTACAGGTACACAGCCGGTGTCTTTGGGCAGCTGCAGGGGAGTCATTGGAGGGAGACCAGTAGACAAATAACAATCTGGGGTACCCTCTGGCTCGTTGGTCTCTGGATCCTCAGATGGAACCTCCTCACTCTCTCCAACTGAGACTGCCTGGTGTGTAGTTACAGGCAGCCCTTGAGAAGCAGCTGCTACTGCCTCTTGTTCAGGCTGAAGAACTGGGATACTTTTTGTTTCTTCTCCAGGGTCTGTGGCTGGCTCCTGGACAATGGTCATCCAAGGAACCTCTCTACTATTTCCACAGTTAATTGGTAGGGCCCAGTGCTCATTAGGTTCTTCTCTTACTCTAGGAGCAGAGTAGCTTTTCCCCAGTTCTTCCCCTGGGCCTGTCACTGCTATGGTTTGCCCCTGTCTCCATTCCTCTAACTGGGTGAGACTCAGCCCCCTAAAGATGGGGACCAGTTCTTCATCTTCCCAGTCAACCCTATGGATGCAGGCATCCTTGTTATTTTGAGAATCATGGATATCAAAATTCTCCCCACAGTCCATACATGTATTTTCTGACCCAGCCTTAGCAATATTTAGCTGGGTCTCTGTAGTACCTGATAGGTGGTTCTGTTCCATGCCTGACTGGCATGAGCCCTCAAAGCTGGGTGGCAAACAACCATCCAGGGATGCTTCATCCAGTAAGTCTATATAATCCACCTCCAGCTGTAGCTCCTACTGGATCAAAGGCCAAAGTAGGTTTGCTGTCTGAGAGCCTGTCTCCAGTCCCAGCATGTGACAGCGCTTGGCAAACAGACACAGCTTTCTTTTCTCTGTCCCCAAGCCACAGTCTGGATCCCCATGTACTATGTCCCAAAGTGACACTTCCAGCCCCAATGAAAAATGATGAGGTATCCCAACAAGTCCTACCCAATAAGCATATTTCTCTTCCAGGGCGACCTCCTCACATACTAATTCTTCCAGCCATTCCCTTAGCTCGTGACCTGGCCATAGTCCCAGGAATGCCATCCATTTATTTAGAAGGCCCATTCCTCTACAGTCCTTTCCAGTCACCAGAACATTCTCTGTCTCTACTGGGGATAAGCTTTTTTGTCACGATCTGCTTTTTCTAGGGGGCTTGATATGAACCTAGTTCAAACCTACCCCAGCAGAATAATGTAGTTCCTGTTCTTTGTGGCACAAAAGATGGCTTCTGAAGAGGTACAGGCAGAGAATACTGCATATAGGTTACTAGTAGCCCATGGCAAGACCACTCCCCAAGTCAGGATACAACACACAGAAATAGTCTCACACTGGATATGGGAAAACTATCTCTCAACCTCTATTGAATGATCAAAACAACATATTTATACTCTCCAATACCACACCCTTGTGTACATTTGTTTGTGTGTGATGTCAGACAACGTGTCTTGCAACCTTGGCCTTTCAAAGCTCTTGAGATCAAATTCACCAGATATCTAGTGAACAAACCTTTATGTTAAACTCAAGTGTTTGCTTAGGACTGCTTGAAGTACATGCAATTGTCTTGACCCAAGGTCTGTATGTGTGAGTGTGCAATAATCTGCAGCTAACTTCTATGCAGAGCATTTCTACTAATTCCACATATGTTCTATATAACATTTTCCCTCTTATAATATATTATAACCAGGCTACATAATAACCATGTACAGGCAACAAATAACCACACAATAACACATAATCCCAATGTAACAATGTCATGCTCCCTTGGACATATTCTGACAATATAAGTCCTTAAACAATTAAATCATGACACTATCTATATACTATACATCCCCCAATCTATCTAATATACAGTACATGCTATCTCTATACAACCCTAATTCTAAGCTAAATAAAGTAAAATAAGACCACTTACCTTTGAAATGTGTCAATAGTAAACAGACAATAGTAAAGAGTATATCTGCAGGAAACACCAAAGTCCTATTAGCTATCATCCCTCCAGCAGTATTAGCTAATTATTTACAATATCTAACCTGGGCAATCACCCTTGGGTTACCCTAGGGCAGGCTTCAGTAAGCGACCTCTCCTTCCCCCAGTGTCGCTTCAACCAGTAACAAATGTTTTATATTTGTAAAGCGACCCAATGATCCCCCTTGATAGAGGTTTATCTTTACAAATTTTGGAGAATCAATTTAAGACCGGTGTCCCCTGTTTCTGGGTCAGGGAGTGTGTGAAATGCCTCAGCCTACAGTAATTGTAATGTTCTGACAGCGGTAGCTCATGCTTGTCCCTCAATTCCTCATAGGTGAGCATCTGGCCCTTTACTAACCAGTCTCCCAGTCTATCTAGTTTCCTTGACCTCCCCCAGTGTTGTGATGTTGTGCTCATGTGTTTCGGGGCCTGAGGGTGGTCAAGAATTGGGGTCATTTGGGTGGATCCAGGGAACAAACCCGTGTGTTTCTTGGCCCATTTCCAGTATGATAGTGAGTGTCTGATTAGGGGGTTTGGCGAGTTTTTAAGGCCCTGAGGCAATTCTGATAGCCGAGCTACCTTGTCCCAGGTTAAGGGCCTTAAAGTGTGGTTCTCTAAATACACACAGGCCGGTTGATGACATATAGAATGTGCTATTGGGAGGAAAGATAGGTGACGGAACAGGTATTACACTGATAGGAATTAGTAGTACAACTTAATACACCACTCCTATCTGGTGGCACCTTAGATTGCACGTGCAGTGCCCTAAATTCAAAGTAGGAGGTCCGACCAAGCATCTTTTTCCATCTCCCTTTTTCAAAAATCCATGCCATATACACGTCCCCTCATAGGTAACGTAACAGGTATTAAACTGATAGGAATGAGTAGTACAACTTAATACACCTCTACTATCTGGTGGCACCTTAGATTGCACGTGCAGTGCCCCAAATTCGAAGTAGGAGGTCCGACCAAGCATTTTTTTTCATCTCCCGGTTCCAAAAATCCATGCCATATACACATCCCCTGATAGGTAACGTAACAGGTATTAAACTGATAGGAATGAGTAGTACAACTTAATGCAAATCTCCTAACTGGTGGCACCTTAGATTGCACGTGCAGTGCCCCGAATTAGAAGTAGGAGGTCCGACCAAGCATCTTTTTCCATCTCCCTGTTCCAAAAATCCATGCCATATACACGTCCCCTAATAGAGGACGTAACAGGGATTAAACCGATAGGAATAGTACTACTTAACAGTACACACCTTATAATAACGCAGACAGAGGCAACGCAGAGAGAGGAGTCTGAAGAAGAGGAGTCAGAGAAGGAAGGTGGCTTTGAGGAGGTGGAAGACCAAACACAGCAGGCGTCCCAGGGGGCTTGTTGTCACCTTTCGGGGCTTGGTGTTGGAAGAGACCTTCAATGACATCAGTGAGGACAAGGAACAGGACATGGCTAGCTTGGTATCCAACCTTGTGCAAATGGGGAGTTTGCGGTTGTGCAAAGGGACTGTTTGCGGTTGTTTGCGGTGCATTAAACGGGGAGATTGGTCTGTTACTGTGAAGCGGGTGTAACCCTTACACTACCTGATCGAAACAACATCATACCTGATGTTTTAAAGCACGTTATTCCAAACAATTTATGAATGTTAGGTGATTTATGCCCTTTATGGCTTAAAACCAGACTCTGCATCAACTATGTAATTTTCCATGGGAGTTTTGCCATGGATCCCCCTCCGGCATGCCACGGTCCAGGTGTTAGTCCCCTTGAAACAACTTTCCCATCACTATTGTGGCCAGAAAGAGTCCCTGTGGGTTTTGAAATTCGCCTGCCCATTGAAGTCTATGGCGGCTCGCCGATGTTCGTCCGTTCGCGAACATTTGATGAAATTTGCGTCCGCGGTTCGCAAACCGAAAATTTGATTTTCGCGACATCACTAGTATCGTAAAATAAGGACGGGACATGCCGGAAAGGTGAGTATAATATTTAGAATGTTTAGAATGTTTGTTTATTTACTGTAAATGTGTTGCACTAATTTATTTTTATTTTTTTATCCCTAGGTGGCTGATCTGAATGGACATCTGCAAAGGTAAGTGGTCTTAATTATTTTATTTTAGCTTAGAATTAGATTATTTTATATATAGATAGCATTTATTGTATGTTAGCTAGGGGTATGTGTTTTATATAGATAGCATAGCATGTATTGTATATTAGATTGTGGTATTTATTTAGATAGATTGGGTGATGTATATTAGATAGATAGGATGTATTTTAGATAGATAGTATTTATTGTATATTACATAGATTGTGTGATGTATATTATATAGACAGGATGTATATTAGATTATGGTATTTATTTAGATAGATTGGGGGGTGTATATTAGATAGATAGAATGTATTGTATATTAGATAGGGATGTATTGTATTGTATTTCATTTTATTTCTATTGTATGTATTATATTGTATGCATTTGTATTGTATGCATTTGTATTGTATGTATTTCATTTTCAGGTGTGTAATTTTTTTTATTTCATGTAGTGGGTTGGGGTTGTAATGTGTTTTTTTAACTTTCTGTAATGTTCCTTTTTTTATTTTTTGTGACTTAGGTTTTTTAATTTTCTGTATTGAAGATTTTTTTATTTTTTGTGATTTAGGTTTTTTATTTTATGTAATGTAGATTTTTTATTTTTTGTGACTTTAGGCTTTTTTTATTTTCTGTAATTAGAGTGGTGGGGGTTATTAGGGGGTAGGTAGGTAGTGTAGGTGTTAATAGATTAGTGTAGAGGGTGTTTAGGTGATATTTGTTAGAGTTGATATTTAATGTTTTATTGGGGGGGTATAGTGCACTGTAGTGTTTATACTTAGTGTCATGATTGTCCTTGAGGACCGTCATGGCACTTATGTGGTTAATGTTGGGTTGTAACAGGCCCATAAAGGTCTTAATATACCCTTGTGGGACTGATGGGGTTAAATAGAGGCTTATGAGGGTCTGTATGGCCCCCCATGAGTGACAGGGTTAATTAGGGGTTTATGGGGGTCTATATTGACCCCCATGAGTGAGGGGGTTAATTAAGTGCTTATTGGGGTCTGTATTGACTCCCATGAATGACAGGGTTAATGAAGGGCTTATGGGGGTCTATATTTACCCCCATGAGTGAGGGGGTTAATGAAGAGCTTATGGGGGCTGTATTGACCCCCATGAGTGACAAGGTTAATGAAGGGCTTATGGGGGTGTATATTGACCCCAATGAGTGACAGGGTTAATTAGGGGTTTATGGGGGTTTGTATTGACCCCCATGAGTGACAGGGTTAATGAAGGGCTTATGGGAGTCTATATTGACCCCCCGAGTGAGCGGGTTAATGAACTGCTTATGGGGTTTCTGTATTGACCCCCATTAGTGACAAAGTTAATGAAGGGCTTATGGGCCTCTGTATTGACTCCCATGAGTGACAAGGTTAATGAAGGGCTTATGGGGGTCTATATTGACCCCCATGAATGACAGGGTTAATTAGGTGTTTATGGGGGTCTGTATTGACCCCCATGAGTGAAGGGGTTAATTAAGTGGATATGGGGCTCTGTGTTGACCCCCATGAGTGAGGGGGTTATTGAAGTGTTTATGGGGGCCTGTATTGACCCCCATGAGTGACAGGGTCAATGAAGGGCTTATGGGGGTCTATATTGACCCTCCTGAGTGAGGTGGTTAATGAAGGTCTTATGGGGGTCTGTATTGACCCCCATGAGTGACAAAGTTAATGAATGTCTTATCGGGTCTGTATTGACCCCCATGAGTCACAGGGTTAATGAAGGGCTTATGGGGGTCTATATTGATCCCCATCAATGACAGGTTTAATTAGGGGTTTATGGGGGTCTGTATTGACCCCCATGAGTGAAGGGGTTAATTAACTGCTTATGGGGGTCTGTATTGACCCCCATGAGTGACAGGGTTAATGAAGGGCTTATGGGCATCTATATTGACCCCCATGAGTGAGGGGGTTAATTAAGTGCTTATGGGGTCTGTATTGACCCCCCATGAATGACAGGGTTAATGAAGGGCTTATGGGGGTCTATATTGACCCCCATGAGTGAGGGGGTTATTTTAGTGCTTATGGGGGCCTGTATTGACCCCCATGAGTGACAGTGTTAATGAAGGGCTTATGGGGGTCTGTATTGACCCCCATGAGTGAGGGGGTTAATTAAGTGGATATGGAGGTCTGTATTGACCCCCATGAGTGAGGGGGTTATTGAAGTGTTTATGGCGGCCTGTATTGACCCCCATGAGTGACAAAGTTAATGAAGGTCTTATCGGGGTCTGTATTGACCACCATGAGTGACAGGGTTAATGAAGGGCTTATGGGGGTCTATATTGACCCCCATGAATGACAGGGTTAATTAGGGGTTTATCGGGGTCTGTATTGACCCCCATAAGTGAGGGGGTTAATTAAGTGCTTATGGGGGTCTGTATTGACCCCCTATGAGTGACAGGGTTAATGAAGGGCTTATGGGCATCTATATTGACCCCCATGAGTGAGGGGGTTAATTAAGTGCGTATGGGGGTCTGTATTGACCCCCTATGAGTGACAGAGTTAATGAAGGGCTTATGAGGGTCTATATTGACCCCCATGAGTGAGGGGGTTATTGAATTGCTTATGGGAGCCTGTATTGACCCCCATGAGTGACAGGGTTAATGAAGGGCTTATGGGGTCTGTATTGACCCCCATGAGTGACAGGGTGAATTAGGGGTTTATGGGGGTCTGTATTGATCCCCATGCGTGACACAGTAAATGAAGTGCTTATGGGGGCCTGTATTGACCCCTATGAGTGACAGGGTTAAGTAGGGGTTTATGGGGGTCTGTATTGACCCCCATGAGTGAGGGGGTTATTGAAGTGCTTATGGGGGCCTGTATTGACCCCCATGAGTGACAGTGTTAATGAAGGGCTTAAGGGGTCTGTATTGCCCCCCTGAGTGACAGGGTTAATTAGGGGTTTATGGAGGTCTATATTGACCCCCATGAGTGAGGGGGTTAATGACGTGCTTATGGGGGCCTGTATCGAGCCCCATGAGTGGCAGGGTTAATGAAGGGCTTATGAGGTCTGTATTGACCCCCATTAGTGACATGGTTAATGAAGGGCTTATGGGGGTCTGTATTGACCCCCATGAGTGACAGGGTTAATGAAGGGCTTATGGGGGTCTATATTGACCCCCCTGAGTGAGAGGGTTAATGAAGGGCTTTTGGGGGTTTGTATTGCCCCCCATGAGTGACAGTGTTATTTAAGGGTTTTTGGAGGTCTGTATTGACTTTTTTTAGGTGCACGCGGTTCAGCCGTTATGGTCGTATTTTTCCGAAGTGGTAATGTTTGGGAAGTGGTAATCGTGCGTGTGGGTGTTTGTGACGTTAAGGTCGGTTCCATGGTCGTAATGTTTTTTTTCGAAGTCGTGCGTGTGGGTGTTTGTAACCGCGTGTGAGGCGCCTTTGAGCCTCCACCTCCGCAAATGCGCCCCCTCGCTTTGGGAGTTTGTGGGTAGAGTTAAATAGCGGAGCAGCAAATTCAAAAAGAATATTAGTAGGAGTATGCTATAAACCCCCCAAATATAGCTGAAAGTGAGGAAATACAATTATTGTTACAGATTGGAAATGCAGCTAAGTACGGGCAAGTTCTAATAATGGGAGACTTTAATTACCCTGAAATAAACTGGATAAATGAGACCAGCAGTTCATCTAAGGGGAGCAGGTTCTTGAGTACACTCAGAGATCATTATCTGGCCCAGGTTATACACGAGCCTACTAGAAATGAAGCTATCTTAGATTTACTCATCACAAATAATATTGATATAGTATCAAATGTTGAAATAGGGGAACCTTTGGGAAAAAGTGATCACAGCACAGTCTTATTTGAGATTGAATTAAAAAAACATAACTGTAAAGGGCCAACAAAAACTCTAAATTTTAAAAGGGCAGATTTTAACGGTCTAAGGGCAGCGATACAAAGTATAGACTGGGACAGAGAACTGATAGGTAAAATACTGACCATAAATGGACAGCATTCAAATCCTTACTGAATATACATACACATCGGCATATACCGTGTGGGAATAAAAGTAAAAGGAGTAGATCCCATTCAATGTGGCTTAACAATGAGTTAAAGATCAAAATATGGAGTAAAAAACAGGCATTTAAATTATACACACAAGAGGGGACAGAGACTGCTTTACAGGAATACAAGGAAATCAACAAGCAGGCAAAAGGGCTATTAGACTGGCTAACATAGAAAATGGCAAGTTAGTTGCAAAAAAAGAGTAAGACTAACCCTAAAATATTTTTTAAGTATATAAATGGGAAGAAGACGGGGAAGGAAACTAAAGGAAACTTCGGTATACACAAGGGAGGTACCAGTGGTTGGGACACGGCAACATAATGGGGCTACACTACCTTTGCCGAATAACTGGTTAACGCAGGAAGTAATCCAAAAGAGGTTGGGAAAAATAAATGTTAATAAAGCCCCGGGTCCTGATGAAATACATCCAAGGGTACTGAGGGAACTGGGTTCTATAATAGCCAAACCATTATATCTAATTTTTCAAGATTCATTCAACACAGGGTCTCTACCAGATGACTGGAGAAAAGCAGAGGGGATACCTATATTTAAAAAGAGCAAATCCAGGGAATTATAGACCAGTGAGCCTCACATCTGTAGTGGGGAAGCTTTTAGAAGGGTTAATAAGGGATAATATACAAGAATATGTCTATTTGAACAGGATAAAAAGTAGGAGTCAACATGGATTTATGAGGGATAGGTCATGTCAAACAAATCTAATTAGTTTCTATGGGGAGGTTATAAGAACCTGGATCAAGGCAACTCAGTGGATGTAGTATTTTTGGATTTTGCAAAGGCTTTTGATACAGTGCCACATGGGAGACTATTGTGCAAACTAAGAGATACAGGAATTGCAGTAAATATCTGATCATGGATTGAGAGCTGGCTAAAAGATTTGTTGTAAATGGAACATACTCCGATTGGAATAATGTGGCAAGTGGGGTTCCTCAGGCCTCAGTATTAGGTCCTCTCTTTTTTAACATATTTATTAATGACTTAGAGGTGGGATTGGAGTGTGGTGTCTCTATTTTAACTGATGACACGAAGTTGTGCAAGGTAATTAAATCAGACAGTCATGTGCTTTCCCTCCAAAGGGATTTACATAAAATTGAGGAATGGGCATCTAAATGGCAGATGAGATTTATTACTAATAAATGTAAAGTTATGCATCTGGGAAGAAAAATCAGCCATGCAATTTATAATCTTAATGGAGCAAATCTAGGTGTATCAGATATTGAAAGGGATTTGGGAGCTTGTGGATAACCACCTAGGTAACATTGCTCAATGCCAAGCAGCAGCTGCAAAGGCAAATAAAATATTAGCATGTATTAAGAAGGGTATAGAAGCCAGGGAAGTAAATATAATTCTGCCACTATACAAATTTCTAGTACGCCCTCATTTGGAATATGGAGGACAATTTTGAGCACCACTTCATAAAAAGTGCATTTTAGAGCTGGAAAAGGTACAGAGAAGGGCAACAAAACTAATAAGGGGAATGGAGGGGCTAAGTTATGAAGAAAGACTAACCAAATTACACTTATTTTCTCTAGAAAAAAGGCGTCTAAGAGGAGATATGATAACCTTATATAAATACATCCAGGGTCAATATAAGGCTTTGTCAAGGGAGCTTTTTGTGCCAAGAGGTTTCAACTGACAAGAGGACATCCCTTGAGGTTAGAAGTAAAAAGATTCCACCTCAAAGAAAGAAAAAGGTTCTTCACAGTAAGGGTGGTTAATCTGTGGAATTCTCTACCAGAGGAGGTGGTGACAGCGGATTCGATGGATAACTTTAAAAAGGGACTGGATTTATTTCTAATTAAAAAGGGAATGCAGGGTTATCATGGATAATTAGAGAGAGTATTGATCCAGGGAGAAATCCGATTGCCAGTATATGGGGTCAGGAAGGAATTCATTTTTCCCCCCTTTGAGACTATTGGCTAAGTCTCACTTTTTTTTTTTTTTCTGTTTGCCTTTCTCTGGATTAATTAATCATTTTAAATAACTAAATAATTGATTAATAATTAATTAACAACAAATTGATTAATAGTTAATCCGCATATTGCAGATCAGAGGAGATCATAAAAGGTTGAACTTGATGCAATGAAAGTCTTTTTTCAACCTTAATTACTATCTAGCTATGTAAAGATACAGCTATACAGAAATACACTGATAGAGACATAGAGACATAGAGACATGGAGACATGGAGACATAGAGACATAGAGACATAGAGACATAGAGACATAGAGACATAGAGACATAGAGATTTAGAGATATAGAGATATAGAGACATAGAGATATAGAGACATAGAGATATAGAGACATAGGGCCTCATTCAATTGTGATTTGGCCAATTGAATAGGGCTCCAAATAAGCATAGCATATTTTTGTAAAGAAGTTTTTAGTTAGTAAAAACCTTGCTTTTGTATAGAAGTTAACTAACTAAACATTTCTTTAAAAAATAAATGCCATGTGCTTATTTAGAGCCCTATTCAATTGGCCAAATCACAATTGAAGGAGGCCCATAGAGACATAGAGATATAGAGATATACAGACATACAGACATACAGACATACAGACATAGAGACATAGAGACATAGTGACATAGAGACATAGAGACATAGAGACATAGAGACATAGAGACATAGAGACATAGAGACATAGAGACATAGAGACATAGTGACATAGAGACATAGAGACATAGAGACATAGAGATATAGAGACATAGAGACATAGAGATTTAGAGATATGGGTATACATTTAAAAACAGCAGTAAAACAGAGACCTTTCGATTTAGGGGTTTGACGAAAGTAGGCTTTACCTTATGTGTTGTTTTTTAAGGGGGGTTACCGCCACATTTTTTTTTCTAGGTTAAACTCCAGTACCATGGGGGATATAAGGGTGGATGGTAGGTAGAAATAGGGTGTAGTAAAAATCACTATGTCCGTCATGCATGCATTTATACTCAATCATTAACTGTATGATGATCCTGGATCTAACCATTAAGATGGACCTTGCCAACAAGAATGGGTGAACCCACTTGTTGATGCTATTGAAAGTTTCCCCCCAAAATTACCACATGCTATCTACGGCAGTTAGGTGGTATCATGGGTATAATAGGAACAAGCGCATAAGAGGGAGGCCTTTGTGAAGAACGATTGGAGCACCTCTACGAGTTAGGTCCATAGATTCGGGCGACCGGAGGCCTTTCTGAAAGTAAAAAAATTGAAGCCACTCTACGAGGTAGATCACCAAACACCTGACCACACTTAGGCTGCATCATGGGTATAAGAGTTGGAATGCATGACGCTGCTCAGTTATTGAGGATAGTCGTACTAAATAAGCATTAAATGCCTAATTAATAATAAGTACTATAAACCAGAGATTATATAGGCATCAGTTTCTAGCTAGTAAGGATATTCGTAGGGAATTTCTTTTATGTACTTTATATAAAAACATGAGTAAATGTTTTTGTAAATATGGATATTCGTACGGTAAATACATTTCCTGTGCTTTACATTGTGTGTACAGGAAATCACATGTTAAAATAACTATTGTATATGGATATTCGTAGGGAAAGTATACGAATGCACTATATGCATAGTATATGTGACGGTGTTCGCGTCAGCCCGGGCGTATCATCATCCGATAAGCATGAAGGATATAATTCCAACTCTCTCTCACCCGATGAAGGGTTGGAATAGGTTGTTGGCTGTAACCAGAATCATCATTGCGATTAGAAAGATGAGGAAGTACTTGAAAAATCCTTCAATTTGTGTACCAGGTGGCAAATTCTAGGATGGATCAAGTGACAAAGAGAGCGGTTGGTACAAATATAACAGAGTACGTATCGAATTTAAAGCTAATGTTGATATCAAATGTGTTAATGTTTATTCGGCTGAAGTAGGTAATAATGGACTCCGTCCCCTAGTCTAGAAAAATAAGAAGCGGGATTGTGCTGGCTAAAAACGCTGTTTTT
Organism: Discoglossus pictus; assembly: GCA_027410445.1. Lineage (NCBI taxonomy): Eukaryota > Metazoa > Chordata > Amphibia > Anura > Alytidae > Discoglossus > Discoglossus pictus. The sequence continues at coordinate 452,412,472 of CM050165.1, read as the reverse complement.
ACAGTTGTTTTAATGGTTCGTGAAAGGCTGTGGGCCTGGGTTATGGCTATTAAAGTAGATGTTGATAGCATTAGGATGGTCAAGAGAAAAGTTGAGTTGAAGATGAGCTTTTACTGGGAGTTGCACCAAGAGTCTTTGGTTCCTAAGATCAACGGATGAGCTCTTTTCCCTTAAAAGCTGAGGTAGCCGTGGAATTGAACCACTCTCACAAGTAATTAGCCGGTTCTTGTTAACCCAGTCTGGCACAGTTGGCAAGAAGATTTTAACTTCTATCTTTAGAATCACAATCTAAGATTCTGGATGAACTATCCTTACAGTGGACCCTGCCTCAAATAAGGGCGGGGCTGTTATAACATGTAAAATTCGGAGAAGGAGCCGGGCCATTAAGGTGTGTTCTCGCATGTGTGAGGGGTAGATGGAGGTTAAGTGTTGTGGGGTCAGGCCTCGTTGGGTTATAACGGAACATGTAAAGAGAGTAGGTTGCAGTTAGCAGGGTCCCTAGGCCGATGAGAATGATAGTTCAGCTAGATCAGTTGAATCTACACAACTACACACTCCACAACATTATATCACTCACACCCACAATCTACACAACTACACACTCCACAGCATTATATCACTCACACCCACAATCTGCACAACTACACACTCCACGGCATTATATCATTCACACCCACAATCTACACAACTACACACTCCACTGAATTATTTCACTCACACCCACAATCTACATAACTACACACTCCACAGCATTATATCATTCACACCCACAATCTACACAACTACACACTCCACAGCATTATATCACTCACACCCACAATCTGCACAACTACACACTCCACGGCATTATATCATTCACACCCACAATCTACACAACTACACACTCCACTGAATTATTTCACTCACACCCACAATCTACATAACTACACACTCCACAGCATTATATCACTCACACCCACAATCTACAGAACTACACACTCGACAGCAATATATCACTCACACCCACAATCTACACAACTACTCACTCCACAGCATTATATCACTCACACCCAAAATTAACACAACTACTCAATCCACAGCATTATATCACTCACACCCACAATCTACACAACTACACACTCCACTGAATTATTTCACTCACACCCACAATCTACACAACTACACACTCGACAGCATTATATAACTCACACACACAATCTACACAACTACTCACTCCATGGCATTATATCATTCACACCCACAATCTACACAACTACACACTCAACAGCATTATATCACTCACACACACAATCTACATAACTATACACTCCATGGCATTATATCATTCACACCCACAATCTACACAACTACACACTCCACAGAATTATATGACTTACACCCACAATCTACACAACTACACACTCCGCAGCATTATATCATTCACATCCACAATCTACACAACTACACACTCCACGGAATTATATCATTCATACCCACAATCTACACAACTAAACACTCCACAGAATTATATGACTTACACCCACAATCTACACAACTACACACTCTGCAGCATTATATCATTCACATCCAGAATCTACACAACCACACACTCCATGGAATTTTATCATTCAAACCCACAATCTACACAACTACACACTCCAGAGCATTATATCACTCACATCTACAATCTACACAACTACACACACCACAGCATTATATCATTCACACCCACAATCTACACAACTACACACTCCACTGAATTATATCATTCAAACTCACAATCTACACAACTACACACTCCACAGCATTATATCACTCACACCCACAATCTACACAACTACACACTCCACTGAATTATTTCACTCACACCCACAATCTACACAACTACACACTCGACAGCATTATATCACTCACACACACAATCTACACAACTACTCACTCCATGGCATTATATCATTCACACCCACAATCTACACAACTACACACTCCACAGCATTATATCACTCACACACACAATCTACATAACTATACACTCCATGGCATTATATCATTCACACCCACAATCTACATAACTACACACTCCACAGCAATATATCATTCACACCCACAATCTACACAACTACACACTCCAGAGCATTTGATCATTCACACCCACAATCTACACAACTACACACTACACAGAAATATATCATTTACACCCACAATCTACACAACTACACACTCCAGAGCATTATATCATTCACACCCACAATGTACACAACTACACACTCCACACCATTATATCACTCACACCCACAATCTACATAACTATACACTCAATGGCATTATATCACTTACACCCACAATCTACACAACTACACACTCCAGAGCATTATATCATTCACACCCACAATGTACACAACTACACACTCCACACCATTATATCACTCACACCCACAATCTACATAACTATACACTCCATGGCATTATATCACTCACACCCACAATCTACATAACTATACACTCCATGGCATTATATCATTCACACCCACAATCTACACAACTACACACTCCACAGAATTATATGACTTACACCCACAATCTACACAACTACACACTCTGCAGCATTATATCATTCACATCCAGAATCTACACAACTACACACTCCATGGAATTTTATCATTCAAACCCACAATCTACACAACTACACACTCCACAGCATTATATCACTCACACCCACAATCTACATAACTACAAACTCCACAGAATTATATCATTCACACCCACAATCTACACAACTACACACTCCATAGTAATATCTCATTCACACCCCCAATCTACACAACAACACACTCCACGGAATTATATCATTCAAACCCACAATCTACACAACTACACACTCCACAGCATTATATCCCTCACACCTACAATCTACACAACTACACACTCCATGGCATTATATCATTTACACCCACAATCTACACAACTACACACTCCATGGAATTATATCATCCCAAACCCAAATCTACACAACTACACACTCCACAGCATTATATCCCTCACAGCTACAATCTACACAACTACACACTCCATGGCATTATATCATTTACACTCTCAAACTACACAACTACACACTCCACAGCACTATATCACTCACAACTACAATCTACACAACTACACACTCCACAACATTATATCATTCCCACTTACAATCTACACAACTACACACTCCACAGCATTAACTCATTCACACCCACAATCTACACAACTACACACTCCACGGAATTATATCATTTAAACCCACAATCTACACAACTACACACTCCACGGAATTATATCATTCAAACCCACAATCTACACAACTACACACTCCATGGCATTATATCATTTACACTCTCAATCTACACAACTACACATTCCACAGCACTATATCACTCACACCTACAATCTACACAACTACACACTCCACAACATTATATCATTCACACTTACAATCTACACAACTACACACTCCACAGCATTATATCCCTCACACCTACAATCTACACAACTACACACTATACAGCATTATCTCATTCACACCCACAATCTATACAACTACACACTCCACTGAATTATATCATCCCAAATCCAAAATCTACACAACTACACACTCCACAGCATTATATAATTCACACCACAATCTACACAGCTACACTCTCCATGGCATTATATCATTCACACACCAGTCTACACAACTGCACACTCCACAGCATTATATCATTTACACCCGCAATTTACACAACTACACACTCCACAGCATTATATCACTCACACCTACAATCTACACAACAACACACTCCACGGCATTATATCATTCACACCACAATCTACACAACTACACAGTCCACGAAAATAATATCATTCAAACCCACAATCTACACAACTACACACTCCACAGCATTATATAATTCACACCACAATCTACACAACTACACACTCCACAGCATTATATCACTCACACCTACAATCTACACAACTACACACTCCACGGCATTATATCATTTACACTCTCAATCTACACAACTACACACTCCACAGCACTATATCACTCACACCTACAATCTACACAACAACACACTCCACAGCATTATATCATTCACACTTACAATCTACACAACTACACAGTCCACGGAATTATGTCATTCAAACTCACAATCTACACAACTACACACTCCACAGCATTATATAATTCACACCACAATCTACACAACTACACACTCCACAGCATTATATCACTCACACCTACAATCTACACAACTACACACTCCACGGCATTATATCATTTACACCCTCAATCTACACAACTACACACTTCACAGCACTATATCACTCACACCTACAATCTACACAACTACACACTCCACTGCATTATATCATTCACACCACAATCTACACAACTACACACTCCACAGCATTAACTCATTCACACCCGCAATCTACACAACTACACACTCCACTGCATTATATCATTCACACCACAATCTACACAACTACACACTCCACAGCATTAACTCATTCACACCCACAATCTACACAACTGCACACTCCACAGCATTATATAATTTACACCCACAATCTACACAACTACACACTCCACAACATTATATCATTCACACTTACAATCTACACAACTACACACTCCACAGCATTAACTCATTCACACCCACAATCTACACAACTACACACTCCACAGCATTATATCCCTCACACCTACAATCTACACAACTACACACTATACAGCATTATCTCATTCACACCCACAATCTATACAACTACACACTCCACGGAATTATATTATCCCAAATCCAAAATCTACACAACTACACACTCCACAGCATTATATAATTCACACCACAATCTACACAGCTACACTCTCCATGGCATTATATCATTCACACCACAGTCTACACAACTGCACACTCCACAGCATTATATCATTTACACCCACAATCTACACAACTACACACTCCACAGCATTATATCACTCACACCTACAATCTACACAACTACACACTCCACGGCATTATATCATTCACACCACAATCTACACAACTACACACTCCATGGCATTATATCATTTTCACCCACAATCTACACAACTACACACTCCACAGCATTATATCATTCAAACCCACAATCTACACAACTACACACTCCACAGCATTATATAATTCACACCACAATCTACACAACTACACACTCCACAGCATTATATCACTCACACCTACAATCTACACAACTACACACTCCACTGCATTATATCATTCACACCACAATCTACACAACTACACACTCCACAGCATTATATCATTCACTTCACAATCTATACAACGCCACACTCCACAGCATTATATCATTTACACCCTCAATCTACACAACTACACACTCCACAGCACTATATCACTCACACCTACAATCTACACAACTACACACTCCACTGCATTATATCATTCACACCACAATCTATACAATGCCACACTCCACAGCATTATATCATTTACACCCACAATCTACACAACTACACACTCCACAGCATTATATCACTCACAACCAAAATCTACACACCTACACACTCCACAGCATTATCTCATTCACAACCACTATCTACACAACTACACACTCCACTGCATTATATCATTCACACCACAATCTATACAATGCCACACTCCACAGCATTATATCATTTACACCCACAATCTACACAACTACACACTCCACAGCATTATATCACTCACAATCAAAATCTACACACCTACACACTCCACAGCATTATCTCATTCACAACCACTATCTACACAACTACACACTCCACAGCATTATATCATTCACAACCACAATCTACACAACTACACACTCCACAGCATTATCTCACTCACGCCCACAATCTACACTGCAACACACAGCCATCTCCTCTTGCTTGTACCTGTTGCCTTCACACTGACACTGCCTTTTGTATAACACCCAAACTCTTTAGACTGTAAGTTTGCAAGTTTTCAATCTTGTTGTGGTGCTTTGGGAACAGGCTCCATGTGCATTTGATTTTAAGCTCAAAAACAGGGACCTCAATTCATGTGCAACGTATGGATTTTGTTTTTGCCTTCTACTTAACCCTTACTTGATGCACTAAAAATAAAGGATAATAATAATAAAGGATAATAATAGTAAAGGATAATAAAAAACACGTCATATTTCTACAGAGGGCTCCTTGACGAGCCCAATAGGCTTACAGAAGACACACAGATAGTAAATGAAAGCTCCTCTCTATATCAATATCGTGGACAAAGTATGGCTGGTAACTCGCTATTGAACTTGCCCAAACCCTCCAGGACACAGTCCCCTAATTATATGGGCGTTTGTTTCCAATTTTTCAAAAACTGAACAATGTCACCTAGGAATTTCACCTTCTACCATCCTGTCGTTCACGGGTTTTTGCTGAAACTAGATTATCAGAACCCATTAACTTGTCTTCCTCATAACCAGTTGGTTGATGGTCTAGAGATATATGAAATGTGACATTTTGTGGAGAGCTGACAGCTGCGGTATCTGATTCAGGGGAAGGTGTTTATGACCCCTCTGAAAATTCCTGGAAACCAGTCAAGAAAACTCAAGCTCCCGACTTAAGAGCCAGTTCCATAAGGCCTACCTTTCTAAGCCTGGTCTTCAGAGTACCTGGAGGTCGCTCATATGGAGGGGGACATTTTAGGACTTGAATCAGGGACTGCACTGCAATTAAGTTATAGAGCTTTACATTATCCCATGAAAGACTTCCCGTGATAATATAAATCTTATCAACAGTCTGATAAATGTCAGCCATCTTGCCTATATGTACTGCAAGCTTTCCAGATTTACCTTGACTACTTGCTTTGAGGAAGGGGCTATGACCTTGAAAGCTTGCACTCTATTCCTACTCAGTATGCAATTCAAATGTGTAATTTCCACTGAAAAATGTCTGTTGTTCTAAAGCTACTTCAACTTATCGACCATCACAAAGTTAGGGAGCCCCTGGGGATGGCTCTAAGGGAAGGGGCTGGTTGACCGGGCTGAGTGCTGGGTAGAGGTTAGGGTTAATGGGTGGAGATGTAGGAGAGGTGTTAAGTAGGGGGGTTTCCCACCAATGGGCCACTTGACAAGCTGCAGGGGAAGACAGTTCCCTCCCTCCCTCCCTGTTATTTGGTAAGGTTGTGTGAATTTTGTGTGTATTGTTGCAGCTTGGTGGGGGTGCTGCATCACCCTGGGGGGAGCTCATTAGCTGGTGTAGGTTCCGGGGAGTGATTGTTGCCAGAAGGCCCTTGGGCATGGGGTTTCTTTGGTCCTCTGGCTGGGTGGTGAGATCCTTCTGTGTAGGCGTGTGCAGCTACCTCGCGTTAACATGTATGTTATTAATAAAGCTGTGGCCTGGTTTATCCCCATACTGGTTTCCTGTGTCCCTATTGGGGTAATGGGGTGTGTTTTGTTTAATCGGACCTGCGTCACTAATGCTTAGGTCAACTCTTTTTACTTTGTAGATTATATTGTGGATTTGTTAGTGGAGGTGACTTTATAGGTGAGGGACATATCAGATATGAGTTGTTGGATATGTGATATCTTAGTAACTAATGCCCCATATGGTACAGTTTGCCATGTCACTCTTTACATGTAGACAATAGATTACATCGAGATTGTGTGGGAGGGAGATCTAAGGACCAATAGTATCCAGATTATAAGGCTATAGGAAACCCTACCGACTGAAAGAGGATATCAAGTGGAATCAAAGACAAAGAAGGTAAGCTGGAAGATAACCATATTAGACATATTAGGTGCAAAGAGTTGGAGGGTCTACTAATCATCTCAAGTGGCATAGCTGTTTACTATGGATTATTTCCTAAGGGGAAAAGGTGAGACCGCAGAGCTACTGACCTCATCTCAGCCACTTGAGTTCTTAGTAAATCCCCCAATGGGTAGTACTGGGGAGTATTGACAAGTTCCCATCTAACCAGATATAAGAATATCTTTTGCGTGCCCATGAACAAAGCTTGGTTTTACACTTTGCTTTTCCTTTCACTCCTCGGAAATACCAAGTCTACCAGAGCAAGACTCAGGATCAAAGGAACAATCACTTCATGGCATACAATAAGACAATAAATATGTCAGTGTAACTTCTACAGGTGCAGTCATTAAACAAGAGTTTAATTGGGATTAATGTCACGCTAATGTATTAACCATCACACATTCATCATGTGACCAACAATACAAAGCGTCCATTACCCAACTCTATACAGGATGTCGGTGGTGACAATGACAGAAGAGCGCGTGTTCCCTCCTAATGAGACGCGGGTCACAAACTGAGTTACATTCAGGTACAAGTCCATATTGTTACAGAAGGAAACAACATAATAATAATGTTCAGTTATATCGCGCACGAGCATTAGATATGATATTTATACCTGGTCTGTAGACAGAAAACATAATAAAACATTCTGTGTATATCTAAATAAAAAAGTATTTTTGCTTTGAACAGGAAGTAATTACAGATTAATTCAAACACTGCGACCCTCACAAAGCGAAGCAAAGCGAGGGGCCGCATTTGCTGAGGTGGAGGCTCCCACGTCGACCGCAAAATGTAGGGACTTAGCATCCACAAATACGAGCCGCAGGACTTTACAACCTTAGCACCCAAACCCAGCACATAAAAACATTAAAAACACAATAAACACATAAAAAGCTCACCCACAGCAAGGGGGGCACCCAGGACCTCTGCAAGTGACGTTACACCTTAATTTAAGTCCAAATTGAAGAGTTTAGACACACGAAAATCACCTAAGTGAGAGAAAAAACGGCTGCCGAAAAGAACGAAAACAAGGCTACACGACCCTAAGCACGCAAAACACCACCAAGCACATATGGATTTTCTGAAAAAGCCATACGAGGTACAAGATACACCATTAGCAAGGACGCTACATCATACATATTAGCCGCCATTTTACAACACTAACTTACACAATGCGGAAGTACACAGCTACACTAACGGCTTCCCCTCGTGCACGCAGCCTATTTACACTACACACTGCGCACATTGCTGACACACCTCAGCTACACATGCAAACCGCAATTGTATGCTGCAGGAACATCAAAACATATTGCCAGCTCTTCAGCACATTCCTTGCTGCATATATTACTTCCAAATAGGTAAAGTATATTCATTTATTAATTAATTATTTCATTAGCATACAAAAAAAGACCGGCAACGCTGCTCATAGCACACAAACAACCAACAGCCTAGCAATGAGCGCCGAAGGATCTCAGAACACCAACAAAATGAATGTCACAACCAAACACCATTACCTGCCTTACACTCTTATTGCCGTCATCTTTTGACGGGCAAGTCGCTAGTAACTATTATAGCTTCCATTAGATGGTCAAATCAGTGGAGACGGGTTTCTTAACTTGTAGATTTTTTAAATCATTAAATCAGCTTTCAACCTCAATATTCAACTTTTTTTTAAATGAAACACACTCATACAACTGCCAGTTATAGGACACACAGCCACACGAGCTGGATTAATGGGGCTTTCATACACACGATAGTTAGTGGGGCTGTCTTTTGCGCCATGTATTTTCTAAGTTCTGCGTGCCTGGCCTTGTTTTCATCCTGTTTCAGAATTTTTATGTTTTTTTTCGCCATTTTTACATCAGCAATTTTGGATCGTTAAAAAAGAAAAAATATGCCTGAAATTAACTTGCAGCCTCACTCACCGGGTCCCTGGCTCTCCCCCTGTGCTGTGTGTGTAAATTTATTTGAGGCATATGTGTGTGTTTTTGCCGTCTTTTCCAGTTCGATCGTTAAAGTCGTATTTTTGCGAGTCCAGCAGTTCATCATATGGGCCGTAATTATCCATCCGTCAGAAAGGCTCAGGGGCCTCGCGATGAGGCCTCATTTCAGCTAAATACAGCGTTTATTGGGATGAGTACCAGCTTTGTCCCGCGTGCCTCAACTGCTCGCTTCACTTCGCAAGTCTTACAGTGCAATGAGTGCCTTTGGTGCTCATTGCAGCCTAAGTCCCACATGCCTCAACTGCTTGCCCCGCTTCATGAGGCTTGCAAAGCGGGATGACAACTCGCAGTACAACAACTATATAGGTGATAGAGTCACCTTCAACACTATGGGTAATGCGGCCTTCTTCACCCTCTAGTTAATGAGCTTTCTTCATCACCATGGTAAATGGGGCCTTCTTAACTCCCTTGAATAATGGGGCCTTCTTGACTATTATTTGTAACTAGCGAATTGCCCAGCAAAAAATGACGGCAATAGAACTGTAAGCCAGGCAATGCTGTTTGCCACACCATGTGAGGCTTTTACTTCTCTGAGCACGTTTGGCGCTCATGGCGAGAGCCGCGATGAGTGTGTTCGGCGCTCATTGTGAACCTTTCCTCCCGCCTACTGTATGGGCCACTAAATGCAGGGTTCATTAACTTGCAATTTTTGTGCTTGGGAATGCCATGTATCTCTTTCCGCCATCACCCCCTGTCCCTTCCCTGGGTCTTTCTTCTCTGTGTGTCTGCTGAACGTTTGCGTGGCGCACGCTGACTGCCGTTTGTTTTATTTTCTAAGTCCCGCGTCCCTGGCGTAGTTGGTGTAAGTGTTACTGTCTTTGCCGTTGTGTATTTTCTAAGTCCCGCGTCCCTGGCGTAGTTGGTGTAAGAGTTACTGTCTTTGCCGTTGTGTATTTTCTAAGTCCCGCGTCCCTGGCGTTGTTGGTGTAAGTGTTACTGTCTTTGTCGTTGTGTATTTTCTAAGTCCGGCGTGCCTGGCGTTGTTGGTGTAAGTGTTACTGTCTTTGCGTTGTGTATTCTCTAAGTCCGGCGTGCCTGGCGTTGTTGGTGTAAGTGTTACTGTCTTTGCGTTGTGTATTTTCTAAGTCCCGCGTCCCTGGCGTTGTTGGTGTAAGTGTTACTGTCTTTGCAGTTGTGTATTATCTAAGTCCTGCGTCCCTGGCGTTGTTGGTGTAAGTGTTACTGTCTTTGCCGTTGTGTATTTTCTAAGTCCCGCGTGCCTGGCGTTGTTGGTGTAAGTGTTACTGTCTTTGCAGTTGTGTATTTTCTAAGTCCCGCGTCCCTGGCGTAGTTGGTGTAAGTGTTACTGTCTTTGCCGTTGTGTATTTTCTAAGTCCCGCGTGCCTGGCGTTGTTGGTGTAAGTGTTACTGTCTTTGCAGTTGTGTATTATCTAAGTCCCGCGTCCCTGGCGTTGTTGGTGTAAGTGTTACTGTCTTTGTTGTTGTGTATTTTCTAAATCCCGCGTGCCTGGCGTTGTTGGTATAAGTGTTACTGTCTTTGTCGTTGTGTATTCTCTAAGTCCTGCGTGCCTGGCGTTGTTGGTATAAGTGTTACTGTCTTTGCCGCTGTGTATTTTCTAAGTCTGGCGTGCCTGGCGTTGTTGGTGTAAGTGTTACTGTCTTTGTCGTTGTGTATTCTCTAAGTCCCGCGTGCCTGGCGTTGTTGGTGTAAGTGTTACTGTCTTTGCCGCTGTGTATTTTCTAAGTCCCGAGTGCCTGGCGTTGTTGGTATAAGTGTTACTGTCTTTGCCGTTGTGTATTTTCGATGTCACGCTCACCCCCCTGTGTCTCCCCCCTTCTCTGTGTGTCTTCCCCCTCCTCTGTGTTTCTCCCCCGTCTGTGTCTCTCCCTCCTCTCATTACCCTGTGTCTCCCCCCTCCTCTCACTCCCCTGTGTTTCTTCTCCCCCTCCTCTCACTCCCCTATGTCTCTACCCCCTCACTCCTTTGTGTCTCTCCCCCTCTCCTCTCACTCCCATGTGTCTCTCTTACTCCTCTCACTCCTTTCACTCCCATGTGTCTCTACCCCCTCTCATTCCCCTGTGTCTCTCCCCCTCCTCTCCCTCCCATATGTGTCTACCCCCCTCCTCTCCTACCCCTGTGTCTCCCCCATCCCCCGTGCCTCTTCCCCCCTCTTCTCCCTCCCCCCTCATTTCACTCCTTTGTGTCTCTCCCCCTACTCTCACTGCTTTGTGTCTCTCCCCCTCCTCTCACTCCTTTGTTTCTCTTCCCCCATCCTCTTACTCCCCTGTGTCACTTCCCCCCTCCTCTCACTCCCCTATGTCTCTCCCCTCCTCTGTGTTTCCCCCATTTGTCTCTCCCCCTCCTCTCACTCCCCTGTGTCTGTTCTCCTCCTCCTCTCACTCCCCTGTGTCTCCCACCTCCTCTGTTTGTCTCCCCCCCTCCTCTGTTTTTCTCCCCCTCTGTGTCTCTTCCCCCTCTCATTCCCCTGTGTCTACCCCCTCCTCTCACTCCCCTGTGTTTCTTCTCCCCCTCCTCTCACTCCCCTATGTCTCTACCCCATCACTCCTTTGTGTCTCTCCCCCTCTCCTCTCACTCCCCTGTGTCTCTCTTACTCCTCTCACTCCTTTCACTCCCATGTGTCTCTACCCCCTCTCATTCCCCTGTGTCTCTCCCCCTCCTCTCCCTCCCATATGTGTCTACCCCCCTCCTCTCCTACCCCTGTGTCTCCCCCATCCCCCGTGCCTCTTCCCCCCTCTTCTCCCTCCCCCCTCATTTCACTCCTTTGTGTCTCTCCCCCTACTCTCACTGCTTTGTGTCTCTCCCCCTCCTCTCACTCCTTTGTTTCTCTTCCCCCATCCTCTTACTCCCCTGTGTCACTTCCCCCCTCCTCTCACTCCCCTATGTCTCTCCCCTCCTCTGTGTTTCCCCCATTTGTCTCTCCCCCTCCTCTCACTCCCCTGTGTCTGTTCTCCTCCTCCTCTCACTCCCCTGTGTCTCCCACCTCCTCTGTTTGTCTCCCCCCCTCCTCTGTTTTTCTCCCCCTCTGTGTCTCTTCCCCCTCTCATTCCCCTGTGTCCACCCCCTCCTCTCACTCCCCTGTGTTTCTTCTCCCCCTCCTCTCACTCCCCTATGTCTCTACCCCCTCACTCCTTTGTGTCTCTCCCCCTCTCCTCTCACTCCCCTGTGTCTCTCCCCCTCCTCTCACTCCCCTGTGTCTCTACCCCCTCTTATTCCCCTGTGTCTCTCCCCCTCTATGTGTCTACCCCCCTCCTCTCCTACCCCTGTGTCTCCCCCATCCCCTGTGCCTCTTCCCCCCTCTTCTCCCTCCCACCTCATTTCACTCCTTTGTGTCTCTCCCCCTCCTCTCACTGATTTGGGTCTCTCCCCCTCCTCTCACTCCTTTGTGTCTCTTCCCCCATCCTCTTACTCCCATGTGTCTCTTCCCCCCCTCCTCTCACTCCCCTGTGTCACTTCCCCCCCTCCTCTCACTCCCCTATGTCTCTCCCCTCCTCTGTGTTCCCCCCCCCCATTTGTCTCTCCCCCTTTTCTCACTCCCCTGTGTCTCTTCTCCTCCTCCTCTCACTCCCCTGTGTCTCCCACCTCCTCTGTTTCTCTCCCCCCTCTCATTCCCCTGTGTCTCTCCCTTCCTCCTCTGTGTCTCTTCCCCCCTCCCCTGTGTGTCTACCCCATCCTCACCCACCCCTGTGTTTCTCGCCCTTCCCTGTGTCTCTTCCCCCTGGTCTCCCTTCCCTGTGTCTCTCCCTCTCACTCATTCGTGTCTCCCCCCCCGCCTCCTCTCACACCCCTGTGTCTCTCCCCCCTCCTCTCACTCCTTTGTGTTTTTCCTCCCCCCCTCCTCTCACTCCCCTATGTCTCTCCCCCTCCTCTGTATCTCTCCCCCTCCCCTGTGTGTCTACCCCCTCCTCTCCCACCCCTGTGTGTCTCCCCCCTCCTCCTTCTCCTCTCCCTGCCCTGTGTCACTTCCACACCTCTCCCTGCCCTGTGTCTCTCCCCCTCTCCTCTGTCTTCCACCTCCTTCCCTGCGTGTCTCCCCTCATTCGCCTGTGCGGTCCTCCGCCACGCAATGCACCTGTGCGGGCCTCCGCGCAGTGCGCCTGCTCGGGCAGCAGTGCGCATGCCCGACCAGTTGCGCAAAGCACATGCGCGGGAAGGTGCGCAATGTGCATGCGCGGCCTGCTGTGCAATGCGCAGTTGTCAAACTGCGATTTGTCGTAAGCGTGCCAGTTTGACAGCTATTATATGTGATTATTATCATTTATTTGTAACAAGCCAACATATTCCGTGCGCTATACCGGGGTTAAGTGCAAGTCAATTGCAATTTGAACACAATGCAAAAGAATAGAGGGCCCTGTTATTGAGCTTTCACTCAAGCATACACAGAGCTTTCCCTAATGCACATACATGACAAGGTTATATTTTAATCCATGAAGAAGGTCCTATGAGATCATATTAATTGGTTTACACAAGTTTGAGCCAGTGAGTGCTCATAAATCCTACTGATACTTTGCCTTTATTGTATCATGTGTGTTATGTTGCAGGAGCAGCACCAAGTCATTTATGCAGAGACCTAGTGTAGGTTATTTCTTGATAATATTGAAAGTTTGCAAACTTACATTGTAAAGGTTATGGGTGTGGTACTGGAGAGTGATTGGTGCATTGTGTATATTAAGGTTAAATACGATAGCTTCTTTTTAAGGAGATTTTGAAGGATTTGAGGCACGAGGATAATTTAGTGGAGTGAGGCAAGGAGAAAAATCCTGAAGATGGGAGTGAGATGAGGTTATGAGAGAGGAGCAGAGTAGAAAGTCCTTATCAGAGCAAAGAGGGCTGGTGGAGAGTTTTTTTAGATGGGAGCAGAGATATGAGGGGGTGCATTATCTTTGAGGGCTTTATACAGTAGGGTCATGATTTTACATTTTATTCTGGAGACGACAGGAAGCCAGTGACAAAGCGGCGCTGCAGGCACTGAGCGTTGGGTATGGAGGATGAGTCTAGCAGATGTGTTCAATATGGACTGGAGTGGAGACAGACGGGCGATGGGGAGGCCAGAAAGGAGTGAGTTGCAGTAGTCGAGGTGAGATATGATGAGAGAGTAAATTAGAATATTAGTTGTGTCTTGTGTAAGGTAGTGACATATTCTGAAGACATGTTAGGTGAAAATGACAAGATTTTATGATTAATTAAATTTGAGGAATGAAGGAGAGCCAGTATCCAGTAGAATCCCAAGACTGTCGGCCTGGGAGGTAGGAGTGATGATGGCATTGTCAAAAGTAAGAGATATGTGAAGAGTGGAAGTGGAGGAAGAGGGTGGAAAGATTAGGAGTGAAGTCTTAGACATGTTGAGATGGACATCCAGGAGTATATGTTAGAGTGGAAGTTGGCAACTTGTGCAGACAGGGGATAGTTTAGGTAGCGAGGGTCCGCATTTGCGGAGGTGGAGGCTAAAAGGCCCCTCACACGCGGTTAAAAACACACACGCGCACAACTTAAAAAAAAACAACAACCTCGGAACCAACCTTAATGTAAAAAACACCCACACGCATGAAAAATGCGACCATAACGGCCAAACCTTGCTCACCTAAAAACAGTCAAAACACACCAAATACTCACCAAAAATACATAAAAAGCTTACCTATAGCAGGGGGGGGGGGGCATCCAGGACCTCTGAAAGTGAAGTTACACCTCCATTTAAGTCCAAATTCCAGAGTTCAGACACATGATAATCCCGTAAGCGAGAGAAAAAATGGCAGCCGAAAAAAACGAAAACGAGGCTCACAGCCCAGCCACGTACAACTTACCAAAGAAGGGATCCGAGATAAGCTCGGAGACCTGCATTAACCCCACATTAACCATCGCAGTGGGGGTCTCGATCGCACACGATCGGGGACCCCCGCTGCAATGAAAATTCAAAATTCCTGCGTTACAGGTCCTTAAATATACACTATCACACTGTCACTCATGGGGGTCAATACAAACCCTCATAAGCACTTAATTAACCCCCTCACTCATGGGGGTCAATACAGACCCCCATAAACCCCTAATTAACCCTGTCACTCATGGGGGTCAATATAGATCCCCATAAGCCCTTCATTAACCCTGTCAACTCATGGTGGTCAATACAGACCCCCATAAGCCCTTCATTAGCCCTGTCACTCATAGGGGTAAATATAGACCCTCATAAGCACTTAATTAACCCCCTCACTCATGGGGGTCAATACAGACCCCCATAAACCCCTAATTAACCCTGTCACTCATGGGGGTCAATTTACACCCCCATAAGCCCTTCATTAACCCTGTCAACTCATGGGGGTCAATACAGACCCCTATAAGCCCTTCATTAACCCTGTCACTTATAGGGGTAAATATAGACCCCCAAAAACCCCTAATTGACCCTGTCATTCATGGGGGTCAATACAGACCCCCATAAGCACTTCATTAACTGTGTCACTCATGGGGTCAATACAGACACCCATAAACCCCTAATTAACCCTGTCATTCATGGAGATCAATACAGACCCCCATAAGCAGTTTGTTTACCCCCTCACTCATGGGGGTCTATATAGACCCCCATAAGCCCTTCATTAACCCTGTCACTCATGGGGGTCAAAACAGACCCCCATAAGCCCTTCATTAACCCTGTCACTCATGGGGGTCAATACAGACCCCCATAAACCCTTAATTAACCCTGTCATTCATGGGGGTCAATAGAGACCCCCATAAGCACTTAATTAACCCCCTCACTCATGGGGGTCAATACAGACCCCCTTAAACCCCTTAATAACCCTGTCACTCATGGGGGTCAATATAGACCCCATAAGCCCTTCATTAACCCTGTCAACTCATGGGGGTCAATACAGACCCCCATAAGCCCTTCATTAACCCTGTCACTCATAGGGGTAAATATAGACCCCCATAAGCCATTCATTAACCCTGTCACTCATGGGGGTCAAAACAGACCCCCATAAGCCCTTCATTAACCCTGTCACTCATGGGGGTCAACACAGACCCCCATAAGCACTTAATTAACCCCCTCACTCATGAGGGTCAATATGGACCCCCATAAGCCCTTCATTAACCCCCTCACTCATGGGGGTCAATACAGACCCCCATAAACCCCTAATTAACCCTGTCATTCATGGGGGTCAATACAGACCCCCATAAGCCCTTTATTAAATGTGTCACTCATGAGGGGGACAATACAGACTCCCATAAGCCCTTAATTAACCCCCTCACTCATGGGGGTCAATACAGACCCCATAAACCCCTAATTAACCCAGTCATTCATGGTGGTCAATACAGACCCCCATAAACCCGTCATTAACTGTGTCACTCATGGGGGTCAATACAGACCCCCATAAGCAGTTCGTTTACCCCCTCACTCATGGGGGTCAATATAGACCCCCATAAGCCCTTCATTAACCCTGTCACTCACTGGGGGTCAATACAGACCCCCATAAACCCTTAATTAACCCTGTCAGCTGAGCATGGTACCACCAGTACAGTGATATACCCATATCTGAGCATGGTACCACCAGTACAGTGATATACCCAGAGCTGAACATGGTACCACCAGTACAGAGATATACCCAGAGCTGAGCATGGTACCACCAGTACAGAGATATACCCAGAGCTGAGCATGGTACCACCAGTACAGAGATATACCCAGAGCTGAACGTGGCACCGCCAGTACAGAGATATACCCAGAGCTGAACGTGGCACCGCCAGTACAGTGATATACCCAGAGCTGAGCATGGTACTGCTAGAACAGAGATATACCCAGAGCTGAGCATGGTACCACCAGTACAGAGATATACCCAGAGCTGAACATGGCACCGCCAGTACTGTGATATACCCAGAGCTGAACATGGCACCACCAGTACAGATATATACCCAGAGCTGAGCATGGTACCACCAGTACAGCGATATACCCAGAGCTGAGCATGGTACCACCAGTACAGAGATATACCCAGAGCTGAACATGGTACCACCAGTACAGAGATATACCCAGAGCTGAGCATCGTACCACCAGTACAGTGATATACCCAGAGCTGAACATGGTACCACCAGTACAGTGATATACCCAGAGCTGAACATCGTACCACCAGTACAGAGATATACCCAGAGCTGAACATGGCAATGCCAGTACTGTGATATACCCAGAGCTGAGCATGGTACCACCAGTACAGAGATATACCCAGAGCTGAGCATCGTACCACCAGTACAGTGATATACCCAGAGCTGAACATGGTACCACCAGTACAGTGATATACCCAGAGCTGAGCATCGTACCACCAGTACAGTGATATACCCAGAGCTGAGCATGGTACCACCAGTACAGAGATATACCCAGAGCTGAGCATGGTACCACCAGTACAGTGATATACCCATAGCTGAGCATGGTACCACCAGTACAGAGATATACCAAGAGCTGAGCATGGTACTGTCATGATTCCCCTGAACCCCCTTTGGGGTCAGTAAAAGTTTAGTTGTTTAATATGCTTTTATGTTAATTTTATTATCCTATATGTGTTATGTCATGTTAATTAATATGTAAAATGTTATGCTATGTTATGTTATGTTGATGACTATATGATTAATTGTGTCCAGTGTGTAAGGAGTTAAATGGTTTAGAATGTTGTATGGTCGGTGGTAACTGTCAGAGAGGGGAGAGAGCAGTTGGCAGTTGAGTTTTTTTCTGACAGAGAGAGAGAGAGATGTATTGGTGTCTCTGAGGGCAGTTGAGATAATGCTGGGTTGAATGTCTTAAAGTATATATATATGTTCCTAAGCCAAGGGAAGAAGACATATATTGAAGACAGATATGCTCCTATCTAAAAAGGGAGATAAGAAGATAACAAGCAATGACTGTATGAATGAAGTTGCTGTTAAAATGCCTTATAGATGAGCCCTTGTCCACAGAAATAAAAACAGTTTCTGATTTCTTATAATGCTGAGCCTGCATTCATATTCTTAAAGACTACATCTAATTTAAGAGACATCAGCTGTCTTAGTGAAGAGATCAAAAAAATCTGGTAGATCTGCTGGGTAGGTTTGGCAAAAACAGCCTTATCAAGCCTGACTGAGAAGCAGTAGATCGTGACAGCTAGTGGCAAGCGGTGGAATCTCTTCATCAATAAGCTAAGACAAGCAGCATGTCCAGATATGACAGCATGTCCATTGAAGGCCTCAGGGACCTGTACCGGGAGAGAGGGCTCCACAAAACAGCGACCACCAAAAAGGCAGAGATGATCCAGGAACTCCTGCTGAATGATGATCTCCGTCAGGTGTAGGAAAGACAGGAGTCAGAGGAGGAAGGTGCAATAGTCACACCAGATCCAGCCCTTGCTCTGGAGATACCCTCTAATGAAGAGAAAGAAATTTGTAAGAGATTTAAAAAGTGGAGGGCTATGATGCCAGAGAGTCTGTCCGGTGATCAGCTAATGGCCCTTCGGACCCAGATCAGCCAAGAGGTCCAGCGAGAGAAACCACAGAGAGTTACCTGTCTGTCATCCGGTCCTACTTAAGTAAGGGATCCAACAGCAGCCAGCGTATAATAGCTTTAAACACTTCTGTGATGAAAAGGGGGAAATAGATGGGTTCCTCCAGGACTTTGAGCAGCAATGTGAGCTACACTAAATACCCAAAGCCGAGTGGATTAGTCTTCTTGTCAGCCGACTAAGTGGAAGGGCAAGTGAAGCATTCAGAGCTATCCCTAAGGGTCAGCAGATGTATGAGGAGGTGAAAAAGGTGCTGTTGGCCAGATATGCGGTGACCCCAAAAACCTATATGAAAAAATTTTGACCCTTGACCAGGGGTGCTGGTGACACTTATACTGAAGTTATCTTTCGGATGAGGCATGCCTGTCACAGTTGGTGGAAGGGGAAGGAGGTAACTACCCTGGAGAAAGCGATGGACTTAATACTGCTGGAGCAATGTTACTCAATTTGTCCTGAGAGGTTAAAGGTTTGGGTACAGGATCGAAAACCCACTACAGGGGAGGAGGCTGCTCGTCTAGCAGATAATTTTGAGGCTACTAGAGGTTAGACAGGAGTTAAGGGCCCCAGCAATGCTACTAAAGTGGGACCTCCAACTCCAGCACCTGTAACGTATTGTAAGTATCAACCACTAAAAAACCCTGTCACGCATGGGGGTCAATCCAGACCCCCATAAACCCTTAATTAACCCTGTCACTCATGGGGGTCAATACAGACCCCCATAAGCCCTTCATTAACCCTGTCACTCATGGGGGTCAATCCAGACCCCCATAAACCCTTAATTTACCCTGTCCCGCATGGGGGTCAATACAGACCCATACAATACATTAATTAACCCAGTCACTCATGGGGGTCAATACAGACCCCCATAAGCTCTTAATTAACCTGGTCACTCATGGGGGTCAATCCAGACCCCCATAAACCCTTAATTAACCCTGTCCCACATGGGGGTCAATACAGACCCCATAAGTCCCTAATTAGCCCTGTCACTCATGGGGGTCAATATGGTCCCCCATAAGCACTTAATTAACCCTGTCACGTATGGGGGTCAATTCAAAAATTGAAAACGAGGCTCCACGACCCCGGACCGCCCAGCCACGTACAACTTACCCTTGAAGGGATCCGAGATAAGCTCGGAAACCCGCATTAACCCCACATTAACCATCATAGTGGGGGGCACAGATCGCACGCGATCGGGGAGCCCCGCTGCAAACAAAATAAAAAATTCCCACCTTACAGGTCCTTAAAGGACTGTAAAGGTCCTTAAAGGACCTGTAATAAAAAAAATAACCCTATCACTCATGGGGCTCTATACAGAGCCCCATCATCCACTAAATAACCCTATCACTCATGGCGCTCTATACAGAGCCCCATCAACCACTAAAAAACCCTGTCACTCATGGGGGTCAATCCATACCCCCATAAACCCTTAATTAACACTGTCACTCATGGGGGTCAATAAAGACCCCCATAAGCCCTTCATTAACCCTGTCACTCATGGGGGTCAATACAGACACCCATAATCACTTACTTAACTCCCTCAATCATGGGGGTCAATACAGACACCCATGAACCCCAAATTAACCCTCTGACTCATGGGGGTCAATACAGACCCCCATAAGCTCTTAATTAACCCGGTCACTCATGGGGGTCAATCCAGACCCCCATAAACCCTTAATTTACCCTGTCCCGCATGGGGGTCAATACAGACCCATACAATACGTTAATTAACCCAGTCACTCATGGGGGTCAATACAGACCCCCATAAGCTCTTAATTAACCTGGTCACTCATGGGGTCAATCCAGACCCCCATAAACCCTTAATTAACCCTGTCCCGCAGGGGGGTCAATACAGACCCCATAAGTCCCTAAATAACCCTATCACTCATGGGGCTCTATACAGAGCCCCAACAACCACTAAAAAAAAACGTCACTCATGGGGGTCAATCCAGATCCCCATAAACCCTTAATAAACCCTGTCACTCATGGGGTCAATACAGACCCCCATGAGCTCTTCATTACCCTCTCATTCATGGGGGTCAATACAGACACCCATGAACCACTAATTAACCCAGTGACTCATGGGGGTCAATACAGACCCCTATAATACATTTATTAACCCTGTCACTCATGGGGGTCAATACAGACCCCCTTAAGCTCTTAATTAACCCGGTCACTCATGGGCGTCAATCCAGACCCCCATAAACCCTTAATTAACCCTGCCACGCATGGGGGTCAATACAGACCCCATAAGCACTTAATTTACCCTGTCCCGCATGGGGGTCAATATAGTCCCCCATAAGCATTTAATTAACCCTGTTACGCATGGGGGTCAATATAATCCCCCATAAGCACTTAATTAACCCTGTCATGCAGGGGGGTCAATTAAAAAAATGAAAACGAGGCTCCACGACCCCGAACCGCCCAGCCACCTACAACTTACCCTTGAAGGCATCCAAGATAAGCTCGGAAACCCGCATTAACCTCACGGGATCCGAGATAAGCTCGCAAACTCGCATTAACCCCACATTAACCGTTGGGGGGCACAGATCGCACGCGATCGGGGACCCCCGCTGCAAACAAAATTAAAAATTCCCACCTTTCAGGTACTGGTGGAAAGGACCGTAAAGGTCCTTAAAAGACCTGTAATAAAAAAAAATAACCCTATCACTCATGGGGCTCTATACAGAGCCCCAACAACCACTAAAAAAAAACGTCACTCATGGGGGTCAATCCAGATCCCCATAAACCCTTAATAAACCCTGTCACTCATGGGGGTCAATACAGACCCCCATGAGCTCTTCATTACCCTCTCATTCATGGGGGTCAATACAGACACCCATGAACCACTAATTAACCCAGTGACTCATGGGGGTCAATACAGACCCCATTAATACATTTATTAACCCTGTCACTCTTGGGGGTCAATACAGACCCCCTTAAGCTCTTAATTAACCCGGTCACTCATGGGCGTCAATCCAGACCCCCATAAACCCTTAATTAACCCTGCCACGCATGGGGGTCAATACAGACCCCATAAGCACTTAATTAACACCCTCACTCATTGTAGTCAATACAGACCCCATAAATCCCTAATTAGCCCTGTCACTCATGGGGGTCAATATAGTCCCCCATAAGCACTTAATTACCCCTTTCATGCATGGGGGTCAATACAGACCCCCATAAGCACTTAATTAACCCTGCCACACATGGGGGTCAATACAGACACCCATAATCACCTAATTAACCCGGTTACTCATGGGGGTCAATACAGACCCCCATAAGGACTTAATTAACCCGGTCACTCATGGGGGTCAATACAGACACGGATAAACCCCTAATTAACCCTGTCACTCATGGGGGTCAATATAGACTCACTTCAATACTTAATTAACCCTGTCACGCATGGGGGTCAATACAGACCCCATAAGCACTTAATTAACCCTGTCACTGATGAGGGTCAATACAGACCCCCATAAGCACTTATTTAACCCCGTCACTCATGAGGGTCAATACAGACCCCCATAAACCTATAATAAACCCTGTCACTCATGGGGTCATTACAAACCCTCATAAGCCTCTATTTAACCCCATCAGTCCCATATGGGTATATTATGACCCTTATGGGGCTGTTACAACCCTAACATTAACCACATATGTGCCATGATGGTCCTCACCTCAAGGACCATCATGACACTAAATACAAACACAACATTACACTATACCCCCCCAATAAACCATTAAATCTAAACTAACCCCCTCTACACTAATCTATTTACACCTACACTACCTACCTACACTACCTACCTACCGCCTAATAACCCCCCCACCACTTACAGAAAATAAAAAACCTAACTCACAAAAAATAAAATATCTACATTAGAAAAAATAAAAAACCTAAGTCACAAAAAATAAAAAAGGAACATTACAGAAAATAAAAAAGTACATTACAACCTCCCCCCACTACAGAAAAAAAAAATACACACCTAAAAAGTAAATACATATAGAATAAATACAATACAATACAAATAGAATACGAAACCCCCTATCTATCTAAAATACATCCTCAATCTATCTAATATACAATAAATCCTATCTATCTAAAATACATACCCCTATCTAACATACAATATATACTATATAATATACAATAAATACTAACTATCTAAAATACATAACCCTATCTAACATACTATAAATACTATATCATATACAATAAATCCAAACTATCTAAAATACATACCCCTAACATACAATAAATCCTAACTATCTAAAATACTTATCCCTATCTATCTAATATACAATAAATCCTAACTATCTAAAATACATATTCTATCTATTATACAATAAATCCTAACTATCTAAAATACATACCCTTATCTATCAAATATACAATAAATCTTAACTATCTAAAATACATACCCCTATCTATCTAATATACAATAAATGCTATCTCCATATACAAACCCTAATTCTAAGCTAAAATAAAATAATTAAGACCACTTTCCTTTGCAGATGTCCCTTCAGATCACCAACCTAGGGAAAAAAAATAATTAGTACAACACATTTACATAAAATAAATAAACATTCTAAATATTCTAAATATTCGACTCACCATCCACCTTTCCTTCTTCTTTTCTTCTCCAGCGCGGCCCCTGTGAAAAAAAAACATTACATTAGTACAACATACATATAAAAAAATAAACATAATATACATTGTACTCACCTACCCGCGATGTCCCCGGCCTTCTCCTCTTCTGCCCCGCCCTGGAACAATCCACGCTCTAAAAAAATAAAAATAATGGAGAGAAAATAGGCAATGGCGCCTTCTGATTGGCTGAAAACGCTGTCTATCAAATTCAGCCATTTAGAAGGCGCCAATGTGTGAGCCAATCAGAATGGAATACACTCCAAAATCCCACTCTGATTGGCTAATGCACCTGTCAATCTTTATTTAAACCAATCACAAGGCGCAGATGCCTTCAGCCAATAACAATGGGATACACCTCCACAGGGTGATTGGCTGGAGGCATTATTATTATTATTATTATTATTATTATTATTATAGTTTATTTATAATGCGCCGACATATTCCGTAGCGCTGTACATAAATTAGGTTAAGAGAATGATAAATACAGAATAACATTTAGCACAGGAAGGAGGGCCCTGTCTTTGAGCTAGGAATCCAATGTCCATGGTAAATTCCCAAAGTACTTAGGATAGAAACTCGCAGACTTACAATCTAAGGGATAGTGAGTGGTAAAAGAGGGAGATAGATGTGATAAGTGTGGAAGGGTGGAAGGTGATATGCTTCTTTAAAGAGATGCGTTTTCAGTGAGGTTTTAAATGTTTTGAGGCAAGGGGATAATCTGGTGGGGCGAGGCAAGGACTTCCAAAAACTAGGGGCAGCACGAGAAAAGTCCTGGAGGCGGGAGTGAGAGGAGGTGACAAGAGTTGTAGAAAGAAGAAGGTCATTAGCAGAACGAAGAGGGCGGGTGGGGAAGTATTTGGAGATGAGAGCAGAGATGTAAGGGGGAGCATTATTATTGAGGGCTTTGTAAGTTAGTGTCATGATTTTTAATTTTATTCTAGAGGCTAAGGGAAGCCAGTGGAGTGATTGACAGAGAGGTAATGCCGATACTGAACGTTGTGTATGAAGATGAGTCTAGCAGAGGCATTCATAATGGATTGAAGTGGTGATAGGTAGGCCAACAAGAAGCGAATTGCAGTAGTCTAGTCGAGAGATGATGAGAGAGTGTATAAGGATTTTAGTTGTGTCTTGTGTAAGATAGTGACGAATTCTGGAGATGTTTTTTAGATGGAGAAGACAAGATTTAGTTAGTGATTGTATGTGAGGGATGAAAGACAGAGCTGGGTCCAGTAAGAACTCCAAGACAACTGGCTTGGGAGGAGGGGGTGATGATGTTGTTGTTGACAGTGAGAGAGATGTGAGGAATTGACGGTGTGGGAGAGGGAGGGAAGATTAGGAATTCAGTTTTAGACATGTTGAGTTTGAGATGGTGGGTGGACATCCAATAGGATATACTAGAGAGGCAGTTGGAGACGTGTGTTAGAAGAGAGGGGGATAGATCTGGTGCGGAGAGGTAGATTTGGGTGTCATCTTCATAGAGATGATAATGAAGCCCAAAAGAGTTTATGAGGGTACCAAGTGAGGAAGTGTAGATGGAGAAGAGGAGGGGGGCAAGGACAGATCCTTGGGATACACCAACAGACAGGGGGTGAGAAGAAGAAGAGGTGTCAGAGAAGAAGATACTGAATGATTGATTTTGTAGGTATGATGAGAACCACAAGAGAGCAGTGTCTTGAATACTGAGGGAGAAGAGGATATGGAGTAGAAGTGGATGGTCGACAGTGTCAGAGGCATCTGCGCATTCTGATTGGTTGCAGTGACAATAGCCAATAACAATGGGATAGACCTCGACGTAGTGATTGGCTGAAGGCATTTGCGCCTTCTGATTGGCTGTCAATGGCAATCAGTATTACAGCCAATGAGAAGCCGCAGATGTCTTCAGCCAATCACCCCGTGGGGGTGTTTCCCATTGTGACTGGCTGATGGCAATAAAGCCTTCTGATTGGTTTAAATAAAGATTGACAGGTTCATTATCCAATCAGAGTTGGATTTTGGGGTATATCCCTTTATGATTGGGTCACACATTGGTGCCTTCTGATTGGCTGAATTTGATAGAAAGCGTTTTCAGCCAATCAGAAGCCGCCATTGACATTTTCTTTTGGAGAACTCTGTAGGAGGCTCATTAACGTCCGTTAGTTTTTTTTTTTTTTTTAAGAGCACGGATTGTTCCAGGACGGGGCAGAAGTGGAGGAGGCCGGGGACATCGCGGGGAGGTAAGTACAGTGTATATTATTTTTATTTTATTTTTTTATATGTTTATATGTATGTTCTAGTATATTGTGTGTTAGATAGGGGTATGCATTTTAGATAGATAGGATTTATTGTATATTAGAAAGATTGGGGATGTATTTTAGATAGATAGGATTGATTGTATGTTAGATAGATAGGGGGTATTGTATTTAATTTTATTTGTATTGTATTGTATGTATTCTATATGTATTTTCTTTTAAGGTGTTTAATTTTTTTATGTAGTGGGGGGGTGTAATGTATTTTTTTTATTTTCTGTAATGTAGATTTTTTATTTTTTGTGTGTTAGGTTTTTTTATTTTCTGTAATGTAGATTTTTTTATTTTTTGTGACTTAGGTTTTTTTATTTTCTGTAAATAGAGTGGTGGGGGGTTGATTAGGGGGTAGGTAGGTAGTTTAGGTAGCTAGTGTAGGTGTTAATAGGTTAGTGTAGAGGGGGGTTAGTTTATATTTAATTGTTTATTGGAGGGCTATAGTGCAGTGTAGTGTTTGTACTTAGTGTCTTGAGGGTACTGGAGAACCCTCATAGCACTTAAGGGGTAATGTTAGGCTTCTAACTGTCCCATGAGGGTCTTTAAATACCCTTATGGGATTAATGGGGTTAAGTAGAGGCTTATGAGGATCAGTATAGACCCCCATAAGAGACCGAGTTAAAATGGTGTAGTGCTTACACTTTGTGTCATGATTGTCCTTCATAACCCTCATGGCACTTATAGTGTTATTACATGCGTTCATTACTGTGTTATAGGGGTCTATATAGTTGAGGCACACAGTACACTCACATTGTGTGACAAACAGCATCTCAACACTTTTTTATTGCCCCGTCATTTTTGACGAGCAAGTTGCTGGTTTTGTATATATTTTTGGAGCATTGATTTTCAGCCCATTATTTTTCCCTGGCTAGCATTGTTTTTAATCATATTTATATATATATAGCCTTGTGTTTATGATTCTATTTTTGGTTTATCCTATGATTTACACATTTTTTGAGGCTAACTGACTGATGATCTGGTGTTGCAGTATGACGTTACTAATTTATTGTTTGCGCTTCATAAATTGACCACTTAGTGGCAGCAAGTGTTCATGTCACATATTTATTTTGGATGGCATTTATGCACATTAAGGATTTTAGAATCCTTTATTTATACATCTTCTAGCGACTTACACGTAAAAAAATGGCGGTCAATAAAATTTGAAGCCATGGGAATGCTTTTTGACACACAATGTAAACCTTTTTGTACTGTGAGGGCCTTCGGCGCTCTTGGCAAGCCTCTTGTCTCGTCTATTTTTGCTCCTCTGAGCACCTTCGGCACTCATTATAAAGAGAGATATATATTCATCTATATTTACTTAATCAATAATTAATAAATTATTTCTTGAATAAATTAATATAGTTTACCTATTTGTAATGGCACCATACAATGTACCGTGAGTGTTGGTGCTCTGATGATAAAGTGTACTGTGCATTCTAAATGGTTTGCGTGCGCGAGGGAAATCCGTTGGTGTAGTTGTGTAAATCGCCATTGTAGATTGGTAATGTTATTAATGTGTTACGCGTCTCGTATGTATTTTCCGTATTTTGTAATAGTGTATTTTCTATTTCGTTCGTTGCTGTGTGAAAGTCCTACGCGTTTGGCAGTGTTTTGCGTGGTCC
Source organism: Discoglossus pictus (assembly GCA_027410445.1). Taxonomy (NCBI): domain Eukaryota; kingdom Metazoa; phylum Chordata; class Amphibia; order Anura; family Alytidae; genus Discoglossus; species Discoglossus pictus. Next base: position 452,384,633 of record CM050165.1, on the reverse strand, counting down.
TCGTTTTCGTTTTTTTCGGCGGCCATTTTTTTTCTCGCTTAGCCGATTTTCGGCTGGTGAAAGTCATCAAAATCGGCTTAAATTCACGGTGCACTTCACTCCCAGACGTCCTGCCCGTTCCCCCGTGCTGTGAGTGATATTTTTGTTGTATTTATTTGTGTTTTCTTTGTGTTTTTTATGTTTGTTGGATGTTTGTGGTTCAGCCGTTAACCTTATATTTTTGCTATATTGTATTTTTTTTTTCAAAGTCCTGCGTCTCGTATTTTAAGTCCCGAATTCGTCAACTACTTTCAGCCTAAGTCTGTTTGTATGTAGGCTAATTTGTTTTTACGCTAAGTGCCGCGTGTTTCATTCCCTCCACTGCTCGCCTAGCTTCGCAAGGCTTGCACGCAATGAGCGCCTCCTGGCTCATTTCTAAGTCGTACGCACCACGCAAAGCGTGATGAAGTCTCGTAGTTAGACAATTATAATATGTGATTTTCATAGTTCACATTGATCATTAGAGGAAGGACCTATGGATGTTAACACCAACTATAGAATAATATTAATAGTCTTCTTTCATATTATCACAATATTTATGTATATTGGCCGAAGGGCCTCTTAAAAATGTTTTTTTTATAACTGAAGGTTTCATTATCTTCTACTAGTATCACTTACGTGTTTCTAGCTCCACCAGTAGAACAAGCAATATCCCTACTGTACCAGATTTTTATGAAGTATGTGACAGCTTAATAAAGGTTATCCCAGTTCTTCAGTTTAATACTGTATATATCACATATAATAGTTGTCCAACCTCGATTCGTTGTCACGCTTTGCGGCAAATCACGGTTTGACAACTATGATTAATCGCAACCTCACCGGCTGGGTCTCCATCTCTACCAGCCAGGTCCATCCCTGCAAGAACACGGCCATGTGCCAGACCTCGCGATCGCGAGACACTGCAGGGGTCCTGTGTGTATGTTCATGAGACACTCTCTCCTAAGCACTCCCCTCTCTCAGGACTCTCTCCTAAGCACTTCCCCTCTCTCAGGACTCTCTCTCTCCTCAGCACCCCCCTCTCTCAGGACTCTCTCTCTCCTAAGCACTTCCCCTCTCTCAGGACTCTCTCTCTCTCCTGAGCACTCCCCCTCTCTCAGGACTCTCTCTCTCCTCAGCACCCCCCTCTCTCAGGACTCTCTCTCTCCTAAGCACTTCCCCTCTCTCAGCACTCTCTCTCTCATGAGCACGCCCCCTCTCTAAGGACTCTCTCTCCTAAGCACTTCCCCTCTCTCAGGACTCTCTCTCCTAAGCACTCCCCCTCTCTCAGGTCTCTCTCTCTCCTGAGCACTCCCCGTCTCTCAGGACTCTCTCTCTCCTAAGCACTTCCCCTCTCTCAGCACTCTCTCTCTCATGAGCACTCCCCCTCTCTAAGGACGCTCTCTCCTAAGCACTTCCCCTCTCTCAGGACTCTCTCTCTCCTCAGCACCCCCCTCTCTCAGGACTCTCTCTCTCCTAAGCACTCCCCCTGTCTCAGGACTCTCTCTCTCCTGAGCACGCCCTCTCTCTAAGGACTCTCTCTCCTAAGCACTTCCCCTCTCTCAGGACTCTCTCTCTCTCCTAAGCACTCCCCCTCTCTCAGGACTCTCTCTCTCTCCTAAGCACTCCCACTCTCTCAGGACTCTCTCTCCTAAGCACTTCCCCTCTCTCAGCACTCTCTCTCTCCTGAGCACTCCCCGTCTCTCAGGACTCTCTCTCTCCTAAGCACTTCCCCTCTCTCAGCACTCTCTCTCTCATGAGCACTCCCCCTCTCTAAGGACTCTCTCTCCTAAGCACTTCCCCTCTCTCAGGACTCTCTCTCTCCTCAGCACTCCCCTCTCTCAGGACTCTCTCTCTCCTAAGCACTCCCCCTGTCTCAGGACTCTCTCTCTCCTGAGCACCCACCCTCTCTAAGGACTCTCTCTCCTAAGCACTTCCCCTCTCTCAGGACTCTCTCTCTCTCCTAAGCACTCCCCCTCTCTCAGGACTCTCTCTCTCTCTCCTAAGCACTCCCACTCTCTCAGGACTCTCTCTCCTAAGCACTTCCCCTCTCTCAGGACTCTCTCTCTCCTGAGCACTCCCCCTCTCTAAGGACTCTCTCTCCTAAGCACTTCCCCTCTCTCAGGACTCTCTCTCTCCTCAGAACCCCCCTCTCTCAGGACTCTCTCTCTCCTAAGCACTCCCCCGTCTCAGGTCTCTCTTCTGAGCACTCCCCCTCTCTCAGGGCTTTCTTTCTCCTAAGCATCCCCCCTCTCTCATGACTCTCTCTCTCTCTCTCTCATAAGCACTCCCCCTCTCTCAGGACTCTCACTCTCCTAAACACTCCCCCTCTCTCAGGACTCTCTCTCTCTCCTGAGCACTCCCCCTCTCTCAGGAGTCTCTCTCTCTCTCCTAAGCACTCCCCCTCTCTCAGTACTCTCTCCTGAGTACTCCCCCTCTCTCAGGACTCTCTCTCTCTCCTGAGCATTCCCCCTCTCTCAGGACTCTCTCTCTCTCTCTCTCTCTCTCTCTCCTAAGCACTCCCACTCTGTCAGGACTCTCTCTCCTAAGCACTCCCCCTCTCTCAGTACTCTCTCTCTCTCCTGAGCACTCCTCCTCTCTCAGGACTATCTTTCTCCTGAGCACCCCCGCTCTCTCAGGACTCTCTCTCTCCTAAGCACTCCCACTCTCTCAGGACTCTCTCTGTCTCCTGAGCACTCCCCCTGTCTCAGGACTCTCTCCTAAGTACTCTCCCTCTCCCAGGACTCTCTATCTCTCTCTCTCTCTCCTAAGCACCCCCCCTCTCTCAGGACTCTCTCTCTCCTGAGTACTCCCCCTCTCTAAGGACTCTCTCTTTCTCTCCTAAGCACTCTCCCTCTCTCAGGACTCTCTCTCTCTCCTGAGCACTCCCCCTCTCTCATGACTCTATCTCTCTCCTAAGCACTTCCCCTCTCTCAGGACTCTCTCTCCTCAGCACCCCGCTCTCTCAGGACTCGCTCTCTCCTAAGCACTCCCCCTGTCTCAGGACTCTCTCTCTCTACTGAGCACTCCCCCTCTCTCAGGACTTTCTCTCTCCTAAGCATCCCCCCTCTCTCAGTACTCTCTCTCTCTCTCCTAAGCACTCCCCCTCTCAGGACTCTCACTCTCCTAAACACTCCCCCTCTCTCAGGACTCTCTCTCTCCTGAGCACTCCCCCTCTCTCAGGAGTCTCTCTCTCTTCTAAGCACTCCGCCTCTCTCAGTACTCTCTCTCCTGAGCACTCCCCCTCTATCAGGACTCTCTCTCTCTCTCCTGAGCATTCCCCCTCTCTCAGGACTCTCTCTCTCTATCCTAAGCACTCCCACTCTCTCAGGACTCTCTCTCTCCTGAGCACTCCCCCTCTCTCAGGACTCTCTCTCTCTCTCTCCTGAGCACTCCCTCTCTCTCAGGACTCTATCTCTCCTAAGCACTCCCACTTTCTCAGGACTCTCTCTCTCTCTCCTGAGCACTCCCTCTCTCTCAGGACTCTATCTCTCCTAAGCACTCCCACTTTCTCAGGACTCTCTCTCTCTCTCTCCTGAGCACTCCCCCTGTCTCAGGAGTCTCTCTCTCTTCTAAGCACTCCGCCTCTCTCAGTACTCTCTCTCCTGAGCACTCCCCCTCTATCAGGACTCTCTCTCTCTCTCCTGAGCACTCTCAGGACTCTCTCTCTCCTGAGCACTCCCCCTCTCTAAGGACTCTCTCTCCTAAGCACTACCCCTCTCTCAGGACTCTCTCTCTCCTCAGAACCCCCCTCTCTCAGGACTCTCTCTCTCCTAAGCACTCCCCCGTCTCAGGACTCTCTCTCCTGAGCACTCCCCCTCTCTCAGGGCTTTCTTTCTCCTAAGCATCCCCCCTCTCTCATGACTCTCTCTCTCTCTCTCTCCTAAGCACTCCCCCTCTCTCAGGACTCTCACTCTCCTAAACACTCCCCCTCTCTCAGGACTCTCTCTCTCTCCTGAGCACTCCCCCTCTCTCAGGAGTCTCTCTCTCTCTCCTAAGCACTCCCCCTCTCTCAGTACTCTCTCCTGAGTACTCCCCCTCTCTCAGGACTCTCTCTCTCTCCTGAGCATTCCCCCTCTCTCAGGACTCTCTCTCTCTCTCTCTCCTAAGCACTCCCCCTCTCTCAGTACTCTCTCTCTCTCTCCTGAGCACTCCCCCTCTCTCAGGACTATCTTTCTCCTGAGCACCACCGCTCTCTCAGGACTCTCTCTCTCCTAAGCACTCCCACTCTCTCAGGACTCTCTCTGTCTCCTGAGCACTCCCCCTGTCTCAGGACTCTCTCCTAAGTACTCTCCCTCTCCCAGGACTCTCTATCTCTCTCTCTCTCTCCTAAGCACCCCCCCTCTCTCAGGACTCTCTCTCTCCTGAGTACTCCCCCTCTCTAAGGACTCTCTCTTTCTCTCCTAAGCACTCTCCCTTTCTCAGGACTCTCTCTCTCTCCTGAGCACTCCCCCTCTCTCATGACTCTCTCTCTCTCCTAAGCACTTCCCCTCTCTCAGGACTCTCTCTCCTCAGCACACCGCTCTCTCGGGACTCTCTCTCTCCTAAGCACTCCCCCTGTCTCAGGACTCTCTCTCTCTCTACTGAGCACTCCCCCTCTCTCAGGACTTTCTCTCTCCTAAGCATCCCCCCTCTCTCAGTACTCTCTCTCTCTCTCTCCTAAGCACTCCCCCTCTCAGGACTCTCACTCTCCTAAACACTCCCCCTCTCTCAGGACTCTCTCTCTCTTCTAAGCACTCCGCCTCTCTCAGTACTCTCTCTCCTGAGCACTCCCCCTCTATCAGGAATCTCTCTCTCTCCTGAGCATTCCCCCTCTCTCAGGACTCTCTCTCTCTATCCTAAGCACTCCCACTCTCTCAGGACTCTCTCTCTCCTGAGCACTCCCCCTCTCTCAGGACTCTATCTCTCCTAAGCACTCCCACTTTCTCAGGACTCTCTCTCTCTCTCCTGAGCACTCCCCCTGTCTCGGGACTCTCTCCTAAGCACTCCCCCTCTCCCAGGACTCTCTCTCTCTCTAAGCACCCCCCTCTCTCAGGACTCTCTCCTGAGTACTCCCCCTCTCTCAGGACTCTCTCTCTTTCTCTCCTAAGCAGTCTCCCTCTCTCAGGACTCTCTCTCCTGAGCATTCCCACTCTCTCAGGACTCTCTCTCTCCTAAGCACTTCCCATCTCTCAGGACTCTCTCTCTCCTAAGCACTTCCCCTCTCTCAGGACTAACTATCTCTCTCTCCTGAGCACTCCCCCTCTCTCAGGAGTCTCTCTCTCTTCTAAGCACTCCGCCTCTCTCAGTACTCTCTCTCCTGAGCACTCCCCCTCTATCAGGACTCTCTCTCTCTCTCCTGAGCATTCCCCCTCTCTCAGGACTCTCTCTCTCTATCCTAAGCACTCCCACTCTCTCAGGACTCTCTCTTCTGAGCACTCCCCCTCTCTCAGGACTCTCTCTCTCTCTCCTGAGCACTCCCTCTCTCTCAGGACTCTATCTCTCCTAAGCACTCCCACTTTCTCAGGGCTCTCTCTCTCTCTCCTGAGCACTCCCCCTGTCTCGGGACTCTCTCCTAAGCACTCCCCCTCTCCCAGGACTCTCTCCTGAGTACTCCCCCTCTCCCAGGACTCTCTCTCTTTCTCTCATAAGCACTCCCCCTGTCTCAGGACTCTCTCTCTCCTGAGCACGCCCCCTCTCTAAGGACTCTCTCTCCTAAGCACTTCCCCTCTCTCAGGACTCTCTCTCCTAAGCACTTCCCCTCTCTCAGCACTCTCTCTCTCCTGAGCACTCCCCGTCTCTCAGGACTCTCTCTCTCCTAAGCACTCCCCCTCTCTCAGGTCTCTCTCTCTCTCCTAAGCACTCCCACTCTCTTAGGACTCTCTCTCCTAAGCACTTCCCCTCTCTCAGCACTCTCTCTCTCCTGAGCACTCCCCGTCTCTCAGGACTCTCTCTCTCCTAAGCACTTCCCCTCTCTCAGCACTCTCTCTCTCCTAAGCACTTCCCCTCTCTCAGCACTCTCTCTCTCCTGAGCACTCCCCGTCTCTCAGGACTCTCTCTCTCCTGAGCACTTCCCCTCTCTCAGCACTCTCTCTCTCATGAGCACTCCCCCTCTCTAAGGACTCTCTCTCCTAAGCACTTCCCCTCTCTCAGGACTCTCTCTCCTAAGCACTCCCCCTCTCTCAGGACTCTCTCTCTCTCTCCTAAGCACTGCCACTCTCTCAGGACTCTCTCTCCTAAGCACTTCCCCTCTCTCAGGACTCTCTCTCTCCTGAGCACTCCCCCTCTCTAAGGACTCTCTCTCTCCTAAGCACTTCCCCTCTCTTAGGACTCTTTCTCTCCTCAGAACCCCCCTCTCTCAGGACTCTCTCTCTCCTAAGCACTCCCCGGTCTCAGGACTCTCTCTCCTGAGCACTCCCCCTCTCTCAGGGCTTTCTTTCTCCTAAGCATCCCCCCTCTCTCATGACTCTCTCTCTCTCTCTCCTAAGCACTCCCCCTCTCTCAGGACTCTCACTCTCCTAAACACACCCCCTCTCTCAGGACTCTCTCTCTCTCCTGAGCACTCCCCCTCTCTCAGGAGTCTCTCTCTCTCTCCTAAGCACTCCCCCTCTCTCAGTACTCTCTCCTGAGTACTCCCCCTCTCTCAGGACTCTCTCTCTCTCCTGAGCATTCCCCCTCTCTCAGGACTCTCTCTCTCTCTCTCTCCTAAGCACTCCCACTCTGTCAGGACTCTCTCTCCTAATCACTCCCCCTCTCTCAGTACTCTCTCTCTCTCCTGTGCACTCCCCCTCTCTCAGGACTATCTTTCTCCTGAGCACCCCCGCTCTCTCAGGATTCTCTCTCTCCTAAGCACTCCCACTCTGTCAGGACTCTCTCTGTCTCCTGAGCACTCCCCCTGTCTCAGGACTCTCTCCTAAGTACTCTCCCTCTCCCAGGACTCTCTATCTCTCTCTCTCCTAAGCACCCCCCTCTCTAGGGACTCTCTCTCTCCTGAGTACTCCCCCTCTCTAAGGACTCTCTCTTTCTCTCCTAAGCACTCTCCCTCTCTCAGGACTCTCTCTCTCTCCTGAGCACTCCCCCTCTCTCATGACTCTCTCTCTCTCCTAAGCACTTCCCCTCTCTCAGGACTCTCTCTCCTCAGCACCCCGCTCTCTCAGGACTCTCTCTCTCCTAAGCACTCCCCCTGTCTCAGGACTCTCTCTCTCTACTGAGCACTCCCCCTCTCTCAGGACTTTCTCTCTCCTAAGCATCCCCCCTCTCTCAGTACTCTCTCTCTCTCTCCTGAGCACTCCCCCTGTCTCGGGACTCTCTCCTAAGCACTCCCCCTCTCCCAGGACTCTCTCTCTCTCTAAGCACCCCCCCTCTCTCAGGACTCTCTCATGAGTACTCCCCCTCTCTCAGGACTCTCTCTCTTTCTCTCCTAAGCAGTCTCCCTCAGGACTCTCTCTCCTGTGCATTCCCCCTCTCTCAGGACTCTCTCTCTCCTAAGCACTTCCCATCTCTCAGGACTCTCTCTCTCCTAAGCACTTCCCCTCTCTCAGGACTAACTCTCTCTCTCTCCTGAGCACTCCCCCTCTCTAAGGACTCTCTCTCCTAAGCACTTCCCCTCTCTCAGGACTCTCTCTCTCTCCTGAGCACTCCCCCTCTCTCAGGACTAACTCTCTACTCAGAACTCTCTCCCCTGTAGTCAGCTCAGTGCAGGTCTGTCTCTCTCGGCACCAGCTCTGCTCCCTCTACTGAGGTCAGTGATGTCTGAGCTCAGGCTCTGTGTGTGATTTGCAAGAAATGTGTTACAAAGCCATTTTTTCATTTCACATTCAAGTAAACTAACGAATTAACAAGTTTCGCCAATATGCCGTTTCAAATTGATGTAAAATAATGCATTTAGGTAATTTTTCGTTTCACATTCATTTAAACTAACAAATGAACGAGTTTCGTCAATTTACTGTTTCAGATTGATGTAAAATAACGAATTCAGACGAAATAACAAGTTTCGCCAATTTGCCGTTTCAGACTGATGTAAAATAACGCATTTAGGCAATTTTTCTTTTCACATTCATGTGAAGCGAGCCGAGCAGTTGGGGTATGCAGTGATCGCCATTGGAGGCCCATTGGGCCATAACTGCCAGCCTCGCAAAGCTAGGTGACATGCAGGACTTAGGGTGCAATGAGCGCCAAAGGCGCTCATTGCACTGCGAGCCTAGCAAAGCGAGGCGAGCAGTTGAGGCACACAGTAGACTCCCATTGTGTGACAAACAGCATTTCCACCCTTTTTTATTGCCCCGTCATTTGTGACGGGCAAGTCACTAGTATATATATATATATATATATATATATATATATTTATATATATACTAGCGACTTGCCCGTCAAAAAATGATGGCAATCAAATTTTAAAGTTTGGAATGCTGTTTGTGACATAATGTGAGCATACTGGGTGGCTCAACTATATAGACCCCTATACCACACTAATGAACCCATGTAATAACACTATAAGTGGAATGAGGGTCATCCCACAAAGTGTTGCAGTACACTATGTTAACCCTGTCTCTTATGGGTGTCTATACAGACCCTCATAAGCTTCTATTTAACTTCATTAGTATATAAAAACCCTCATGGGACCTTTAGAAGCCTAAGATTAACCCCATAAGTGCTATGAGGGTCCTCCAGGACCGTCATGACACTAAGTACAAACACTACACTGCACTATACCCCCCCATAAACCATTAAATGTAAACTAACCCCACTCTACACTAACCTTTTAACAACTACACTACCTACCTACCCTACCTACCTACCTGCAAATAACCCCCCACCCCACTTACAGAAAATAATAAAACCTAACTCACAAAAAGTAATAAAAGATAAGTAAAAGAAAATAAAAAATCTACATTACAGAAAATAAAAATAACTAAGTCACAAAAAATAAAAAAAACATTACAGAAAACAAAAACCTCACCACCCCACACCACGGAAAATATAAAAAACATTTCACACCTGAAACGGAAAGGCATACAATATATGTATTGCAATTTTTTTGTATTGTATTGTAATGTAATGCACATATATATATATATATATATATATATATATATATATACACACTTTACAATACAATACAAAAAAAATGCAATCCCTATGTAAAATACAATAAATCCTATCTAACATACATACACCCCCTCTATATAAAATACAATAAATCCTATCTAACATACATACACACCCTCTATCTAAAATCAAATAAATGCTATGTACATACCTAAACCCTAAATTTAAACTTATATAGAATAATTAAGACCACTTACCTTTGCAGATCTACCTTCAGATCACCAACCTAGGAAAAAAGAGAAAAAAATAGTATAACATATTTACATATAAGAAAGAAACATTTTAAATATTGTAATCACCTTTCCAGCATGTCCCCATCCTTCTTCACTTCTGCTCCGGCGCAGCTCCTGTTAAAAAAACAAAAAACATGACATTAATGCTAAATACATAGACACACAAAATACAATAAAATATACATAATATACATTGTACTTACCTCCCCATGATGTCCCCAGCCTCCTCCTCTTCTGCCGGCTGGGCCCTGAAACACTCTGCGTTGCAAAAAAAAAAAAAGAATTAACGGAGGTCTGCACTCGCGGACCTCTAGGGCCTTTTGCGGACTAAAATCGCCAATGGCGGCTTCTGATTGGAAGATGCTGTAGGAGTTTCGCGAGTGTGGACATCCGTTAGTTTTTCTTTAGAGTGCAGATTCTTCCAGGGCGAAATGGAATAGAGGCTTCTGATTGGCTGATGTCATTGTCAATTAGACTGCAGCCAATCAGAATGTGCAGATGCCTCTAGCTAATCACATCATGGGGGTGTATCCCATTGTGATTGGCTGAAGGCAATAAAGCATTGTTATTGGTTTAAAAAAGATTGACAGGTGCATTAGCCAATGAGAATGGGGTATGTGGGATTGGCTCACAATTTGCACCTTCTGATTGGCTGAAATTTGATTGACAGCGTTTTTAGACAATCATAAGGCGCCACTTGCAATTTTATTCTGGAAAATGCTGTAGGAGGTTCATTAGCCTACAAGTGTGGACCTCCGTTCGTTTATTTTTTTTTTAGAGCGTAGATTCTTCCAGGGCCCAGCCGGGGCAGAAGAGGAGGTTGCCGGGGACACAGCGGGGAGGTAAGTACAATGTATATTATGTTTACTTTATTTTATTTTGTTTGTGTATGTATTTATTAATAATATAATGTATTTGTTTACCAGGGGTGGCGCCAGGGAGGAAATGAAGAAAGACAGGGACATGCTGGAAAGGTGAGAAGAATATTTAGAATATTTAAAATGTTTATTTATTTTATGTAAATGTTTTGTACTATTTTTTTTCCCTAGGTTGGTGATCTAAAGATAGAACTGCAAAGGTAAGTGGTTTTAATTATTGTATTTTAGGTTATATTTAGGGTTTGGGTATGTATATAGGATTTATTGTATTTTATATAAAGGTGGTATATATGTTAGATAGGATTTATTGTATTTTATATAGAGGGTGATGTATGTATGTTAGATAGGATTTATTGTATTTTAGATAGGGAGGTATTGTATTTTTACTTTTTTTGTATTGTATTGTAATGTAATGTAAATATATATATATATATATATATATATATATATATTGTGATCAGGATGGCCGCGTATAGCTGTGGTTTCTTGAAAGAAGGCTGATACCGGCTTGAAAGTGCAGCAAGTTGGTTTATTTACAGAAAGGAAATAACAGCGGAAGCCGTAGCTCTGCTTAAAAAACAATTACTTCTCCGCGAGGTGGGAGAATGCCACCTTGTGGCCTGGTTGTAGCCAGTCCTTTAACTTGGTAGTGCCACCTTGTGGCCAGGAAATAAACAGTCTCTTTACTGGTGAGGGTCCCAGCGAGATTAGGTCGCCATCTTCAGCAACCTCTGGGACACCGCTCCACTCTGGGTCACCGCTCCGCTCTGTGGGACACAGCTACTCTCTCGCTCTGTGGGACACAGCTACTCTCTCGCTCTGTGGGACACAGCTACTCTCTCGCTCTGTGGGACACAGCTACTCTCTCGCTCTGTGGGACACAGCTACTCTCTCGCTCTGTGGGACACAGCTACTCTCTCGCTCTGTGGGACACAGCTACTCTCTCGCTCTGTGGGACACAGCTACTCTCTCGCTCTGTGGGACACAGCTACTCTCACGCTCTGTGGGACACAGCTACTCTCACGCTCTGTGGGACACAGCTACTCTCACGCTCTGTGGGACACAGCTACTCTCACGCTCTGTGGGACACAGCTCCTCTCACGCTCTGTGGGACACAGCTCCTCTCACGCTCTGTGGGACACAGCTCCTCTCACGCTCTGTGGGACACAGCTCCTCTCACGCTCTGTGGGACACAGCTCCTCTCACGCTCTGTGGGACACAGCTCCTCTCTCGCTCTGTGGGACACAGCTCCTCTCACGCTCTGTGGGACACAGCTCCTCTCACGCTCTGTGGGACACAGCTCCTCTCACGCTCTGTGGGACACAGCTCCTCTCACGCTCTGTGGGACACAGCTCCTCTCACGCTCTGTGGGACACAGCTCCTCTCACGCTCTGTGGGACACAGCTCCTCTCTCGCTCTGTGGGACACAGCTCCTCTCTCGCTCTGTGGGACACAGCTCCTCTCTCGCTCTGTGGGACACAGCTCCTCTCTCGCTCTGTGGGACACAGCTCCTCTCTCGCTCTGTGGGACACAGCTCCTCTCACGCTCTGTGGGACACAGCTCCTCTCACGCTCTGTGGGACACAGCTCCTCTCTCGCTCTGTGGGACACAGCTCCTCTCTCGCTCTGTGGGACACAGCTCCTCTCTCTGTAGGACACAGCTGCGGGTGAAGTATAGGGCCTTGCATACACAAACTCACTTGTATTATATTCTCTTTTACTTCACTTCTTCCCTGGGGCATAATCCTTCAGCTACAACCGTGCCTAGGCCTTTAAGGCAAACTCTGCCTGGATATCCTCACAAATCCCCTTCACTTACTTGGCTTCCTTGTAACTTCACCTCCTGAGCCTGAAGTCACTCTTCCAGCTCACACCACTTGCTGTAGTCCCCGCTCTCCCACTAACAGTCACTTAGGCAATCCTTTACAGGGTAGTTTACAAACTTCACTGTACTTCCACAGCAGATCACCTTCCACTCTGTGCTTGTTCCTCTCAGCAGCACACCTGCCTAGGGCCTAGTCAGCCCCTCCCCCCTCCTTTCCATGTCTGCTTTCCAGTCTTTTAAAGGGAAGTTGCTCCAATTAGGAGTTCTTCAGAAGTTTTAACTCCTTCACTTCTGTCAAGAACTCACACTCCACTTGCTTGTCATCACTTCCAAGGAGCAAACGATCACAATATATATATATATATATTGTATGCCTTTCCTTTTCAGGTGTGTAATGTTTTTTTTGTTTGTAGTGTGGGGGGGTGGAGTTGTCCTTTAGGACCTTTACGTTCCTTTAAGGAATGGCAAGGCGGGAAATTCAAATATTGATTTCAGCGGGGATCCCCGATCGCATGCGAACGGGGGGACCACCACTGCAAGGGTTAATGTGGAGTTAATGTGGGGACCCCCAGCACTGGGGGGTTAATGTTAGGTGCTGGTACCCCCCCTGCCTGCCTTAATGTTTGTGTGCCACAGGCCCTTTAAGGTGCCGTGACAAGGAATTAATAGGTTTTAAATTCAGAGGGGGAGACGATCGTGACCCCCACTGCAAGGGTCAATGTGGGGAAATTGTTGGTGTCCCCCATGGAGACCCCCAGCATGGGCTTAATGTATGCACACTTTGGCAAGGGGTTAATGTGGGGACTCAAGCTTATCTCTGATCTCTTGGGAAAGGTTGTACGTGTTTAGCGGTGTATTTCCCGGTCCTGGAGTCGCATTTTCATTTTTTCGTCCAACATTGTTTTTGCCGGTTAGGCAATTTTTGAATGGCAAAAATGGTCAAATTGGGGTTAAATTGGAGTTGAACCTCACTTTCAGACATCCTGGGTGTTTTTTTTTTTGATTATTGTGTTTTTGTTTGTGTTTTGGTGTTTTGTGGTTTGCGCGGTTACGTGTTTGTTTTATGGGTTGTAATTTTGGGTGTCAGGGTAATGATTTTTTCTAAGTGCCGCGGGTCATAATTGTAGGTTGCAGGCAATGAGGGACAGAAGGGGAAGAGAGACGCAGGGGAACAGAGTCGCAGGGGAAGAGAGACACAGGGGAAGCAGAGGAGGAAGAGGTTGATTTGGGGTCATAGGGATGAGCGCACACGGCGCTCATCTCCACCAGTGCAGTGAGTGCCTTCGGAGCTCGCTGCCTAAGTCTTACAGGGTCGCAGGGATAAGGGCCAACGGCGCACATCTCCACCAGCGCAAGGAGTGCCTTGCGAGCCCGTAGTTTCCCTGTTGGGTTACCAGCGGATTTTGGCAAGCCTGGCTGCTTAGAACTATATATGTGATAGAAATCTATCTATATATATATACTGTATATATATATATATATATATATATATATATATATATATATATATATATACATAGATAAATAGATAGATAGATAGATAAATCTTCTTTGAACATCTCAGTTCAGTTCTCTAAGCCCCATGTTTGCAAGCATCTCAACCTTTTTTGGCCCTTATCTACTTTGCCATCTCTTTGCCATGCAGTGCAGATTCTGGCTCCTTTCTCATGTTCACAGGGGGCATTCTAATCTCTGGAGAGCAATGGTTCTACCTGGCATCCAGTATGCTGCATCGTTCCTACTTTCCTCAATCACGCTTTCCATAAGTCCTAAATAAGCCTTCGCTAGGCATCAACCCAACTACGCTTTCCATAAGTGATAAATCAGCCTTTGCTAGGCATCAAACAGCTTTTGCTAGGCATCACCTCGATCACGCTTTCCATAAGTCCTAAAACAGCCTTCGCTAGGCATCACCTCATTAAGGTTCACAGCTCAAATAAGCGGCCTTGCCCTCGCCCAAGGATGAATGTCTGGTAGCACCAGCCACATCTCAGTTGCGTCCCTCATCGAGAGGCATCTGGACTAGCATCACCCAGCACAACCTGGTTCCTGCCAGTGGAGGGCTAGCCCCCCGGGCTCGCAGCACCCTTGGCCCACCCATGTACCTGGATGTGACCCTGCCAGCAGCACTTACCTCCTCTCTGTGGCTCCCGTCTTCCGGCCGGAACTACTTTCTGGATCAACCCTTGCTTCGCGCAGGTGTAATGTGCATGAGCAATGCGTGGCTTGATCCAGAAAGTAGTTCCGACCGGAGGAGGGGAGACAGAGAAGGTGAGTGCGGCGCTACTGGCAGGATCCCATCCAGGCACGAGACAGAGGGGGGAAAGGAGAGGGGAAAGGAGACAAGGGAGAGAGAGGAGACAACGGAGGGAGAGGGGGGGGGGACAAGCGAGGGAGAGCTGGAGACACAGGGAAGGGAAAGGGGGTAAGGAGACACAAGGGGGAAAGGGAGAATGGGAAAGGAGACACTGGGGGAAAGGGATAGGGGGAAAGGAGGAACAGGGGATGTATATGGGGGATAGGAGACACAGAGGAGGGAGAGGGGGAAAGGAAGTACAGGAGAGGGGGCAAATGAGACAGAGTGGAGGGAAAGGGGGGAAATGAGTTACAGGGAAAGGAGAGAGGGAAAGGAGACACAGGGGGAAAGGAGGAACAGTGGAGAGAGGGGGGAGACACAGGGGAAGGGGGAGAGAGGAGGGGGAAATTATTCCCGTCATTTTTGACGGGCAATGCGTGGCAAACAGCATTGCCGGCCTTACAATTTGATTCCTGTTATTTTTGACGGGCAAGTGGCTAGTATATATATACATGTATATATATCACAAATTATGGCATGATAGTGTTTTATAAATTGTGTGTCTCCACCCTCTCTTGTGTCTCTTTCCTCCCCCTCTCCCTCCCCTGTGCCCCCTCACCCTCCCTTATGTCTCCTTCCCCCCTAAGTTACCGAATATAAAAAAATAATTACACACCTGAAAAGAAAATACATGTATAAATAACACATTACATTACAATACAGCAATCAATACAATAAATACAGTTACAATACATCAATAAATACAATACAGTTCAAATATACCCCTAACAACATAGTATTAACCCCTAACTACAATAAATTCACCCTATCTACAATTCATTAACCCTAACTACCATACATTAACCCCTAACTACAATACATTAACCCTATCTACAATCAATTAACCTTATCTACAATACATTAACCCTAACTACAATTAACCCCCGAACCACAATAAATCTAACCCCTAACTAAATACATTAGAAAAGCCCTAAATCTAACCTAAAATAGAATAATAATGCCCACTTAACTTGCCAGATGTCCCTTCAGCAGATCAGCCACCCCTAGGATAAAAGAAACATAAAATTAGTATGCAATTAAACACAACACAAACATCAAAACATTCTAAATATTAAACTTACCTTTTTTGGATGTCCCCGTCCTTCTTCTTGTCTTCTTCGGCTGGGCCCCTGGAAAAAAATAAACATTACATTAATACACAAATAAACACTGCATAATAAACTAAACATTCTAAATATTAAACTTACCTTACTGCAATGTCTCCGTCCTTGTCCTCTTCTGCTCCGGCTGGGCAATTGACAAAAAAAAATAATAATAATGGAGCTTCCCACTGGAGGAGCTCCCCGACACTTGTGAGGCTTCTAGCGGCTCTTCCGGTAGAAAATTGGCAATAGCATCTTCTGATTGCCTGAAAAGGCGGTCAATCAAATTTCAGCCAATCAGGAGGATGTATTGGATGTAATGTAATGTGTTATTTGTACATGTATTTTCTTTTGTGCGTAGTAATTGTTTTTATTTTGTGTATCTTAGCTTTTTTGTAATCTTGGTAACTTAGTTTTTTTATTTGTTGATAACGTAGGTTTTCTTTATTGTGGTAATGTTCTTTTTTATTTTCTCTAATGTCCTGTTTTATTTTCTGCAATGTCCTTTTTTTTCTGTAATTCTAGGTTTTATTATTTTCTGTAATTAGGTGTTTTTTTTTCCTGTAATTATTCGGGTAATAGGGATTTTATTAGGGTGGTAGGTACGTAGTGTAGAGTTTAACAGGGTAGGGGGGGTTAATAGTGTAGGGTAGGATAGGGTTTATTGGGTACATTCAGTGTTAAAATGGCCCATTTAAGGTTAAATAGGACTAGATAGGCTTACATAGGACTAGACTGGGCTAGATAGGCCCAGTTAGGATTAAATAGGTCTCGATGGGGTTAGATATGCCCAGTTAGGGTTAAATGGGTCCATATGGGGTTAAATAGGCCCAGTTAGGGTTAGATAGTCCCAGTTAGGGTTAAATAGGTCTAGATGGGGTTAGAAAGGCCCAGTTAGGGTTAAATAGGTCTAGATGGATTTAGATATGCCCAGTTAGGGGTTAAATGGGTCCATATGGGGTTAAATAGGTCCAGTTAGGGTTAGATAGTCCCAGTTAGGGTTAAATAGGTCTAGATGGGGTTAGATAGGCCAAGTTAGGATTAGATAGGCCCAGTTAGGGTTAAACAGGTCTAGATGGGTTAGATAGGCCCAGTTAGGGTTTAATAGGTCCAGATGGGGTTAAATAGGCCCAGTTAGGGTTAGATAGGCCCATTTAGGGTTTAACAGGTCTAGATGGGGTTAAATAGGCCCAGTTAGGGTTAAATAGGTCCATATGGGGTTAAATAGGCCCAGTTAGGGTTAGATAGCCCCAGTTAGGGTTAAATAGGTCTAGATGGGGTTATATAGGCCCAGTTAGGGTAAACTAGGTCCATATGAGGTTAAATAGGCCCAGTTAGGGTTAGATAGCCCCAGTTAGGGTTAAATAGGTCTAGATGGGGTTATATAGGCCCAGTTAGGGTAAAATAGGTCTAGATAGGGTTAACGGGTTTTAGTATGGGTTAATGGGGTATAGTTAGTGGTAAGGGATTAATGGGGTATACTTAGGGTTAATAGTGTAGTGTAGTGCTTAGACTTTGTGTCATGACATTCCTACAGGACCCTCATGGCACTTATAGTGTTATTATAGCGGTTAATTAGTGTCTCAAAGGAGTCTATATAGACCTCTATTGATCTAGTGGGGGTTAATTAGTTTCCCATAAGGGTCTCTATAGATCCTTCTGAGACTAATGGGGTTAATTAGGGGCTCATGTGGCTCTGTATAGAGCCGCATGAGCTATAGGGTTATTTTTAGGTGCCTGGGGGATACTTATAGTACCCCCGCGGCAGGGGTATAGGCTTTGGTAGCTCTTGCGGGCACTTGTTCATGCCCGTAGAGATTCTTCCAAGGTCCCAGTTTCACCCCATAGATTTATGGGTGCGTGTTACTACATTGCTCCCTTGGAGCCTATTTTCGACCATTTTTGGGTGTCATCTCACAATGGCTGCTGCGAGGAACATATTGAGGAATGGCACCTCGCAAATAGCACTAAGATGGCTTTTGCGAGGACAGAGGGAACAACCGATTTTAATTTAATGAGGCCCTAATTGTATGATTTTAGGCAGTAAAAAAAAAGCATTTTTAATTTAAATAAAGTACTGTATATATAAATAAATAAATAGATACACTGTTTATTATATACCTAGTAACATCCAAAAAACGTCCATCACTTAAAGCTCTTTATTTGTGATTTTCTTCTAATTTATATTCTATTTTTTTTTTCTTTTATTTAACTAATTAACTAATTAAATAAATATATATTTTTTTACAAATATTTTGTTTATATTTTTTACACATTTTATTCAAGTGTCCAATTGATATCTTGTAGATGAATTTCAATATCACTAATATCATTTCTGGGCCTCCCGTACTTGGTGATGTCACTTCTGTTGTTCTTGCAGGTAAATAATAATAAACATCACAACGACATCTGTACCTGCCGCTGGGTAATTATATGTCAGCTTGGAGATGTTTATCTCAGGAGTTGTTTACTACAATAAATATATATTTCACACAAGTATTAAATCTACTTATATATTTAATGTCAAGTCATCATAAATATCCCAAGCTGGTGCATGCTGGGACAGGCCTGTATACATACTGTTACAATCCCTAACGTCCTTGGTCAGCCGTTCATTCTTCATGTAAATAATAATAAAAAACAACACAAGAACATCTCGATCTGGCGTGGGGTAATTATGGCGCAGTCACTCGAGTAAATGTAACATTAGATGACAGAAGTGACATTGATATTATATATCACATTGTAGTCAGTATACAGATTACACACAGGTATAACCTAAGGTACACTGCATGATGTAAGAAATATACAACATATATATATAATATTTCATAGAAGAACAATCCTGGAATAAAGTAGGTACATTTATTAGATTTTGGGCTGAAATTGTTCATAAATAAAATAGTATTCAATTTTCTTGCCCAGGGTTAGATCTCATTTAATAGACATAAGCAATGTATATAAGATGGACAGTGAGGAGGAGAATGTATAAGGACAGAGGCAGCGGTTCTAGATTCACTAAGCTTCACAAGGGCTGAGAATGAACTCTCTGATGCCTGCAGGGCCTATACGCAGTCCTAGAGGAACATTGGCTGACATGGTTATGAATGGGAGGAAGTTGTGACAGATTAGATAAAGAGGATAAAATGTATTTTATTGCAGATAGAGATCATAAGAAGCCATTTATTATCACATAGTTGTTTGGCTCCTTTTTAAACCATAATGATGACACAAATCACCCAAATGGCCCTGGTCAAAAATTTGCATACTGTTAGTTCTTAATACTGTGTATTTCCCCCTTTAGTATCAATGACAGCGTGCAGTCTTTTGTAATAGTTGTCTATGAGGCCCCTAATTCTTGCAGGTGGTATAGCTGCCCATTTGTCTTGGCAAAATGCCTCCAGGTCATGCAAAGTCTTTGGTCGTCTTAAACCGCATGTTTGAGATCTCCCCAGAGTGGCTCAATGATATTAAGGCCAGGAGACTGTGATGGCCACTCCACAACCTTCACCTTTTTCTGCTGTAACCACTGAAGGGTCATGTTGGCCTTGTGCTTAGGGTCATTGTCATGCTGGAAAGTTCAAGAGCGTCCCATGCGCAGCCTTTATGAAGAAGAATGCAAATTGTCTGCCAATATTTTCTGATAGCTTGCTGCATTCATCTAACCATCAATTTTCACAAGATTGCCAGTGCCTTTAGAGCTCCCCCCCGCCCCCCAAAAACATCAGTGAGCCACCACCATACTTCACGGTGGGGATAGTATTCTTTTCACAATAGGCCTTGTTGACACCTCTTTAAACATCGCACTTATGGTTGTGACCCATAAAGCTCTATTTTGGTCTTGCCACTCAAAATTTACAGTGTGCCAGATGCTGTGAGGCGTGTCTGGCACATTTTAACCTTTTTTTTTTTGGGCATTGGCACCATAAAGACTTCTTTCTGGCATCTCGACCATGCCGCTCATTTTGTTCAAGTATCGTTGTATTGTGCTGCTTGAAACAACCACACCGTCTTTTTTCCCAGAGCAGCCTGTATTTCTCCTGAGGTTACCCGTGGGTTTTTCTTCTGGCAGTTGTGGCTGAAATCTTTCTTGGTCTACCTGAATGTGGCTTGGTATCAAGAGATCCCCAAATGTTCCACTTCTTAATAAGTGATTGAACAGTACTGACTGGCATTTTCAAGGTTTTGGATATCTTTTTATATCCTTTTGCATCTTTATTACGTTCCATTACCTTGTTATGCAGGTCTTTTCTGCTCCCCATGGCTCAGTATATAGCCTGCTCAGTGCATTCACGTGAGAGCACGAGAACAAACTCATTGACTATTTAAACACAGACACTAATTGCAATTTAAAAGTGTGGGAAATTAACTTTAGTTGGATACTGCAGATCCAAAAACTACGCCTCTTAAAATATATAAAAATATATAGTAATACTTTCAATGTTTAAATATGTATGAGGTGTAGAAAATATCTATATTCCCTCGTCATTAAATATCCTCCTATAAACAATCCTCATTAATCAGAATATACTGATTGTCCTGTTTTTACAGGATATGCTGATAATCACAGGATTGAAGTCTGGATCAAAATATTATAAAAAAACACATATCTATATATATATTAAAAACAGTGAAGTCTGAAACCAGACCAGACTTGAGTGGGACTGAAAGTGAACATTATGGTACAAAAACAAGGTATAATGCACTCTATATGAGAGTATATATACAAAAAGTATCACAATACCAGAACCTAGCCTTAGCAAAAGTCCACGAGGATGGACGAAACGGCCCGTTGGCAGCCTATTTATACACCTGTCTGAACCAGAGACTACTAAAGTTAAGTTGGATACCTTATTGGGTTATTCTTTTATCATACTGGATATTTTGGAGCTTGACAGTTGAACAGCAAGTATATTTGTGTACTGCTATGTGTTTTTTCAGCTCTGTTCTGGAATTGTGATACTTTTTTATATTGTTTTTGTACCATAATGTTCACTTTCAGTTCCACTCAAGTCTCCTCTGGTTTCAGACTTCACTGTTTTTAATATATTTATAGATATATGTGTTTTTTTATATTATTTTGATCCAGACTTCAATTCTGTGATTATCAGCATATCCTGTAAAAACAGGACAATCAGTATATTCTGATTAATGACGATTGTTTATAGGAGGACATTTAATGACGAGGGAATATAAACGTTTTCTACACCTCATACATATTTAAACATTGAAAACTATTACTATATATATTTTTATATATTTTAAGAGGCGTAGTTTTTGGATCTACAGTATCCAATTAAAGATTTTTTGTTAATTTATAAGTAAAAAGTGATGTGAAGCACCTAGGATACTAGCAATATAGAACAAAAAACTTTTTTTTCTTTTGTTATGTGGGAAATTAACCTTTAATTGCCATTTTAACCTATGTGTGTCACCTTGTGTCTGTAACAAGGCCAAACATTCAAGGGTATGTAAACTTTTGATCAGGGTCATTTGGGTGATTTCTGTTGGGCTTTAGTTGTTGAGCACTTCCCTTACCGACGCGTCATTTTGCAGAGGCAGAGAATCTGTGGTGTCATCACATGATGCGGCAGCAGAGGAGGCGCAGAAGAAGAAAAGCCATCAACTCTCCAGATCAGGTAAGAAGTCCACAAAAGGGAGGAGGTCCTAATGAGGCTAAGGGGGCATGGTCCAGAGTAAGGTGGCCTGAGCCAGGTTGAGGGGGCATGGGCTGGAGTGGAGGACCAGAAGGGGCCTTACAATACAAAAAAAGTAGAAAAAAGAAAGAAAACATAAGTAGATTGAACAGGGGGTACCACTTGCACCACCGATATCTCCACCCCTGCATATAACTCATAAATGGAGGAGTAATGTCACATGGGGCACACTCAAGGAAGTGAATCCTGCACAGCTCCAGACAAGCAGCAGAAAAAGGCCTGCCAGAACACCCACATCTCACCTGGAAGTGGCCTACCCTACGGCCTGCTCAGCGGGTGTGTCAGGTCAGGCCAAAGCCCTGCCGGCCCAGGTTCTGGATAACTCTGTGGCCATCCCCGCGAAAGACCAGGCCATGTACTGCTGCTGACACAGACCTCCATTTCATGTCACTTTTAAAAAATTCTGGAAGGCTTCATATCCTATGAGCCAGGGAATTCCCTGAATCCCCAACTAAAATATAACCATTGGGGTCCTTATGGGGTCCAAATATTAACCCCATATAATGGGGGCCCTATCGAACCCCATGGCACCTAATATTAATCCCAACACATAAGGATCCTTATGGACCCCCCTGTCACTTAAATTCGACCCCTATAACATGGTGTTCCTCATGGACACCCATGGCACCTAAAGTTAAACCCATGACTCCTAAACCCTGACTGGGATCTTGATAGTTCCCCATAGTCCCTAACACAAGAGGCCCTATTAACTTAAATGTGCAGGAGTTACAGAGTGATTAAATTGGACAAGGCCGCAACCACAGGGCCGAAGCCTCAAGCCCGTAAACCCTTCACGCAAGCTGACAGAGGGCTGGAATAGATGCGTTCAGCAGTTACTATCCAATCCCATTATTACGGAGTGTGACACAGGCTCAGAGCCAATGAAAAGTGGGCAACTGGAAAATGATTGACAAAAGGAGATAATAAAGCTGCGTTCCACACGCCCATGCGTTGACTGTTTTGTAGATTCTTCCAAAGTAGCACGCAGGTCCTGAAGTTGGAGGTTGGTTAGAAAGAGAGAGAGTGTAGTCAAATTTGTAAAGCAGGATATTTATTTTTATTCCTTTTCATTATTCTAAATACTATTTTACACTTAAATTGTGATTACATATATATACTGATTACACATGATACGAATACACATAGAGTAAGTAACACACATAGATAAACTTAGAGACAGGTCACAACATATACCCCACCCCCACCCTATACTCCCCATCCTATACCCAAACAGTTAGCAAGTACACATTTTTTTTACATCACAAATATAAACACAAATACTTTTTTTCATTTATCCTTATTTTATTTTTTGGATTGGAATGGAGGGAGAAGAGAGGAGGGGAGAGGATGGGAGGAGAAGAGTAGGAGAGGCGAGGAGGAGAGAGATGAGAGACAGGTGGCCATGTGGACTGTTGGAGAGGAGGCGGAGGAGGTGGAGGTGGTGGAGGAGAGTGTAGGAGAGGAGGCGGGGACATAGAGGAGGAGGCGGGGAGGAGGAGGCAGTGGAGGAGGAGGTGGAGGAGGTTGATGAGGTGGGAAATAGTGTAGAGGGGAGGTGGGTGAGCAGGTGCTCATAGGCACACCTACATCGGGGTCAGAAGGGGAGGGCCTGATCCCCAGGGGGAGTGGTAGTGGGGATGAGGTACAGGCCCCAGGGACAGTTGAGGGAGGACAGGATACCCACCCACAGTCGGGAGGGCAAGAGACTGGGGACAGGCACAGGGCCCCAAATTACTCCCCCCCCAAAAGATGGTAATACTATCCTTGAGTGGCCCGCTATCCTTTCAGGGGCTAGGGAAGTTAGGCCCGGACCTAGGGCCCAGGCATGGAAGGAGGTAGCGGCTGCAGTAACAGAAGTAGGCAGGCCAGAAAGGAAAGGGATGTGAGGTCTGGGAAACACAGATTCGATGACGTCAGGGTACTGGTGAGAAGGGAGATGGCCAAGGAGATGGCTGCAGCTTCATCAACAATTGGTGACCCCAAACTGACCGTCACCTACAATCAGTGGGAGAGGAACCTCAAGGACCTACTGAGTCAGGTGCCTGCCGCTGAAGCTTCAGGCCTGGTGGCCCAGCAGGATCCAGTCTCCACGTCAGGTGAATATCAGAATAACATCAACATGCCACCACATGTACAGGATGACCAATAAGGACACTGAGATGTCAGCTCCATGGGATTTACAAGGGATAGATGGATCACTCATGCATCACTAAATCCATGACGCTGACAAATGACTGTCTTCAGTGGGCACATCAACATTAATCAACCAATAGACAGCCCCCGTTATGGGGGTGCCCATTGCAGCATATACAGTCACAGACCGCAGCCAGAATCAAGAGAGCATTAGGAGCCAAGAACAATCATGGTCAAGAACCCAACAAAGATCACATCTAGCAAATTGTAGCTACTCAGAGTTGCATTCAAAGGGACAATTACATCACTAGGCGAAGGAGGATGTGGGGGCTGCGCATATTTTTGTGCCTTCTCAACAGGACAATTTGGGTTCTGTTTAACATGTCACCGATTGTTGGTCACTGAGGAATGCTGCTGAGAAGAGATGCTGCAGTCCCTGGCTTTTTTAAGGCCTTATTTTGCAGGATATGGAGCCCCATTATATTGCTAGGATTTTAGAAATCCCGTAAAGGAGCCGACAAGAGTTACTGCTATTAAATTGGCCTCTTTCAGCTACCCGCAAACGATCTGCAGGTAGCAGGCGGAAAAAACCATGGGCCGTGAAAATCTGAACTCCGTCCCAGCTAAGCATTTGATCTGTCAAGCACGTACATGTTACTATCGCAAATCGCTATTAAATTGCTACGAATCAAACCCGCAACTGGCAAATGTTTGCAAAAATATTGCAGGTTCAAAGTAGGACTCGCAGAGGGCTGTTACGGGCCCTTATCTACTGTATTGTCTTTCACAGTGTTAAGGACTTGTCTGTAAACCCTTTCCGGGTCCTATTTGGAGTCTGTAATATTTTTATACCTTTGCTGTTTACGGGTTTCAAGGCAATTGCATCCATGGGGAATTGTAGCAATTTAATAGCGATTAGAGATTTTATCGAACGGAACATTTGCGGGTTTGACAGACAAAAGGCTTAGCTGGGATGGAGTTACGATTTTGATAGCACGTAGGGATTTTCTGCCTGTAACCCGCAGATAGCTAAAAGACACCAATTTAATAGCCGTAACTTTTGCGGGCTCCTGTACAGGCTTTAGGAAGTACAATTTGGCAAATTTAATAGGGCCCTAAGTGCAAAAAAATAAAATCAAATAAATCAAATAAGGTAGCGTAGTATAAACAAGTAATTGGATACCATTCCATAGGGTTGCTATGAGAGCTAGGAAATGTAGGCCTGTGTCAGGAGGAGTACCTGGCCTGATGTTCTGCGGGCTTTAAGGAGTTATCTTGAAACTAGGCCCGGTGAGCCGTTAAACCCGTAGCACTTAGGCAATGAGCGCTGAAGGTGCTCATTGGCGGCGAGCCTCGTGTAGCAAAGCGAGCCGTTAAACCCGTAGCACTTAGGCAATGAGCGCCGAAGGGTTAAACATGTAGCACTTATCGGGACTTACACAAACAAAATATGCACTTACATCAGACGCGGGACTTAAAAAAAATAAGAGACGAAAAAAATTACGAGATTAGCGGCGGAACAAAATCCAGAAAAAAACACTAAATACACATAAAAAAAATTACAATAATATCACTTACAGCATGGGGCAACAGGCAGGACGTCTGTGAGTGAGGTGGAACGCCAATTAAACTCGATTTAGACGATTTACAAACATCGAAAATCTCCTAAGCGAGAAAAAAAATTGCCACCGAAAAAAATGAAAACGAGGCTACACGACCACGGGCCGTGCAAAACACTGCTAAATGCATAGCACTTTACACATCTAACTACCACATACAAGATACACTATTACAAAAGCCGGGAAATGCTCACGAGCCGCGTAACACATTAATAACATTGCGAATATACAATGCCGCTTTATACAATAAACAAACGGCTTTACCTCGCGCACGCAGCTGATTTATACTGCGCACTTGGAACATTCATTACACTTTATAAGCAGGGCACGAACACTCAAAATGTATATTCTATGCAGACGCAAAATACAAACAGATTGTTAGCTCTTCAGCCTATTGCTCGCTGTATATATCAATTATAAATAATTTAAGAAGATTAATTTATTGAATAAATCAGTAATTATTACTTAACTACATATACATAGAAATATATATCTCTCTTTATCATGACTCATGACGGTGCTCAGAGGACAAAAAGTACACAACAGGAGAGGCTCGCAATGAGTGCCGAAGGCGCAAATTGCGAGGCATGCGATGAACACCAAAGGCTCTCAGGGCAAGCCTCGCAAT
Source organism: Discoglossus pictus (assembly GCA_027410445.1). Taxonomy (NCBI): domain Eukaryota; kingdom Metazoa; phylum Chordata; class Amphibia; order Anura; family Alytidae; genus Discoglossus; species Discoglossus pictus. Next base: position 452,359,040 of record CM050165.1, on the reverse strand, counting down.
GAGCGCCGAAGGTACTCACAGTTTACATTGTGGATCAAACTGCATTCCCAGCCTTACAATTTTATTGACCGTCATTTTTTGACGGGCAAGTCGCTAGTCAATATATAGTTTTTTATTTCCACAATGTATCTTCTTCTTAGCCTTAAAACAAAGCCAAAAGCTCAATCCTTATCTTTGTTTTTTAAAGTCTGTGCTATTTGTGGAATCACAATTGGAAAATTCCAGTTAATTGATTAATTTTGTGTGTATGGTGGAAAATGTTTGACATAAAGCAAAGGGATTTATACTTGATATATAGATATATATTTTATTTTTATTTTTTTTACATTTATTTACGTATATATATATATATATTAGAGAGAATGTTAAACCTGACACATAGTATGTGTTTATTCACTGGTGTTGTTTGCAGAACCTAATAATGGAAAAGAAAATGATCATCTCACTAATTACTGGTCTTTTTAAAAATCCAAAGAGGTAATTAAATGTGCCCCTTTAATCCCAGGACGTTGGCCTTGTTTAGATATCCCATGACAGTCAGGCAGCGATTCTCATGGATCTGCCCACACATAATATATACGTATAAGCAATAAACAGAGGATCAGTGAGTCACATATGTAGAGAGACATCAAGAGGAGAAGATCATCAGAGACAACTCAAAGCAAAAGAACAGAAGGACAAGAGGACGGTCTTGTCACACAGGTAAGTGATTTGCATGGGGGTCTCATCTCAATTTTTTTTATCATTTATGGGTTTATTGTGTAAGAGGCACTTGTGAGAAATTATTTCATACAACATCCAATTAATGTCATACAATAAAGGATAAGTGATTAGAGGCAAAGAACAACAAAAGATATAATACACTGGAAACTTCACTCGCAACAATCAGGTAATGGCTTATTGAATATGGTGTCATGCTGTTGTGTTTTATCCACTGGATTTATGCGTTTTCTGTCCATATTGAACTGCACTGGTGAGTAAAATAGGGATTCCAATAATTTTATGGTAAATATATTTTGATTTTCATAATCCACTCCTTTAGAATCTAGGTATGCTTTCACCGCTTGTAATCCATGTTCATGTTTAATGCTTGTGTAGAGTGATTCTACATCCATTGTTACCAGTAGGGAATTGTTTTGTATTGTTATTCCATCTATTCTCCTCAATGTGTCTTTTGTGTCTTTGACAAATGATGGCAGAGTTTTGCATATTGCTTTAGAATTTCATCTATATATACACTTGGGTTTTGGGTTGGCTGTTTATCCCTGACACAATGGGTCTTCCGGGGGGATTTGTTAGGCTTTTATGTATTTTTGGTATAGAATAGAATGTGGGTATAGTTGGTCTTCTGTTTATAAGGAATTTATTTTCTATTGTTGTTATTAATTCCATTTCTTTTGCTTCTTCCACTATTCTTTCTAACCTTTTTATACATTTGTCTGTTGGATCCTCCTTAAGTTTCAGATAACATTCTTTATCATCTAGTAATTTTTGAGTTGTTGCTATATAGTCTGTGGTATTTAATACCACTATATTGCCTCCTTTATCTGAAGGCTTTATAATTATATTTTCATTTTTCTGTAATTCTTTTAATGCTTGTTTTTCTTTTCTACTCAAATTATTACTTGATGTATATTTAGGAGTATTTTTATCCAATTCTTTAAGTTCTTTTGTTACTAGTTCCACAAAGATTTCTAGTGGTGGACAGAGTGAGAAGTTTGGTGTAAACTTACTAGGGGCCTCATTCTATTATCGGCCGCAGCCGTTGCGGGGCCGCAAGGACCGGCCGCAAGCTATTCTGCTATTCCATTCCCTTACGGCCGGGGATTCCGGCAGGCTTGCGGCCGGTGCCTTGCTATCTCTTGCGGCCGCTCGCGCCGGAGGAAAGCCTTTGATCTAAAACGGCCGCAAGAGATTTGCAATTCAATTGCTCCGGGAAACCTCTCTGCAAGGCTAAAAACGAGCCGCAGCTTACTTGCAGGAAAGAGGTCTCGCTAGCACCAATTAAGCACATAAAATAGCTCAAATAAAGCCATCCTGCACTTTGAGAAGACTATAAAGGGATTTTAGGTGTTAGAAAAAATAGCACATAATTATCCTGTACTCAAATCCGTAAAATATTTTATTTTTAATATCCGTAAAATATCCATGTAAAAAGTCCAGAGTGCTTGGAGCACCTCAGACACGCCCACGCCGCAGCCGGAAAATAAACAGTTAATTTGAACTCGGGTTTGGGCTGATGTGCAAGCTTGAGAGTGGGTTTCTTTTAATCCTCATGTCCCCCAATATGATCCCTAGCATTTACAGAGCTGTACAGTGCAGGCTTGAATTTATTTTTCAGTTTTTATATTTCACAGATTACGGCCGGTTCCAAGATATGCGGCCGGCCGTAAAAGGAGATCCTTGCGGGGCCATATAATAGAATCGCGAGTTAACTGAACCCTCGCAAGGAATCGCAGCCTTACGGCCGATTTACGGCCGATAATAGAATGAGGCCCTAGGTATATACACTCTCCCTTTTTTCTCTTCGTTTTCTCTTTGTTGTTTTTCAAAGTCTTTTAGGCATTCTTGTTCTCTGTTTGTTAAACCTATTTGACTTAGGTATTTCTGTCTTGTTGAATTGTGATATTTGTGAATTGCCAACTTTCGGGCAAATAAATTAAGATCGTTTACTTGTTCAAACAGTTGAAATCTCGCTGTTGGTGAGAATGTTAGGCCTAGACTTAATACTCTTGTTTGTTCTTTATTTAAGGGAGATTTGGATAAATTATATACTTGTAAGTTATCATATTGATTAGTCTATATTGTGGTTGTTGATGATTCCAAACTCTCTTGTCTTTTGGTTCTCTGAGTGGCATTTGATTGTTCTTTCTTTTGGTTCCTATGGATAAAAAACTTCTCTCATTTCTATTGGCATTAGTTCTTTTTTTAGAGGAGGTATCACTTATTTCATTGTCAGAAGGTTCTGTGTCAGTTGCACTACTCTGACGTGAGTATCTTTGTTGTGAATAAATCTTTTTTTGCACTGTTTGGTAAGCTTTACCATTTTCAAAGTCTTTTGTGTCTCTTTTTTTCCTTTTTCTCTCTTTTAACTCATCCTTAAATGCATTGATTTCTCTTGTGAGCTTTTCTTGTAACTCTATAAATTCTTTTTGTGTCTCATATTTTCTACATTGTTCTTTTAATTTTAGAATGTTGTTATTATTTTCTTCCAACAGTACTTTTTCTTTGGTTATAAGAGAGCATGTTGTCATTATTTTTTCCCATTGTTGTGTGAATTCACTATCTTGTATATAATTAGGTGGGTTTAGCCTTACTCTCAATCCTCTTGGTACTATTGCATTTTTTAAGTAGTTACTTAAACTTGTAATTTCCCACCACTTTTGTAACTGTATTTTTTGTTTATGTAATAATTGTCTTTGTATTTCTTTAAATGTTAAATCTTTTATTCTATATTCTCGTGTTAAGTTCATTTGAAATACCTCTTCTGCCTCTGCAGTTAGTAGGCCAAAGTCAAACATTCCTTCTGAATTCATTTTATATTTTATAGATCAAGAATGGGATTTTCTCCCTGCAGTTACTTATAATACTCAAAAAAATGATGATCTTTGTTTATTTTTTAGGCCTAGGTGTTATTACTTAAATGTGTACCAAAATATTGTCCTGTGGATTCTATTTAGGAATCCTTGAACAACCAACCAAGGTTGTACAGAAACACCTTTTATGCAGCCTTTATTTTAATTATTATTGCCACATACTAATTTTAAAAAATTCAATCTTTATTTGTACATTTAAAATGTTGTTAAAAATGCAACGATTAAAAAAATCATGTTAAACCCAAAGGGCCTCATTCTATTAGCGGCCGCAGCCGTTGCGGGGCCACAAGGACCGGCAGCAAGCTATTCGGCTATTCTATTCCCTTACGGCCGGAGGCTCCGGCAGGCTTGCGGCCGGTGCCTTGCTATCTCTAGCGGCCGCTCGCGCCGGAGGAAAGCCTTTGATCTAAAACGGCCGCAAGATTTTCGGCCGTAAGAAATTCCTATTTGCAATTCAATTGCTCCGGGAACCCTCTCTGCAAGGCTAAAAACGAGCCGCAGCTTACTTGCAGGAAAGAGGCCCCGCTAGCACCAATTAAGCACATAAAATAGCTCAAATAAAGCCATCCTGCACTTTGATAAGACTATAAAGGGATTTTAGGTGTTAGAAAAAATAGCACATAATTATCCTATACTCAAATCCGTAAAATATTTTATTTTTACTATCCGTAAAATATCCATGTAAAAAGTACAGAGTGCTTGGAGCACCTCAGACCCGCCCACGCCGCAGCCGGAATATAAACAGTTAATTTGAACTCGGGTTTGGGCTGATGTGCAAGCTTGAGAGTGGTTTACTTTTAATCCTCATGTCCCCCAATATGATCCCTAGCATTTACAGAGCTGTACAGTGCAGGCTTGAATTTATTTTTGAGTTTTTATATTTCAGAGCTTACGGCCGGTTCCAAGATATGCGGCCGGCCGAAAGAGGAGATCGTATAATAGACCGTATAATAGAATCGCGAGTTAACAGAACCCCCGCAAGGAATCGCAGCCTTACGGCCGATTTACGGCCAGTAATAGAATGAGGCCCACGGTGTTTAATCCCTTGGGTTTTTTGACGTCCAGCAAATTATTAGAGGTTTATTTAAGTTTTATTTTTGTTGTTATTATATTCTTTGCTTTGATCACAGCTTTTTTATTTAATTACTTTATTATGCTCAAGTCAATAAAAGATTTGGTTTTTCAATTCAATTGTATTTGTGTATTTTTGGTTATGTTTCCTTAGTCAAATCCTTATCAGGTACCCTGGATTTTAATTTACATAAGATTACATTTTTTTTACAAAAGATTAAGATAAGATTTTATAATCATTTTGTCTGTTGTATAGTTTTGTTTATTCATACAGCACTTCACTGGAGTATATGTTTTAAGTGCCTTTGCATTTCTTTTGTGTTAATCTTTTATCCTGTTTATTTATATACAGGATAAATAGCTCCACAGAGAAGGCAGCACTGTGCCCCTGATGAGTGAGAGACTGATAGAGCCTCACGAAACGCGCGTCGGGAGATTGTGACGTTATCAGTAAGCGCGATCACAGCGCAGACCACGCCAATATAGCGTGGAGCATGATAGATACAGCTCAAAAGCTCCAGGTCCACTACTAACTTAAAAGAAAGATAGAAAGCCAATTCCTTCACCACAAAGTCTTAATAAAGTAACAATAGAGTAATATACAAGAATAAGGAAATAGAAAAGCAAGAAAAAGGAAAAAGGAGTAAAAGCATAATCAAAGCAAAAAAACAGATGAAAAAGGAGGACACAACCTCCTTCTAAAAAACAATAGACAGAAGCATTAAGGAAATATATAGTTTAAGAAACAACATAATCAGGAGTGTATACATTTTTAAAAAATAGCACAGCATTAGCACTATAAATAAATAAGGTAAAGTAGTGACTGTGATAGACTAACAGTCAAGAGGTAAAAGGGTAATATAAGAAGAAATAAGCACTAAGTCAAATAGCACAAGCACTTTAAGATAAGAATTTTTGAATAACACAACTTGAATTATAATGCACTTTAAGTAATAGAATTCCGAATTAACATAAATAAACAGGATAAAAGATTAACACAAAAGAAATGCAAAGGCACTTAAAACATATACTCCAGTGAAGTGCTGTATGAATAAACAAAACTATACAACAGACAAAAGGATTATAAAATCTTATCTTAATCTTATGTAAAAAAAAAAAATCTTATGTAAATTAAAATCCAGGGTACCTGATAAGGATTTGACTAAAGAAACATAACCAAAAATACACAAATACAATTGAATTGAAAAACCAAATCTTTTATTGACTTGAGCATAATAAAGTAATTAAATAAAAAAGCTGTGATCAAAGCAAAGAATATAATAACAACACAAATAAAACTTAAATAAACCTCTAATAATTTGCTGGACGTCAAAAAACCCAAAGGATTAAACACCTTGGGTTTAACATGATTTTTTTAATCGTTGCATTTTTAACAACATTTTAAATGTACAAATAAAGATTGAATTTTTTAAAATTAGTATGTGGCAATAATAATTAAAATAAAGGCTGCATAAAAGGTGTTTCTGTACAACCTTGGTTGGTTGTTCAAGGATTCCTAAATAGAATCCACAGGACAATATTTTGGTACACAGTGTTGTAAAATGGCGGCGAATGTGTATCTGGTACGCAGGTGTGGATGATTTTGCGTCCTTGCTAATAGTGTATTCTGTACCTCCTACGGGTTTGTGTAAAAGTCGTATGTGCCTGTCTGTGTTTTGTGGGTTTAGGGGTCGTGTAGCCTCGTTTTCGTTTCGGCAGTCATTTTTTCTCTCTTTTAGGGGATTTTCTAAACTCTGTAAATTTGGACTTAAGTTTGCGTGCAACCTGACTCCCAAATGTCCTGGCTGTTCCCCCTTGCTGTGTGTAATGTTTTTTTTTATTTGTGTTTGTATTTTGTGTGTTTTTAATGTTCTTCGCTGTGCACAATTCAGCCGTTAAGGTCGTATTTTGGCGACCTCGTAATTTTGCATTTTTGTACCTCATACGTCCTTGGCAAAAGTCGTACGTGCCTGGCTGTTATTTGTGGGTTTGGGGTCGTGTAGCCTCGTTTTAATTTTTTTCGGCTGCCATTTTTTTTCTTGCTTAGGCGATTTTCAAGTTCCAAAACTCCTTAAATTAGATTTTAATTAGGGGTGTGTGTGTTTATTTTTTATTTTTTTTTTAAAGTGTTTTTCTTGTTTGTGGATGTCTGCGTTACGGCCGTTAATTTCATATTTTTGTGAGTTTGTAATTTTTTTTTCTAAGTCTCGCGGCTCGTATTTTTTTGTATAAGTCCGTATTAGATTATTGCGTGTTATTGCTTTTTTTTCTAAGGCCTGTGTCGTTGTTTTTTTTTCAAAGTCCCGCTTTTGTGGCTGTTTGTAACCGCGAGTGAGGCTCCGTAGAGTTATCACTCGTACATGTTATATCTACAACAGTAGATCTTGAACAGCACCATCTGCATTTCCATGTGGAAACTTCAAGAATTGTTTTAAAAAGATCTGTCCATTTAGGTTGAGTTGTGCATGATGTTGGTATAGCATGAAGATCAGAACCACTGTCAGGGGGTTCTGGTGTAAGGGGACCCATAAAAAGAGATACCTAAAGACTTGTGAGTTATTTTCAAGTGTGCCTAATATGCATAACTGATGCCTACAGGCACATGTTGAGATGTATTGAGGGGTTATGTATTGGTTATAATCTATTATTTAAGCTTATATCAGGGGACCCCACTGTATTTATTTTAACTGCATTTTGTATGTGTTGCTTTGAATTGCATGACAAAATGTTCTCAACTTATAAAGTCATGCTTCAATATCTATATCTTTTTTTAAACTTAAAAAAAATATTGGTAAATCCAAATAATTATACTGTGCTCATGTAAAGCTGGTCTTCCTGCTCCAACTTAGCATGAGAAATGTTCTCTATTTGGAATATTTTATCAAACTGTTCTTCTAGCCGGTCCATGCCATAATGCTACAGCTGTAGACACAGTTAATATTAGTTTTATATGGTTTTGTCCATCTCTCCCTATATCATCCAAAGGCCCATTTAGTCTCATTACTACTGAATCTAGCTTTAATTCATAAGCTAACATACATTTTATAATTTCTTGTATGGTTCTTAAGAATATTTGAATTTTAGGGCATTCCCAACATACATGAATGGATTTACCCAATTATTTACATCTGAAACACTTTTATGTGTGTCTTGTACTTATTAATTATTATTGGGATTCTATACCAAACGCATAATATTTTATAGTTTGTTTCTTTAGCCAGTATAATGATTGATGTTCTGATCCCATATCTTTGCCATATTTCATTATTTATTTCTCTATCTATAGTAAAATTCCATTTGTGCGTATATGTTAATGCACTATTTGTTTTTAGATTATTAAACTTGTTATATGTTTGAGATATGGTGCCAGGACCAATTCTACAATGGAAGCATTGGCTTTCAAGTAAGACTGAAAAAAGCTTTATATATTTAGATATGTTTATATATAATGATTTATATGAAGATATTGCCATCTGTCAGAGTCATATAAATCATAATGTTTTTTGACTTCTTGAAAATGTATAATTTTACCATTTATTATGAGGAAATAAGCATGAAATACCTTTTTTTGGATGATGATTATTGGGCTATAGTTCTCTGCATGGGATGGATCTTTCTCTGGCAAGAAGATAATATAATCCTTTTGGAATTCTAAGGAGGGATTGGTACCATTTTGCAATGCTAGCAATTGGTTATGGATTATTCTTGGTATATTTTATAGTTTTTACAACTGTACCCATCGGGACTGGAGATTTACCATTTTTTAAGCTCTTCATAGCTTCACTGATCTTTTCGTATCTAATTTGTTATCTAAGTCTTCAGTCTAGTCTGTAGTGAGTTTGGTAATATAAGACTCTAAAAACAGAGAAATGTTTTGTTCTGTTGCTTTTTTATTTTTATGTTATTAGGATATGTTATGGAATGCAGAGCATTTCGCCTTTTTTATATTTAATGCATTGCATACATGTATTTATTCTCTATTTTTGTACATGTTTGGCTAACATATTTTTTATTTTGTATTAGCTTGCACATAAGAAAGTTATTTTGTGTGTCTTAATGATGTTATTGCCTCATTGCATCATCAGTTCACAGAGCATTCAATTATGTTGTCATTGTAAACTATCAAATTTGGTATCTGTTTATGCCAATTAATTGAGTTCAGTTGTCAGGACTTTTTTTTATATCTTCCTATTTTCATTTATTTTTATAGGAAGATATGTTAATTAATGTGCTTCAAATTACTTTATATGAGCTTCCCATACTGGATTGATCTGGTCTGTCTCTTTAATGTCAAAATCATTTTTTATTATCTAATTAATTAATAATCTAACATCGGGAGCTTTTATTATAATTTCATTAGTGCATCAGATATCGGGCTGACTTGGTGGCTGAATGTTAGTTACTGAAGCCTCAATAAAGGCACGATCTGACCATTAAAAATGTAAGTACTCAATACTTGTGGCAGTGATTTTTGTCCTATCTTGATGTAATCTCTCCTAGAATAGCTATTATGTACGTGAGAATATAAAGTATAAGCCCCATCTCTAGGAATCATAGATAAGCAGTATTTGTAAACAATATGATGTAATATCTGCTTACAGTTAGTTGTTTATTTAATATGTCTCTAGATAGCTAAATGCAAGTCACCTCCCATAATAAGTTTATTTTAAGTTTAGCGCCTTTGCACCAAGTTTATTGAAGAATTATTTTCTTATTGTTTCTGGTCCATAACAGTTTGGTTATACAGTGCTCCACTATTTCTATAAATCTACCATGTATGTCTTTTGTTGCAGGTTCTGTTGGTAAGGGGTTCTTTTTATTTATATATGGGGCCATCCAAGCTCTTTTAGTAATCCCAGAAGATAATATGTAGGGAAGTTTTTATCTAAATATTTTAGAAAAGAGGATTTGGAGAAGTGATTTTCCTGCAAAAGTGTTTGATCTTTTATTATTGTAATCTTTTAATGATAGAAAAAGGCAAAAAGAGAGATCTCTGTTTGTGGCAGTCACAAAGTAGAATTATATTAATGTGTAACTTTTATTATTTACTTATTTAAACAAATATGACAATTAAATGAGAATAATAATAAGAAAACTTAAAAATATATGTATAAGACTGACTGAGCAGCTATAGTCACTAGAGCACATATTAGAAGAACTTCTTGTGTCATTCCCAGAGCATGTCATTTTTTATTAATGGGTTTTCTGTAAATCTTGGTCAGTAAAGGCATTTTCTATTGTACATGTTTTATACTTTTAAAAGTGCTTTTTGCTTTTTTGAGTAGGAATATCCAAATGTGATTATAACATTTATTTTGAATAAAGCAATTCAGCAAACTTTACGTTGTTTTATTTATTTTCAAAAATAATTATAACATTTCTTTTGCTCTTAGAGAATCCTAAGGAACTGTAAGTAAATTGTAGTGACTTATATATTAATGTACTTCTTCAATTTCCACTCACCTTATATTCGTTTATATTTACCAAGTCAATTTAATTATGTAAATAGCAATGAATCTTTTTCCTTTATAGATGATCAATGTAAGATAATTTATAATCTGGGAACGACACAATAAGTTCTTCTAATATATACCCTATTGACAATAGCTTTTTACTCAATCATACACATATGCCCCTATGACTCACATATATGCTTTTTATTAATACCTAAAAAAAAATATAAAATGTAAAATGATCCTAAAAATAACTAAAATTGTCATGTTATAGATGTTTTAAGGATTATAGGTTAATGCTTTGTTTTTAGTAGATATATAATAAAAGTTATGTTTTATAACACTTTTCTCTTGAGATCCAGGTAATATAGCAGTGCCACAAAGAGAGATCTCTCTCTCTCTCTCTCTCTCTCTCTTGACCTTCTTTGCATTACTTTCTTTGGGCTATGAGATGCTAGTTTTATGTTTTCTAGTGTAAATCTGGGTGTGTTCTATTTATTTATAATATCATTTGCACTGTAAACATAGCACACAAAGTTAACCACCATACCATGGGGGTCCTTGTCGACCCCAGTGGCAACTAATATTAACCCCTAAACCATTATGGACCTCCATGGCACGTAAAGTCTACTCCTATACAATGGGATCATCAAGGACTTCATGGTACCCTTCCTACCACCACAGAGTTCATATTGTACCCACATGGACCCTAAGTCCTTCAGTTGATTAAAGAATATGTCCTATTTTTTCTTCATTGGAGCCCTTGTTCCTCATCTTCAGAGGTCTTTTCCTAGCCCTCCCCCACTCTATAATAAAAAAGTCCTCAGCTGTCAAAGCTTTTCTTCTGTGGAACTCTCATGCCAACTAACATTTTTTTTAACGGGTCTCACCTTATATAATATTTTTTTGAATTCCGATTAGTTGAAATATGTGTCAACATATTTCAGACAATCAGAATTTAAATTATTTCTGCACCATTAAGTATCTAACCCAACCAAATTAATAGATTGAAATTTAGAGTTAGGGACAATGGGAGTCCTTATGGACCCCAATGGGGTTAGGTATAATGGTGATTTAATATACTACCCTGTGGTAGTAGGTAAGGTGTTATTGAAGTACCCCATTGTATAGTGGTTACCTTTAGGTGCCACATAGGTCTATAAGAACCCCCATAGCTAGGTATACCACTGGGTCAATTGACACCCCTATGATAGAGGGGTTATTATTAGATGCCACAGGGGTCTATAATGACTTCCATGGTGTAAGTGTTCATTTTGTGTGCCTTATGGTATTAGGATTATTATTAAGTGCCATGGGTTGTCCATAAGGAACCCCGTAGTAATACATTAGATGGGAAATACCCTGGCTTATAGGAAATAATGGGTATTGAGAGGACTCATAGAGGGCAATGGGTATTAAGGGGGAGCCAAGGTTTCCCTGCCTCATAGGAGGTAGCAGTGTTAACCACTTAATTGTGTCATATTTGAGAAATCAAACCTCAAATCTGACACAATTAAAGAGTTCTTGGAGGCAATTTCCTGTATGTTGACACAATGAGTCTTGATATAGAAAAGGATTAAAAAGAGAAGATAAACATTAGATGTTATTTTTTGGTTGTTCTGCTGTCAGTTCTATTCCACCTAATTCACTTGCTCTTTTTGAGGTGTTTTTATTTAGTCCCTGAGCTTTGTAGGAGCATCGTATGTAACAATGATCATCCATGAGTTGAAAGATAAGGGCCTATGATAAGCATGATATATTTAAAAAAATATAAACCCCCCCCCTAAAAATATGATACACATTGGGCAAATGTGAACTGATAAAATATGTTACATATTTCAATCTCCCTAAAAGACCAGTAATAGAACCTAGATAATATTTGCTGGTTACGTCAGTGGATTCGTAGCAATTTATTTGTGATTTTCGAACGTAACAGTTACGGGCTTGACAGATTAAAGGCTTTGCGGCAACAGATTTACGATTTCAAC
>CM050165.1:452251932-452334432 GCA_027410445.1 Discoglossus pictus | reverse complement strand
TGCTTATTTAGACCCCTATTCAATTGGCCAAATCGCAATTGAATGAGGCCCTTAGTGTTTGTTTGTACAGCAAAGTATTAAAACAAAATGTTTTATGTTAGTTGTGGTATAACTTTGCTTTTCTAATTTATTTTTATATAAAAAGTATAATTATCTTCTCTGACTCTTGTATCCTTTTTCTTTAGGTACAAATGCTGAAAAGACTGTTTTGTGTTTTGTTGCTCGTGCTCATAATCCCGATTTTGAGGGATGGAGTCAGGAGTTCTCCGTGTAACTTGGAGTCACATGGAAGTATTGATAGCCACTACCAGCCGGGGGATCTGATCATCGGAGGAGTTCTACAGATGTCCACTGACTCAAGGGCTTTTAGAAAAATGTTTGATATGGTCAGCCCCCTACCTGTTTGTGAATTGTAAGTACAGAAACGATATAACTACACTAGCGACTTGCCGTCAAAAAACTACGGCAAGAAAATTGTAAGCCAGGGAATGCTGTTTCCCCTGGTATAGTTTTGGTGGTCTGAGCACCTTCAGCGCTCATTGCAAGCCCAGGGGTTGTGTTGCCTCATTTTCATTATTTTCGTCCGCCATTTTTTTTCTCGCTTAGCGGATTTTCAAGTGGCAAAAATGCTTAAATTTTACTTAAATTTGCGTGCAACCTCACTCCCAGATGCCATGGCTGTCTCCCCGTGCTCTGTGTGTTTTTTTTTTAAGGTTTAATTGGTATTTTGCTGTGTTTTTGTTGTTTTTGGATGTACGCGTTTCGGCCGGTAACTTCCTATTTTTACAACCTCTTTTTTTTTTTCTAAGTCCTGCATGTCGTATTTTTTTTATAGCAGCGTAGAGCCTCCACCTCCGCAAATGCGTCCGTCATCCTTCATCTCATTGCAGCGGACAATGGAGCCTCCACCTACGCAAATGCGGCCCTCACTTTGCGAGGCCCTTTGCGAGGTCCGCATTTGCAGCCAGGACTGTGTCCCTCGTGAAGCCAGGGATGCAGTTCTTGCAAGCTTGCAAAGCGCGACAATGACTTGCAGTTTGACAATTATAATATGTGATGCTGACACAATATGCTTTAAGCCCTAATTCCTTCTTTTACACATTCACCAGTTTCCTAATATTTTGTTATAGAAGATATAAAGTGCCTATAACTCAAGTTACAGAATATAGAAAAAAATGCAAAGATCACTAATATAGTTGTCGTAAGCGTGTAACGCTCCATGGGAACATACACACTTATGTCCTAAGTCTGTAGAGAGCTGCAACAGCAACAGCTGCATTGGCAAAGGGGGAGGAAGACACAGGGGTGAGGGGGGTGGAAGACACAGGGGAGAGAGGAAGGAAGAGGGGGAGAGGGGGAGGAAGACCCAGGGCAGAGGGGGAGGAAGAGTGGGAGTGGAAGACGGGGCGAGGGGGAGGAAGACACAGGGGAGAGGATGAGAAGACACATGGGATAGGGGGAGGAAGAGAGAGGGGAAAAGTAGACACAGAGGAGAGGGGGAGGAAAACCCATGGGAGAGGGAGGGGGAGGAAGACACAGGGGAGAGGGGGAGGAAGACACATGGGAGAGGGGGGGAAGAGAGAGGGGAGAGGGGTAGGAAGACACAGGGGAGAGGAGGGATGAAGAGAAAGGGGAGATGGGGGAGAAAGAGAGAGGGGCAAGGGGAAAGTAGACACAGGGGAGAGGGGTAGGAAGACACAGGGGAGAGGTGGAGGAAGACACAGGAGTGAGGAGGGAGGAAGAGGGAGGGGAGAGGGGGAGGAAGAGGGAGGGGAGATGGGGAGGAAGAGAGAGGGGCGAAGGGGGGGAAGACACAGGGGAGAGGGGGAGCAGAGGGAGGTAGGTAGACACAGGGGAGAGGGGGAGGAAAACACAGGTGAGAGTGGTGAAGACACAGGGGAGGGGGAGACACAGGGGAGGGGAAAGGGGGAGGAGACATGGGGGAGAGACACAGGAGAGGAATAAGAGACACAGGGGGGGAGACACAGGGTAGGGATAGTGGGGAAGAGACATAGGGGAGGGAGTGGGAAGGAGATACCCAGGGGGAGGGAGAGGGGAGCAGAGATACACAGGGAGGGAGAGAGGGGAAAGAGACACAGGGAAGGGAGAGGAGGGAAAGACACAGGGAAGGGAGTGGGAAAGACACAGGGGAGGGGGAGGGGAAGAGACACAGGGGCGGCAGAGGGGAGAAGAGATATAAGGGAACGGGGTGGGGGGGAAATAATATCCCATCATTTATGGAGGGCAAATAACTAGTACATTTATAAACAATATATTTTCTGCTCATAAAATAAGCAGATAAACATTAGTTTTAGTTTTTTTTATTTGGTATATCAGAGAACACAGTGATTATCTGGAAACACCAAAATGTATTATGGGATGCCATTATTTAATATATTTTGTTTTGGACTTGCGATCTGTATCAGTTTGAATGTGAACATAAGACTTTACATTTCGGGGGCCCTAGCAATATTTCCCTTTGGTTTTGATGTTAAATTATTTTTTTTTCTTAGATTGTCTTTTACCATTTTTTTTTTCAGATTCAAAATATAGTACTCAGTTAACCCCAGCCACAATATATAAAAGCAACCTTTATATCCACAAAAAATAGAAATGCACCACAAATCCTCAGATAAGATATAGGATTTGGAACTAAAAGGGTTTATATAAAGCGATATAGTTCAAAATATTTTTTAAATGCACAATTTTAATATCTTAGAACCAATTTTGATGGGGTTTGTAAATGATTCCCACCCCCACTCAAAAACTAACTATGTCCACCAAACCTAAAATAAGTCATTCCAAAAAACCAATAGAAACCACAGCCACTCCCGAAGTCAAAGGATCAATAAGTGTGCAGTCCCATCCCTATAACTCAATATGTCCCTCTCACATGACTTTGGCTACTCATCTAATAAAAAAATAAAATAGGCAATAGCTATTATAGAATGGAGAATAAATAATAGCGACACATCCATATTGCCCATTTATTTAATCTCCTTGACCCAATAATAAAAAAAATAAATGCAATTCTATGAGCTGAATAATGTTTTTCCAATAAGTCCTCAATTGATATTAAAGGGTAAAAGATGTAGGGGTATCATGTGAATTTACTACTTTAAAAAGTGTAGAAGATAAATTTAACTTTCAACAAATTACATTTCTTTCCGTAAGACTTTAGATATTATTTATTCTCTAAATGCTCTCCAGGAAAGTAGAATAGGCAAACAAGATATTATAATGCGATTTCTTATATGAGGGCAGGTACCCTTTGGTCCCCCATGGCACCTTAACTACTATAATAGGGGTCCTTAAAAAACCCCATGAACCCTAAATCCCATTGGGGTCTCCATGGACTCCCAAAGTACCCCCTTTAATTAAATAAATTAAATATTCAAAAATCAAAAAGAATTATTAAAAATAAAAAGATTTACTAAAATCTGCAAATCTTCATGCTTGAAGAAATCTGTCCTCTTCTATATTGTAAGAAGACCTAAGGCTCCTCATCTTCAGCCCACGGAAAGGGCCACCACTGAATTTTTAAAGCTACTGATATGTGTTAAACTTGATCATCCTGGTAGACTTTACATGGTATAACTCACAGCTTCTCTGACGTACACAATCCACTTCACTACAACAAAGTATAGATCCAGATAGGGCTTAAAGTGATACCATCCTCAAAATATTTTGTTTTGGCTCAATGTACTAACTACATCCCAAAACACACTCTACGCATAAAATAACTGTTCCCAAAATAAAAAATTAGCCCAGAGTCCCTGAGGCTCAAAAGACCTTGTGAAGAGGGTGCTTAGGGGGCAGGGGACACAACGAGGGCTTGGAGTAAATATCACATAACAATACAAGTCAGCAAATGACATAGTCTTTATTGCCATTAGAATAGCCCTTGTGTTAGGTAGCCACATGGCTATTGTCCATCAAAGTCTGGTTGCCAGTTCCAAAAAAGTCCATGAATTTCTCTAGGTCTCTGAATAATAAAAGTAAAGTTTGATTCTTCTTAAATGAATAGTAGTTAAATTTATCCAAGATTGTTTATTGTGAGTGCCAGAATGGGTGCCACAGGTCCAACTCTTCATTCCACTTTAAAAGGACCTATGTACCTGGGCCAAGCTTATTTCTTCATAGTAAGCCACACCATGCCACCTTCTTTGATCTTGTTTCTTCCTGTCTGCTCTCTTCTTCTGTTGTGTAACTGCTTTCAGGAGCAGTTCATGGACAGTAGCCCACAGATCTAGGAAATCCTCCACAGGACCATCGGCTGCTGGATTCCCTGTTGGCACATGAGTCAGTGGCATATTAGTTGGGCGGTATCCAAGACTCTTTTGGAAGAGTCATTAATAGCGTAACTGTAACAGAACTTCACCAGTGAAACCGGATCAGTACGGTCATCATGTTCACTTGTCATAAATTCATAGATACTTTCATTAAACCCATTGGTCTATGGGTGGTGTGGAGAGAAAGAGACAAATATCCTTAATCGTATTGAGGAGGTACTCCAGAACTTAGAAACAAATTGGACCATGATATGAGAGGAACTCTGCAGGGATACCATTGTGGTAATAGATCTCTCATAAAAAAAAGCAGCAGTAGGCAGTTTTGGCAGCAGAATAAAGTGAGTATGGACATACCTATACAACAGTAAACTTGGAGCGAGGTAGCTCAATAATGAAGTCCATGGACAGATGACACTAAGGACAATGTGGGATATCCAAGGGCTGCAGCAACCCAAAAGTTAAAGCTTAATGCGGGCACATACCACACATTAGGTTATAAAGCTTTTAAGCTCTGTGGCACAATATGGCTACCAGTAAACATGTGAGAGTAACTATGAACCGGGATGCCCTGATGTCATAGACCCATGTGTCCACTGGAGAATATCTGATGGAAGAGCCTTGTGGATCTGCTGCAACAGGAGAGAAGTTACAGTAGCAAGGAAGATGGTAGATGGTAGGATTTTTTTAGTTTCGCTCTCTAGGCCACGTCTCTGCTTGAAGAACCTAGAGAGGGCATTGGCCTTTAGATGTTTGGACCCAGAGCTGTTAGTGATTATGATTTTGCAATGAGAGAATAGGAGAGACCATCTAGCCTGTCTGACATCTAATCTCTCAGTTGTCTATAAATGTATAAGGTTCTTGTCATCCATGAAGACTTAGAGATGTATCCATTCTTCCAATACCTTCTTAATGGCTAGCAATTCTCCATTGCCAATGTCATAGTTCATTTCTACTGTTGAATTTTTGGGGAAAAAGGCACAGAGGTCCAGGTGACCACATGTTGACGGATCTTTGGAGAGTATAGCACCTGTCGTGTACTCAGTTGCATCCACCTCCACGAAGAATGTTAGAACTTGGTAAGGCAGAGTATTGGAGCAGAGGTGATAGTACTTTTCAGTACCTTGAATGACTTGAAGGCCTTGGGTTTCTAACTCCTTTCTTGATGACCATGGTTATAAGTGCAAATATAGTGATAAAACCCTTTATGAACCTTCAATAGAAGTTTGTGAATCCAATGGACCTTTGGGTTCCTTTGAGGTCAGTGGGCACCGGCAATTTCTTAACATCTGAAACCTTGGCTTTGTCCATATAGAGCCACAAGGCAGATATTATGAATTCAAGGAAAGGCACAGAGATTCATTCAAATATACACTTATCTAGTTTAGTGTATAGAACATAAGAAATTGTAAGACTTAATTGTGTGGCAAGATCTGATGAAAAGATGAGGTTGTTGTCTAGGTATATTATCATCTACTATCTATACAGGAAGGACAGCATTGATCACTTCAATAGTTTGTCCAATGAGTTGGAGAAAGCCATCTAGGAGAGTGAAGTAACATGTGGCCTAGGAAGCCTTGCTGATAACAAGGATGCATGAATTGATGGAATCCCAGTTAAACTGTTCACAATACTAAAAGAAGATGATGCTGTAAAAGTGTTGCTTGAATTACTCCAAAAAATGTGGAAAGCCCAACAATGGCCAATAGACTGGAAATGGTCTTTACACCGGTGCCAAATAGTGTTCCAATTATCTAACAATTGCTCTCATTTCACATGATAGCAGTTAATGCTTAAGATTCTGCAAGCACGGCTCCAAAAATATATGGACTGAGAACTACCAGATGTGCAAGCCAGGTACCGCAGAGGAAGAGGCACAAGAGATCAAATTGCCAATATCTGCTGGATAATAGAGAAAGCCAGAGAGTTCCAGAGATACAGTTTGGGGATATTCTTTGTTTCTGTTTTCTGGAAATTGTCACACATCTCTTTCCAAAGTTCTTCAGGCGTTCTATCTTCCATGTCTAGTCTCTTAAATCTGTTACATACCTACACTATATCATTTACTTTGTATCTGCTTGGTCTGATGATTTCCTCTTTTTTCCTCAGTTTAATACTGAAATCTGCAAAAAGAAGATCAGGATCTGAGCCCCATTTAGGTCCAGGTCTTATTATTGCTGACTGTATAGATAGAGCTCCTCCATCTTTGGCTGCAAAGTATATAGTCAATCTGATTTCTATGTTGTCCATGTGTAGAGTCGTCTCGGAGCCTGTTGGAAGACGGTGTTTACTAATCTCTGAACTGCTTCATCTTGTACTCTAAGGCCAAAGTTATCTTTCTTTTACAGTAAATATTTTAAATTCCATTCCTTCTGAATAGGTTACCATAAAAGAAAATACACATTTTATGTATCTGAGATGTATTACCTGAGGACCAGAAGCATTTTGTAACAATTTCAATCTTTCCTCAATAATATCATTTTGAGGATTGGAGTAGCTGTGAATGTTCAATAACAGGAATGGAAATGGAAAATGATTGCATTATACAGTGATAACTTGTTTATTGAACAAACATTTTCTATTAGAGTGACAAACTTTTGAGATTTGTGAGAGTTACATCTCTCTCAGAAGCTTGTTACTTTGAAGAATGGTTTACTTTTCATCTTAATGATGCTGTGAGTCAAGTTCTGCAGCATCAGTATCATATACAGTGCCTTGCAAAAGTATTCACCCTCCTTGGCATTGTTCGTGTTTTGTTGCCTCTCAACCTGGAAGTAACATGGATTGTTTGAGGATTTGCATCATTTCATTTACAGAACATGCCACAACTAAGAAGATGTTTTTATTTTTATTTTTTTTATTCTGAAGCAAACAACAAATAGGACAAATAACAGAAAAAGTCAATGTGCATAACTATTCACCTAAAAAGTCGCTTTGGATAAGTCTCTTTGAGCTCACCACATCTTAACACAGGGATTTTTGGCTATTCCTCCTTGCAAAACTGCTCCAGCTCCTTCAAGTTGGATGGTTTGCGCTTGTGATCAGCAATCTTTAAGTCTGACCACAGATTTTCTATTGGATTGAGGTCTGGGCTGTGACTCGGCCATTCCAACACATTTACATGTTTCCCCTTAAACCCCCCATGTGTTGCTTTAGCAGTGTGTTTTGGGGTCATTGTCCTGCTGGAAGGTGACCCTCCGTCCTAGCCTCAAATCACGCACAGAGTGGTACAGGTTTTGCTCAAGAATATCCCTGTATTTAGCACCATCCATCTTTCCCTCAACTCTGACCAGTTTCCCAGTCCCGGCTTCTGAAAAACATCCCCACAGCATGATGCTGCCACCGCCATGTTTCACTGTGGGGATGGTGTTCTTTGGGTGATGTGATGTGTTGGGTTTGCTCCAGGCAGTGTTTTCTTTGATGGCCGAAAAGTTCAATTTTAGTCTCATCAGACCAGAGCACCTTCCTCCATACATTTTGGGAGTCTCCCACATGCCTTTTCGCAAACTCAAAACGTACCATTTGTTTTTTTGCTGAAAGTAATGGCTTTCTTCTGGCCGCTCTGCCATAAAGCCCAACTCTATGGAGCGTACGGCTTATTGTCGTCCTATGTACAGATACTCCAGTCTCTGCTGTGGATCTCTGAAGCTCCTCCAGGGCCACCTTAGGTCTCTGTGCTGCCTCTCTGATTAATGTCTTCCTTGCCCGGTCTGTGAGTTTTGGTGGGCGGCCGTTTCATGGCAGGTTTGCTGTTGTGCTATGTTCTTTCCATTTGGTTATGATAGATTTCATGGTGCTCCTGGGGACCATCAAAGATTTGGGTATTTTTTTATAACCTAACCCTGACTTGTGCTTCTCAACAACATTGTCCCTTACTTGTTTGGAGAGTTCCTTGGTCCTCATGGCAGTGATTGGTTAGTGGTGCCTCTTGCTTAGGTGTTGCAGCCTCTGGAGCCTTTCAAAAAAGGTGTGTACATCTAATGACTGATCATGTGACACTTAGATTGCACACAGGTGGACATCATTTCACTAATTATGTGACTTCACCCATAACAAAGGGGTGAATACATACGCACATGCCAATTTTCTGTTTTCTATTTCTAAAAAATAGTTTTATGTTTATATTTTTCTCATTTCACTTCACCAACTTAGACTATTGTGTTGTGATCCATCACATACAATTCATATTAGCAAAACATTGAACTTAAGGCTGTAGTGTAAGTAAACAGGTAAAAAGTCAAGGGGGGTGAATACTTTTGCAAGGCACTGAATAGTTGTACTAAACCTCATCTTTCATCATCATCATGATACTTGGCTAAGTAATTAACTTCTAATCCCATTTCAATTGAGATAGTTATCAGTTTGAAATACCATGATGGAGTAAAAATGGGGAATGGTGTATATGAAATGATGATACCAATTTGGAGTTTGGTGACTTGTCCCTGAAATTTTGAATAAATAAGTCATCTATGGTCAATTACTAGGTATATCCTATCCATATCAATTGCTAAATCTGATCAATACTACTGTGCACCTTAATATTGTCTATGTGTCTGACTTCCACCTGTTGTCTTCCCAGATCATCCTTTTATTATTTCCGCCATGTCTTGGCCTTTATGTTTGCTATAGAGGAGATTAACAGCAGGTCTGATCTTCTCCCCAATATGACCTTGGGATACATGCTCTTTGATACGTGTATGCTAAAATATGGAGCTGTAGAGAGTACTCTGAAGATATTATCAGGGATTCATACTACAGTTCCAAACTATGGATGTCAAAAGGAAAATGCACCGGCTGTCATCGTAGGACATATGCTCTCCGCATCCTCTCTTAGTATCGCAACCCTCATTGGACTCTACAGATTTCCTCAGGTAAGGACACCTATCATTTCTTTAGTACATATTTCTTATTTATTTATCATTAAGATAAAGTTAAGATTAAGATGTGTTCAATTATGAAACCTAAAATTAAACTTTATTGAAGATCGTGTTGTAGATAAAATAATAAAAATATATGTGCAACTACAAAATCTGAACCCATTAATTAGACATCTGTCCAAAAATGGGCTAATGGATAGAAAATAGCAACAAGAACCAGGCCCTTGACCTTATGGATCACCATGTTTTTGAATTATCTTAACAGATATCCACAAGCTGACTATTTCCGCTATGTAATATTAACAAAATCTAAGATGTCTATTGTCATGGCTCACTTGGCAGTCATCTGGGACTTGGACAGATGTCTGTCACAGACTGTTAACAAGAGACGATACCTGGGGGTTTGGGGCTCCCAGACACCCTGTTATACTGTTATAAGGTTATATTGTTATTTTGTGGTCTAGGGGATAAAGTATTATAAGTTTACCCCTTAGCATATCCCCATCCCTTCCATGTTTAGGCTCATTGTAATGGGTGTCATGTGAGGGAGCTGGTGGGATGTGTTGGTTGTATGTGTGTGAAACATTGTGTGTTGTATTTGGAAATATGAATGTATGTTATTATATTAGTATGTTACTATATTGTAGATGGGAAGCCATTGAATACAGGCACGCCTCCTTTGTTCCCAAAAGCCTGTTAATCCCATTAGCTAAGTATCCAGCATAGAACTAACAATGGGAAGCTCACAGCTGGAGAGCAGACAGGCAGGCACCCAGAAACAATGGGATGCCCTGAGGCTTCTCAGCCTTCATAGCATGGGCACAGGAGAACCAAGGTGCTTTCCCCTGGACATTCAAAACCCAAATGAATTAGTTGGCCTTGCCTAGTGGGCGGACCTGGGAGGGGACTATTGGTTCACGCACAGTTCCCCTTCATGATTGGCCAGACGTCATTTGGGGCTGGCTAACGGTAGCCACTTCCCCCATTCTTGTGTGATGTGGTTAAATATGCTGTTCTAAAATAAAACATGGTTCATAATTTTCATCAAGACTTTGTGTGCAGGTGTATTATTGACCCAAGGGCATATGCTGGCAGAGGAGATCGTTTCTGACTCCATGCCAAGTTTTTCCCAGGCACACTACCAAAAGCTGGGACTTATGCTCTTGCATCCACAAGGAAGGTCCAGAGGTCTAGAGTCAGCCCAATCTTAGGTCTAAAACCTACAGGAGAAAAGAGGACTAGGATCCTCTATACTCCATCATCATTGTAGGTTGTGACAATTGGTGACAGAGGTGGGAGACTCTACAGAAAGACCAAGAATGGAGCAGCAATATGAGGAAGATATTGCCAAAGAAGCAACAAGACGGTTTAAAGCAGCCAGGCACTTATACCCCAGTAAGATGACCGCACAAGAGGTGTCCGACGTACTAGACCAGCATTACCAGAGAATCTGGCAGGAGCGCACTGGGGAGCGGGATCAAGCTCAGCAAAGGCTTGGTTGCCGCACAGAGGAATTGCCAGCACGAGTTAAGATGGCATACCAGAACTTTAAGAAGTTCCAGGATGGTATGGACAATATGGACGAATTCCTTCAGGAGTTTGAGCAGCAATGTGGGGTCCAAGATATTCCCTATGGAGAATGGGCCAAATTGCTGCTGAACAAGTTAACAGGAAGGGCCAGTGCGGCATGTGGAGCCCTTCCACGAGAACAAGCCCAGGATTATAAATATTTGTGCACTGTGTTGCTGAGCAGATATACTGTGACGCCTGAGACATTTTTGGATAGATTCAGGGGCACCACCAAAGGACCAGCAGACACTCATGTGGAGGTTGTACCCAGTGGTGGTCTACACAAGGAGCCATCACAGCCGAACAGATATTGGAAGTGGTACTGATGGAACAATTCCTGAACATTTGCTCCTCAGAAGTAGGTGAATGGTTGCAAGATCAAAAACCGACCACTGCAGACCAAGCAGCTGCGCTGGCAGATCGGTTTATCAGCACCAGGGCCAAAAGAGTGTCCCAAGGAACAAAACCGAGCCTAAATACGGGTAGGGGCCCCAGAGAGGTGGTGCCAGCACGATCAGCTCCTGAGATGCGTAATGCGCCCTGGGCACGGCCAGTAAAAACATCTGACCACAGGGGTACCAAGTCCCAGCCTGCTCCCAGGACACAATGGGGGACCAAACCAATGAGCTCAGAAGGCTACAACTGCAACCAACGAGGTCACTTTGCTAAGGATTGTCCTCAGGCACCCAAAAACTCTAGAGGACCTCCCCACCGCCATGTACATTATTTGGGGGAGTGGACTGAGGGGCCGGCGAGCTCCAACGCAGCTCTTTGGGAGCCAGAAGCAGAGGGAGGATATTCAGGGGTCTATACTGTAAGGAACCCGCAGAAGCTGTCTGGAGAACAACATAGGCAAGCCGTGTGGTTACAAGGACGCCACGCTACTGGCTACCGTGACTCTGGATCAGCAGTCACAGTAGTCCTACCCAAATGGGTACGCCCTACAGATTCTATCCGAAAGGAAATGTGGGTGATGGTAGCAGGAGGAGAACAGTTAACCATCCCCATGGCTCGCGTTAATTTGGACTGGGGCATGGGGAACCAAAGCAAGGAAGTAGGAGTCATGGATGGGCTCCCCGCGGATGTTTTACTGGGCAATGATTTGGGCCACATGACGAGCCAATATGTACAGCCCATTACCAGAGCTCAAGCCAAGAGCACCCACCCTGGAGAGGCATACCAGGAGCAGAGGGGATACCCAAGACCTGAGGTAAGTCCATTGCTTGCTAATACATTAACTTTAGGATGGGCCAAGGGAGAGGAGATCAGGGCAGTTCTGCAGAAAGACGAGACTTTGGCTGGTTTAAGGGACAGGGCAGCACAAGGCAAAGGAGTGGATGACCTATACAGCTTTATCTGGGATAAGGGGTTGTTATATAGGGTCAAGGTACCTATAAATAATGAGGTATGCAGAGAACCCAGGAAACAATTAGTGGTTCCCCAGCTATATAGGGGCAAGGTGCTACAAGTAGCACATGAAATACACCTGGGAGGGCACTTAGGGGAGAAGAAAACCCGGAGTAGAGTGAAAGAGATATTTTTCTGGCCAGGGTTGGATAAGGATGTAAAGGAGTTTTGCCATTCTTGTGATGCCTGCCAAAGGAACAGGCCTCTCAAGAAGAACAGCAGGGCCAAGTTACAGTCCCTCCCAGTAATGGAAGAACCCTTCCAGAGGGTAGCTAGGGACATCATTGGGCCCCTAGCTAGAGCCAGTAGAACGGGGAAGCAGTATATCCTTACCCTGGTAGATTATGCCACTAGGTACCCTGAGGCAGTAGCCTTGTCCAGTATAACCGCTCCAAAGGTAGCAGACGCCTTGGTGACTATATTCACCAGAACAGGGTTTCCCCATGAGATTTTGTCCGATCAAGGCCCACAATTTATGGCCAAAGTCACGGAACAGCTATGGGCCACGTGTGGCGTTAAGCATATTACCTCTTCCCCCTACCATCCCCAGACTAATGGTCTATGCGAGCGGTTCAATGGGACTCTTAAACATATGATACGCACTTTTACAGACCAGGAACCAGACTGGGAACGGTTGTTGCCATGTTTGCTGTTCGCCTATAGAGAGGTACCCCAGGAGTCTACAGGGCACTCCCCCTTTGAACTCCTGTATGGGAGACATGTGAGAGGACCCTTAAGCATAATTAGGGAAACATGGGAAGGGGAGTATAGGCAGCAACCCATACCAGTGGCCACCTAAGTACTAGCCTTCAGAGAGAACATGTCCAGACTAACTGGAATAGTCAGCCAAAACATGAGGAAAGCCCAGCAGAGGGATCAGAAATACTACAAGGCAGGGACCAGTGATAGAATTCTGGAAGAGGGAACGAAGGTGCTTATGCTGGAACCTCACCCCCAGAATAAATTACAGTCCCAGTGGGTAGGGCCTTACACAATCAGCCAGAAAGTGGGGAACAAGGCCTATGTAGTAATGATAGACCCGGATAGGGCCATCACCAGAGTTGCCCATATAAACAGACTTAAGGTGTACGTTCAGAGAGCAGCTCACCTATTAGCTATTTGTAGGGCCACAGAGGACGAACCAGAAGAGGGACAGATCCCAGATATGCTAAACAAAGCAGACCAGGATACAGTAGGAGAAAGTATTCAGCAGACCCTGGAATTAGACGCAGAGCAGAAAGAGCAGCTGTCCAACAGCTTAAAACCCTTCCACTCCCTGTTCACCACCAAGCCAGGGTGTACCCCCTTAGCTGTCCACCCAGTAGTAACCGGGGAATGCGCCCCCTTAAAGCAACACCCCTACAGGGTACCAGAGGCAGTTAGGGCCAACATTCAGGCAGAATTACGCACTATGCTACATTTGGGAGTGATAGAAGAATCCAGTAGTCCCTGGGCATCTCCAGTGGTATTGGTGCCCAAAAAAGATGGAACCACTCGTTTTTGCGTGGATTACCGTAGACTGAACGATAAAACCAAAACAGATGCCTACCCTGTTCCACGCATGGACGAGTTGTTGGACCGGCTAGGTACTGCCAAATATTTAACCACTTTAGATCTCTCTAAAGGATATTGGCAGATCCCTTTAGAAGAGACTGCAAAGGAGAAGTCTGCCTTTATCACCCCCTTTGGACTCTTCCAGTTTAAAGTAATGCCATTTGGGATGAAAAATGCTCCTTCTACCTTCCAGAGACTAGTGGACACATTGTTGCAAGGGCACCAAGAGTATGCCCAGGCCTACCTGGATGATATAGCCATTTTTAGCCAGACTTGGGAGGACCATATAAGGCACATTAGCCAAATTATGCAGGCAATTCACCAAGCTAAGTTGACCATAAGACCTGACAAATGTCAATGGGCTAGAGCAGAAGTGCAATACCTAGGTCATTGGGTGGGGAATAGGAAGTTAAGACCCGAACCAGCCAAGGTAGAGGGAATAGCAGCTTGGCCCACCCCTAAAACTAAGAAGCAGGTGATGGCTTTCCTAGGTACTACTGGGTATTACCGAAAATTTATTCCGGATTTCAGCAGCACAGCCAAACCCCTGACGGATCTCACCAAGAAGAAGCTACCCCGGGAAGTGAATTGGACTTCTGCATGCCAGTTGGCTTTCCAAACACTGAAGGATGCTCTGACCTGCTCCCCAGTCCTGGCTGCCCCAGACTATAACCGCCCTTTCGTGGTACAGACTGATGCCTCCATGTCTGGCATAGGGGCAGTATTGAGTCAGCCAGACAACCAGGGAGTTGAGCACCCAGTGGCCTACATTAGTAGGAAACTACTGCAACGAGAAACAGCCTATGCAACTATAGAAAAGGAATGTTTAGCAGTAGTCTGGGCTCTACGCAAACTACAGCACTACCTGTACGGAAGACAGTTCACAGTCACCACAGACCATAACCCTCTTTGTTGGTTATCTAAAGTGGCTGGAGAGAATGGCCGACTACTGAGGTGGAGTTTAGCCCTACAAACTTTTAATTTCACGGTGCAACACCGCAAAGGGAAATTCCACCAGAACGCAGATGGATTGTCGCGGCAACTAGAGCCCTGACTGTCAGTCCAGATTGGCCTCCTGGAGTACAGGATACCTACATCTGTACTTGGGGGGGTAATTGTCATGGCTCACTTGGCAGTCATCTGGGACTTGGACAGATGTCTGTCACAGACTGTTAACAAGAGACGATACCTGGGGGTTTGGGGCTCCCAGACACCCTGTTATACTGTTATAAGGTTATATTGTTATTTTGTGGTCTAGGGGATAAAGTATTATAAGTTTACCCCTTAGCATATCCCCATCCCTTCCATGTTTAGGCTCATTGTAATGGGTGTCATGTGAGGGAGCTGGTGGGATGTGTTGGTTGTATGTGTGTGAAACATTGTGTGTTGTATTTGGAAATATGAATGTATGTTATTATATTAGTATGTTACTATATTGTAGATGGGAAGCCATTGAATACAGGCACGCCTCCTTTGTTCCCAAAAGCCTGTTAATCCCATTAGCTAAGTATCCAGCATAGAACTAACAATGGGAAGCTCACAGCTGGAGAGCAGACAGGCAGGCACCCAGAAACAATGGGATGCCCTGAGGCTTCTCAGCCTTCATAGCATGGGCACAGGAGAACCAAGGTGCTTTCCCCTGGACATTCAAAACCCAAATGAATTAGTTGGCCTTGCCTAGTGGGCGGACCTGGGAGGGGACTATTGGTTCACGCACAGTTCCCCTTCATGATTGGCCAGACGTCATTTGGGGCTGGCTAACGGTAGCCACTTCCCCCATTCTTGTGTGATGTGGTTAAATATGCTGTTCTAAAATAAAACATGGTTCATAATTTTCATCAAGACTTTGTGTGCAGGTGTATTATTGACCCAAGGGCATATGCTGGCAGAGGAGATCGTTTCTGACTCCATGCCAAGTTTTTCCCAGGCACACTACCAAAAGCTGGGACTTATGCTCTTGCATCCACAAGGAAGGTCCAGAGGTCTAGAGTCAGCCCAATCTTAGGTCTAAAACCTACAGGAGAAAAGAGGACTAGGATCCTCTATACTCCATCATCATTGTAGGTTGTGACATCTATATACTTATGGAGAGGTCCAATTTATGTAGAAGCATTAGTGATTAAAAGCAAAAATAAGTAACATTTTAAGTTTTAAACACACAGAGGTCCATTCAATTGCAAGCTCGCAACTTGCTCGCCGACAGCCTAATGACTGCGAGTGAGTTGTGGACTCTCGTTCCCTTCCAATTCCGATACTATTCAATTCCCCACGGACGAAACTCGCTGCCAGAGATCCGAAATCGGAAACCCAGGTTTCCAACGTAAGCAGAGCAGGGCTTGCGAATGCAAGCCCATAGCTACTGTTTACTGTCAGCCAATAGGAATTGAGACCGTCATCATGACGGCAATAAAACCTGCGGGTGCTCCTGCAGGCTCCAGATATGTAACCCTGCTGCAGGGGTCCCAATTGGAACCCCCTGCACGGTCTTCACATTAACCCCTTGTTGCGGGGATCCCGATTGGGACCCCTGCAGTGTCCCCACATTAACTCCATGATGCAGGGATCCCAATCGGGACCCCTGCAGGAACCCCACATTAATCCCTTGCTGCGGGGGTCTCGTTTGGGACCCTTGCTACATTTTAAAATATTAAATTCCCCACAGCGGGTCCTTAAAGGGCCAGCAGCACACAAATAGTCAAGCCCAGCCGCGGGGGTACTGTAAGTACCTCTGCGCACCTAACATTAACCCCCCTCCCCCAATGCCAAAGGGTGTAATATGATTGACAGCGATTTCAGCCAATCAGAACGCGCCATTTCAAAATTTCAGCGGAGCAGGCAAGAGAACATTCATTTGCTCCGGGGAGTTCCTCGAGGGGGAGATTTTTTCATTTTTTTGGCCCGTCAGGTTTTTTTGGAGGGGCCCTGCAGCTGAAAACTTCTAGGAGGACGGGGGCATTGCAGAAAGGTATGCTAAACCCCACCCCCTTGCCTGAAAAGAATGTTTGGGCCTTAGTAAATGGCCCAAATTCAGTATTTACCCCGGGGTGAGTGCCACCCAACACCTAGATCCTTACCCAAGGAACAAAACATGGGTAAAGTTACAGTTTAGCCATGTTTTCATTATTCAGGTTTATTTGACATTTGCGGGGACCCCAGGAACAGAACCCCCATGAATGTGGAGGGTCTACTAGATATATTTCCCTTGCATACTGACTTATGACTCATTGGCGAGAAATCAAAGACATTTTGAATAAACATTGGTACCTTTTAAGATTTGATGAAGACATAAATACTAAAATTCCTGTGAATGCAGCAATAACTTACAGACCCGGACCAGATCTAAGGGACAAACTAGTCCATAGTTTCTACAAGGAACCAAGGATACTTTCCAATGAACAATGGCTGAAGCCCCAATTAGGAATGTATAACTGTGGACATTGCAAGGCCTGCAAATTTATTAAACCTAGAAAAATCTTCATTGATCCAGTAAGTAATAAAAATGACCACCTAGTAGAGTTTTATAACTGCTCCCTCACAGGTGTTGTTAATGTCATACAATGTGATCGTAATAAACTATATATAGGCAAAACCTTACGCCAATTTAGACGCAGAATTTAAGAAGATTTAAGCAATTGAAAAAGAGTATGATACTCTGGTGGCCCGCCCTGTGAGACTAGTTCACAAAAACAAAAACAAAGTCTTAAAATGTAAAATCTTGGAGAAAGTCAAACGGAGTCCTAGAAAAGACAATCTGGATAGACTCCTTCTACAGAGAGAATGTAGAGGGATCTACAAATTAATTGTCACCAAAGGGCCTATACAAAGGTTTTACCTTCAGTGCCTTCTTATGAATCTTATGAGTTGGATGTATGAACCATCGGTGATGATCCTGAAGATCACTCTTTGAAAAAAAGAGGGTGATAATAAAAGGAAAAAGTGGATGAAAGGGTTTGCAATGGAATAATAAGAAAGAAAAGATTCAACAAAATCAAGACAAACATATAGCATCTAAGTTCATAATATAATTATATGACTGCAATAGTTAAGCAATATAAATAATTTAATTAGTTATGCACTTTAAACAAAACACTTAGAGCCCTATTAAATTCCAACCTCGTAGATACGAAACTTCTACTTAAACCCTACGTGCTGCAATTTTATAAAAGCTACAACGCTATTAAATTAGCCCTGCTGCGAGCACGGAGAAAATGTGCATGAGGAGTGACAGCCTGCAAGATGATCTCGCAGGCTCCCACACCTCATCAATTGCTGCGGGGGTCCTGAACGGGACCTCTGCAGCAGTCCCACACATAAGCCCAGCCATGGGGGGGAACTCCAACTACCCACCGGCACCTAAAATTAACTCCCCTCTATGCTGGAGTCCCGTAGTGTCCCCACATTAACCCCTTGCTGCAGGGGTCCATAGAGACCCTTGCAGCCCTTCCACATTAACCCTTTGCAGCGTGGGTCCCCGATCGGCACCGATCGTGACGCCGCTGTATTTAACATTTTCAATTTCCCACCTTGCGGGTCCTTAAAGGACCGTAGAGGTCCTGAAAGGACTCGCGTTAAAAAATATTAACCCCAGGCAACTAAAATTAACACCATAACTCATGGGGCTCTAAACAGACCCCCATGAACACTTAATGACCCTGTCACTCACCAGGGTCAATACAGACCCCCATGAGCACTTGATTAACGCTGTCACTCATGGGGGCCAATACAGACCCTCATAAGCCTCTAGTTAACCCAATCAGTCCGATAATGGTCTATGAAGACCCTCATAGGACAATTAGAAGAGTATTATTAACCCCACAAGTGCCATGAGGGTTAGTTTATTATGTACCTTAGTTTTTTTTTATTTTATGTAATTAGTAGGGTGAGGGGTTTAATAGGGGGTTAGGTAGGTAGTGTTAGGTAGGTAGGGGTTAATAGGTTAGGGTAGAGGGGGGTTAGTTTAGATTTAGTGGTTTATTGGTTTAACTAGAGGCTAATGGGGGTCTGTATTGACCCCCATGCGTGACAGGGTTAATTAAGAGCTCATGGGGGTCTGTATTGACCCCCATGAATTATAGGGTTAATTAATGGCTTATGGAGGTCTGTATTGACCCCCATGAGTGACACGGTTAATTAAGGCTTATTGGGGTCTGTATTGACCCCCATGAGTTATCGGGCTAATTAAGGGCTTATGGGGGTCTGTATTGACCCCCATGAGTTATCAGGTTAATTAAGGCTAATGGGGGGTCTGTATTGATCCCTATGAGTTATAGGGTTAATTAAGGGCTTATGGGGGTCTGTATTGACCCCCATGAGTTATCGGGTTAATTAAGGGCTTATTGGGGTCTGTATCGACCCCCATGAGTGACAGGGTTAATTAAGGCTCACGGGGTCTGTATTGACCCCCATGAGTGACAGGGTTAATTAAGTGCTCCTGGGGGTCTGTTTAGAGCCCCATGAGTTATGGGGTTAATTTTAGTTGCCTGGGGTTAATATTTTTTAGCGCAAATCCTATCAGGACCTTTACGGTCCTTTAAGGACCTGCTAAGGCGGGAAATTTAAAATTTTAAATGCATCGGAGTCTCTTTGGGGGGGGGGGGGTCATTTTAGGTGCCGCGGCCAGGATTGGCTAATAGTGTGCCGCAGGCCCTTTAAGGAGCCACGGCTGGGAATTTTAAAGTTTTAAATGCAGCGGATGCCTGACCTATGCCGATCGGGTACCCCCGCTGCAAGGGGTTAATGTGGGGTGCTGCAGGGGTCCGATAGGGACCCCTGCAGCATGGGGATGTGTATAGGGAGCAGGGGGAGCATCACACGGCGGTGTCGGGCTGCTCCGAGGCAGCACGTAGAGGCTTTAGGATCCGTTGCTGGCACTTTTTTGTGCCCGTAGGGATTTTTCCGAGGTGCGAGATTTACCTCATGTGACTCCGTAGCTCTCTCAGAGCTTATTCTCGGCCATTTTTCGCAGTCATCTCGCAAAGCAGGCTGCAAGGGAAGTATTGGGGATTCGGTCCTCGCAAACAGCAAAAAACTGCCTTTTGCGAGGACCGAGGGAACTTCGAGGGCTAATTTAATAAGCGCCTTAGTTTTATTGGTGTATTTTTTTCTTTTTATTAGGAGAAACAATCATCATCATAAGTAATATACAACATTTTATAATTCTCCACCTCACTGTATATTATTTGTCCGAGGCAATGCTATCATACAAATTAACTACACTAGTTAATAATGATTAATAAATACAAAGAAATTCACAATTTATTACCTAGACATCATTATTAGTAATTTATGACAAAATAGATTGCCAGATATAAATTAGATAAATAAATAAGTTCAGGTCACCACAATAGTAGGCTGTTTAGATAAATGTCCCTTATCATAGCTCTTCATTTCATATTTATTTTTCATACATATTATCATATTTACATTTATCATTATGTTATATGAAATTATTGGAAATCAAATTATTAATACAGCATGCATGCAAATGTAAGCCTGATATATACGTTTTTGTTTTTAATTTATAATTTCATTATTTTTCATTGCAATTTATTCATCGGAAAACAATGCCAAAAAAAAACAAAATAAAAAAACATATTTTTATGCATCAGGAAACTAAATTGCCTCCTTCATATAATGGGTTCATAAGACAACAAATTTAAACAACTCAATTGAAATTGCTTAGAAACCTCACTAAACAAACAAATCCACCTTGTTGCTTAGCAACCTGAATAAACAAATCATCTACTGGTTCAGTCTATCTACTGTAGAAATCCAAAATAAGAAGAGCTGTGAAGTGATCACATACATTAAAATGATCTGATCATCATAAACTCTTAAAATTAAATTGTACTTATATTAATAAATAAGAAAAACAAATTAAAAAGAAAAGAAAAGAGAAAAAGAAAAAAAAAGAAAGATGAAATATTTTTTTTTAATCCTATCCAACTTTATAAACAACAGTACCAATCTAGCGCTCACGGATGATGTCACTTCCTGGGGTGATGTCGCTTCCGGAAAGGGTATTTAAAGCCCAGAATGATTGTGATCAGTGCACACGTGGCCTCTGTGGAAGACTCTACAGCAGTGAAATGATCGTCAGGTTTTTCAGATAAGTGATTTATAGTATGATCAGTTACTATGGATATTATGTTTTAATCTTGTGAGGTACCTGAAAGGGTACATGGAAGGAGAAAAATATAGCACTTCCCTTATTACAGCCTGCAAGAGAAATATATATATATATATATATATATATATATATATATATATATATATATATATATATATACATATTTTTGATCATAGGTGAAATGACAGAAAGGCACTGCTAATATCATATGGAACATGTGTTTAACACTAAATGTATTTATTTTTGTTTTTTATCACTAATGTTCCTACATAAATTGGACCTTTCCATAGGTATATAGACATCTTAGATTTTGTTCATTTTATATAAGCTTACATAGTCAGTTTGTGGACAACTCACCAGCACGGTGACCCATAAGTCAAGGGCCTGGTTCTTGTTGCTATTTTCTATCCGTTAGCCCATTTTTGTACAGTTGTCAAATTAATGGATTCAGATTTTGTAGTTGCACATAGATTTTTATTATTTTAACTACATCACGGTCTTTGATAAAGTTTAATTTTAGGTTTCAGAATGTAACACATTTTTGTTTAGATTATCTAGACTGGTGTTAAGCACCAAAAGTAGCAACATTGTTGAGCTTCATAACTCTCCTGAGGCAGGTATCATGACCCCTGGGTTAATGGACAATTTTTTGTTGATAACTGGCTATGGATCGACACTAGCTCAAGTGGCTACCAAACCCAAGGGCTATTACAATGGCCATAAGACTTGCCTTAAGTGATGTATTTTGTAATGTTGAGCCTTAGACCTTGATTATGTCCCCTGGGTCTCCAAGAGTCCTAGTTATTTAAACCTAAGAGGCTTAGGGTCATTTTTGGAATTTGTAAATGTTTATTTTGTGTTCAGAATTTTTGGGTGTAACAGTTACATTGGGCCAATATAAATAATTTGGGGGTTAGTACCACTTTAAGAGTGACCATTAAGCACTTTCAGTAGCCAACCACAATAGCTGGCATCCATCGGTAGATTAATCTCCATAGGGGATTCAAGAACATGATTAAGCCAAAAGGTACAAGGCGGTCAGCGATTTAAAATCTTATTTCAAAAGATAAAGATTAAGTGGTGTCTTGTGGTTAACCGCAAATTAAGAAATACTTAACCTTAGCCATTGTTTGTGGCCCTCCACTGATTCTAATAGGAGCCTGTCTGTCTAGAATTCATATGGAAGTCCTTGTGGGCCCTAAAAAGTGAGTACACCCAGGACCATCACACAACTGATAAACCCAACCACACAATCCTCTGAAGTCACCAGGCCCTACCACTCTGTTTTCCCACTCAAGTGGTACCCCCAGCCTGTTAACTTATCCTGCTATGTCCATTAGGTTCCCTGCATAGAGGGGCCCTCGTCCCCAGTATTTTTAACATTATATATCTAGGCTCCTAGGTCACCCACCTGGGTTAAAGACACAGACCCCTTGCCCAGACACTATGTCTCCAGTAAATACACTACCTAAGATGTGCCCAGATTCTACTGGAGGTAATTCATAACCAGGACCCTAGACTCTTTGGCACCTAGAGGAGACCACATTGAGTAGTTTAAAGGGGGCATAAGGTGTAAAGTGTATGCTTGCCCAAGGAAAGGGTTAGTTATGATTGGTTGCTTAACTTTATAAATATGTGACCTGAAAAATAAAGTTTATGCTCTGCTTTGGACATCCTTGCATGGTGTGTTTC
Organism: Discoglossus pictus; assembly: GCA_027410445.1. Classification (NCBI taxonomy): domain Eukaryota; kingdom Metazoa; phylum Chordata; class Amphibia; order Anura; family Alytidae; genus Discoglossus; species Discoglossus pictus. Next base: position 452,311,915 of record CM050165.1, on the reverse strand, counting down.
ATTTAAAGAAAAGGCATTTATAACTTTTTTTAAATCAGAAATTAATTTCTGCATCATGTCTTGGTACCAGACAACTTGGTCTGAAGATAAATTATCTAGCCTTGGTTTTAAACTATCGTTTTTAAGCCCAATGAAGAGTTGGTTGCAACACCTGGTGGTAGAGCTGGTATCCCAGAGACAAAATACCAGCATGGCGGACTATGAGGACATGCCTGCCGCCGCACTCTGAGAGGAGATTAAGGCAAGAGATATTGTATATGGTGGGTCACAAAAACTTGAGCCCTGGTTCGCTGTGAAGGGAAAACAGCTCCTGTGTCCTCACACCCTCCACTAAAGATTCTAGTGGATCCCCTCCACTCAGTTCATAGTTGATAACAACAGCTTCAACTGAACTGGTTGGACATTGATGGGTTTCCTGGGCTAATAGCAGGGAATACAAGGAGATACATCAGGTACTGCTAGACCGGTACCCTGTCACCCCAGAAACACACCACAAGCAGTTCTGTTCTGTAGTCAAGTAATCGGAGGGCAGCTATGCAGAGCTGATGTTTCAGATGAGGCATGCCTGTAAGAGTTGGTAGATGGGTCGGAAAATCCATACCATGGATGAGGTAATAGATGTCATACTGCTGGAGCAGGTCTACTTTGTGGGCCCTACCAGGATGAGAGAGTTGATTCAGGATCAAAAACCCAACCCAGGTTGGCAATGATTATCTAGAGACCTGGGGAAAACTGAGGAAAATGTACCCAGCAGCTCAGCATCCGGGACACCACCTCATACCGTATCAGCCAAGGAGTGACCACCGCTTCTGCAGCCTGCTGTTCCTGTACCTATCCAGAATGTATGGCCCCAAGCTGGGGTGAGGATGCCAACCTGACCGTTGGTCCCTGTTGTTCATCCACCAGCTACCCAGGAACCTCACTTCAAACCAGAGTGCTATGGTTGTCAGTAGTGGGTTCATATAAGATGGAATTGCACTAACCAACCCGAAGTACTGAACTGGCACCTTCTCAGCCTGTGTTTTACTTGGGTAACTGAGCTTCATCCTGAGATAAAGAAAGGGAACAGTTTCATGACTGACGGAGGAGTGGGGAATGTACCCCAAAATAAATGCCTGAACGTAAATTAGGGCCAGCACCTTCAGTAGGTCATGGTGGATGGCAGAGGTTATGGCAGTACGCCCAGGTTTGTTGAGAACCGTTATGGAGGTAATGATGGCCAGAGGACAATGATATACCCCACTGGGCATCTGCCAGCAAATGTGTTATTGGGAATGGATATCTTAATACTGTAACTCAGTCAACAAGTGGTAAGAGCAGCCGCAGAGAAACCAGAAGACAAGAGTGGAGCCATTCTAGAGGAAACCGGGCTAAGTCCATTACCAATGGGCAAAGGGATAGTGTGGAAGAATTACGAGCAGAGCTAGTGGAAGATGGAATGCTAGCGGGTGTTAGGCAGAAAGCTACCAAGAAAGATGAGGGACTGACTGGGACGCACTATGTAGGGGTTACTGTACCTGGTTACTTAAGGCCGGGTTGATGGGGTATTCTGGGGAAGTTAAGTGACAGAAGTTTAGGGGTCACTTGCTAGATTTTACACCGGTTAAACTATGCTTTATGAGGGAATCAAAAAAAACTAACAATCTCTGAGTAGGATTGTACTTCTTGGCCTTTTCAAGCCCAACGAAGAGTACATTTTGACAACTGGTGGCAGCGTCAGGATCCTCTAACGACCTGTGGGTAGCATTGGTCTTCTTGTCCCCTTAGCTTGGCACCTGATGAGTAAAAAGACCCGGCATTGTCTTACCAGGTGTTCTACTTGCCAGGGATTAACAGGGATGTTACCCAGTACTGTGAGTCCTCTGATCCCTGTCAGGGATACAGACAATTAGGGAAGGGTTCGCAGGTCCTTCTGCAACCCTTGCCAATGATGGATACCCCATTTCACCAGGTTGCTACTATATTGAAGGGTCCCTAGATAGATTCAGAAAGTTGGGGGAAAACTATATACTTATGATGGTACACTATGCTTCCCACTACCTTGAGGCTAATCCCATTGCCAGGATTACAGCTATTTCTATAGTGAAAGCCTTAATGGTTGTATTCTCCCGGGTAGGGCTACCCAAGGAGACTTGGCAGCTGTGTACTAAGCTCCTCGCCCTAGTTCACCCAAACCAGCGGACTCTGTGAGTACTTCAATGGTACCTTGAAATGGATGCTTTGTGTCTTTGTGGAGCAGAACATAAATTGCAGAAGTTTCTACCATATCTCCCCTTGCCTACAGAAAGGTACAGCATGAATCAACAGGGTTCTCCCACTTCGAGCTCCTTTATGAGAGGCAGTTGGGAAGTGCCTTGAATATGATCTGAGAGGCTTGGGATGTGGAGTATAGGCAAGACAAAGTGGTGCTTTAACTGGGCTAGTCATGTACCGTGTGCAGGCAGCCCAGACCAGACAGAAGTGGTACTGTGAACCAGAAACTAAAGACAGGAAGCTGGAGGAAGGAAAGGAGGGACCGATGCTGGTTCCATACCCCAGAAAAAGTTACAGGCAGCCTGGGAAGGGCCCCTTTATCGCACAGAACAATGCTTCTATAACTTACCCCACTACTGTCCATTAGGTTCTCCACATAGAGGGTCCCCCAACCCTGATCATTTTACCATTGTACACCTAGATCCCCATGTGGGTTAATACACAGTTCCCTCAACCAGACAATCAGCCTTATTATATTGTGATGCGGCCAATTCTAAAGGTCTCTATATAAGCACAGAGCATATTATTTTTACAGAAGTTTTTAGTTAGTGATCTTATATCCAAGAGCAAGGTGTTCACTAACTGTAAAAAATATATGCTCTGTGCTTATATAGAGCCCTTTAGGATTGGCCGAATCACAAGGCTGAATATGTCTCCAGTAGTTACACCACCTAAATACAGCCTGCAGTGCCCAGATCCTGCAAAAAAAAATGACCCATAACCAAAACCTTAGATTCTTTGTCACCTAGGGAGAAGAGGAGACAGGATAGCCCTATGTCCATGTAGCCAGCCCTGGCCTACGTAGAGTAGTTCAAAGGGGACATAAGATGCAAAGGATATGTTTGCCCAAGGAAGGGGATAGTTGTAATTGGTGACTTAACTCTATAGACTCTCTAACTCTCTAAATAAAGTTTATGGTCTGCTTAGGACACATATAAATTGTGTGTCTCATTTAGTGGGAAGACATTTATTATTTTTTAATCAGAATTGAATTTCTGCATCCTGCCCTGATACCCGGTAACTTGTCCTGAAACTCTGCAACTTGGTCTGGAGAAATTGTTAACTTGTCTTAGTCTTTAGTTAAGCTTTCTTGTGTGAGGAGGTAAAAAGAACTTAACAATCTGCATGGAGGGTTGGTCTTCTTAGTCTTCTCAAGCCCACCTAGAGCGGGTTGTCAAAGCAGGCATGCCCCAATTAGAATTATTAAGGGGGAGAGCCAGGAGGATACATTATTCCAAAAACTGTTTCTATAGGGAGTAAAATAACTTTTTTTGCACTATTGATTTTGACGTAAAGACAAATCTTATTTTTATACATTTTTATAATGTTTAAAACATCCTTCTTTAAATTTATGATAGCAGATCTGAGACTTTGCAACCTCAACCTGTGCTGTGTGTGAGTGTGTTATATATATATTTTTTTTATATAATACTAGCGAATTGCCCGTCAAAAAATTACGGCAATGAAATTGTAAGTGAGCTAATGCTGTTTGGTGTATGTTAATCAAATAAATAATACATTACTAAATGAATATACTTTACCTATTTTGAAGCATTGTGTTGAAGAGCTGGCAATCTGTTTTGATGTGTAAGCGTGCTGAATGTGTGGAGTGTAATAGTGTGCGTGCGCGAGACCAAACCATTAGCGTAGCTGTGTACTTCCGCATTGTATAAGTTATTGTTCTAAAATGGCGGCTAATGTGTGGTATGCGGCTGTGGCGGAATATCCATAGCTGTTTTCTGGTGTTTTGTGTGTTTAGAGTCCTGTAGCCTCGTTTTCGTTTTGTTCGACGGCCATTTTCTCTCTCGCTTAGGTAATTTTCGGGTGTTTAAACCCTGAAATTTGTACTTAAATGGAGGTGTAACTTTACTTCCAGAGGTCCTGGGTGCCCCCCCTTGCTATGGGTAACCTTTTTATGTGTTTGTTGTGTGTATTTATTGTGTCTGGGGTTGCGCAGGTTGCGTCTTTGTTTTCTAATCTCGTATGTGTTTTTTGGCAATTCAGTAGGTGTTTGGTGGTGTTTTGCGTGTTTAGAGTGCCGTAGCCTCGTTTTCGTTTTTTTCTGCAGCCATTTTTTCTCTCGCTTAGAGAATTTTTTAGTGTCTAAACTCTTTTATTTTGAGTTAAATTGATGTGTAACTTCAGTTTTCGAGGTCCTGGGTGTCCCCTCTTGCTGTAGGTAAACTTTTTATGTATGTATTGTGTGTATTTATTGTGTTTTTCATTTTTTCATGTGCGCGGGTTGCAGACGATTTTTGCGAGGTCATAATTGGTGGTAACGTGTCTAGTATTTTTTTGCGAGGTCCGCAGTTGCTGGCAAGGAGCCCGCAAGCGATAGCAACAACTCGCATGCTCACAACTATATATATTATATGTAATGCAAGGAGGTGCATATTCCCAGGTCTCCCGGGGCCCCATCCAGTCTGCCATACACTATATTGCACACAAAGGTGAATGATTGAATCATTAAGACAAGATGCTGTTTTTTACAAATCAGTATAACTTTTATCCTTTCTGGATCGCCACCATGTGGTCTACCGTGTGAGCAGGTCATATCAGAGAGGTAAGACAAATTGTGGTCCAGTGGAAAAGAAACTGGCAACCCACACCAGTATTTTTCCAATATAACCTTATAGATAAGCGCAACGAGAGGCATAATGATATGGCAACAGAAGAGCCCCTTGTGTCAGAAAGTGCCTACCATATTGCTGCTGAGGAGCAGAGGGTGAGTATGAGTAGCACTATGTAATGCCCAGGGTCCCCTGAGGATTTTTTTTTACTGTAAAAACTAGCCTGGGCCCTGTGTGGCCGTGGGGTCTGTGGCACAATGTGTCCCTTTCCTTACAAACATTATCCTATCACCTGGATATATGGATTGTTATTTCCCTGTTGGTATGTGTGGTTTTATAATAATGTAGTATGATTGTTATCAATGTATCTCATGTGTACTGTCATAGCATGTTTGGTGTCAAAAGGTTCGGTTTCCCCGAGGAATATAATAAAGCATATTGCTAAATCCTATGGGAATGGGTTCTTAGATCCAGGTTAGTGGGCTTAAAGGTCTGAGGGACAGCTGGTAGATTTCTAGCAGCCCAGGTAATTTGTTTAGTTTTGGTTGATGAATATCTGATTAACCATTAATATCCCATTGTGACATTTAGTCAGTACCACTTTAGGAGCTTGTCAAGCTGTGCTTTCATCCCTGTGGGGGCTGTCAACATAGACACCAGCCGGGAGCAAACTAATGGGATATGTCAATAAATAATGCTCAGACTTCAATGGAACTGTGGGGGGGGGGGGGGGAATTTAGATGTTAAAGGTCTTGTACTTGTCAAAATAGAACATTACAGATGCTTGGTACTTACTTCAACAAAGGTCAATTGGGATCAAGTGATTATCCCCAGTATTCCCTTTGATCTATTGTTTGACAGTTGAGACCTAATTGAGGTCCTTCAATGCTATAGCCCTTACAAGTTTTTGAGTGAATTTAGTAAGACAATCTGTGGAAATCAGGATCGTCTCTAAAAGTGGGGACCCCTGGTCTCATTTTGCAAAGTTAACTGAATGTCTTGCTGACTAGGGAAGGAAGCTGGGGACACTTATACTGAGGTCATCTATTGGAGGACGCATGCCTGTCGCAGTTGGTGGAAAGGGAAGGAGGTAACTACCATGGAGGATCAGTTTTACATTTCTCCTGAGGGCTTAAGGGCGTTGGTACAGGAGTGAAAGCCCACTAAGGGGTCGGAGGCTGCTTACCTAGCAGATCATTTTGTGGCTACTAGAGATGAGACACCAGGGAAGGGCACCAGCAACACTACCAAAAGGGGAACTCCAGTTTAAGCACCCGTAGCTCACCCTATAGCCACTTGCCCTAGCCCTGCTGCTCCACAAAGTGACAGTCAACCTCGGGGAACCACAGCAGTAGCACCTCGCCCCACAGGACTTATCAGGACTTACCAGCTCTTACCCTGTTACTCGGAAAATGAGGGGCTTGGAGTGCAATGGTTCTCAACAACCAGCGCATATGAAAAGAATCTTAAGAAATGCTCTGTACCTTCACAGAGCAGGAAAAGGATTGGGAGCGTCTACTCCGATACCTTCTCTTTGCTTATAGAGAAGTACCACAGGAATCCATAGGAGATGACTATGGCCAGGTTTTGGTAGCTTCATACATTCTAGCTTTTAAGGAGAAACAAGTCATGTTAACTGTGTCTGAGGGAACTGAGACATCAAAGGTCTTGTTGTACTTGTCAAAATAGAACATTGAAGGCACTTATTTCAACAAACAAAGGTCAATTGGGATCAAGTGATTATCACGGTATCCCCATTGATCTATTTTCTGATAGCAGAAACCTAATTAATGGCATTCAACTCTATAGCCCATACAAGTCTATGAGCGACTTTAAAAGGAAAATCTGTGGAAATCAGGATCGGCTATAAAAGTGGGGACCCCTCTAATATCCCAAGGAAACTGAATGCCTTGCTGACTAGGGAGGGTACCTAGTTGACTGCCTCAGAGTATACCCTAAGTATCAGTGGTAACTTGGCCCCACAGGTTATTGGTATAAAGTAAACCTCAGTTCTTTCAGTCTGCCAAAAGAATTACCTGCTAGTAAGAGCAGCAGAGCCCGATCCCTAAGTATGTCTACTTCCTCAACCTAGGTAACTTAACTCTTAGAATAACTTTTCACAGTTAGGAGCGATTATGAGTAAGAACAAGAGCAACCAGCCCACTAAAACCCGCTAGGCTTCTCGCTTCAGAGGGAGACAGTTCCTGGTCTTGGGGAACTGTGTGCCATTAATGGGTGGACCATTGGATAACTTAGGGAGACATAGTATAGGGTTAAAAGTTAGTGACAAGAGCCAAGTTGTCTCCACCATTGTTTGGCTAGCCAACCCCCTTGACAGCCTGACTCATCTAATTACTTGTCCAGGCTCCAAAATACCTGGGGGTCATTAGGAGGACTTTCAGGGCTTGATGGACAGGTCTCCCATGTGGCTAGGGAAATAGAACTTGGGTATTGGCTAATGGAATGTTTGCTAAGGGTTGTGACTTTATGATTGGGATTGATGTACATGAATATATTTGATTTGTGGCTAATAAATAGTTATCAGTTTGATCATACATCATTTATGTGTGTGCTTTCTGATGGAGAAATGTTCCTTACCATTGGGATTAATATTTCTATATCTATCTAAAGAAGAGTTATATGGTGATTCCTGTGTTCCTATGGTCATCCTCGTGGTCCAGTACCGGTCCGGTTCTACTCAAGCAAGCAGGGATATCTACAAGAACCCTTACAAAGTGCTGAGTAGAGAAGTACAAGTTTCCACTCTTCTTCAAAATTAACTTCAGCTCCAAATTTCTGTATCTCTGTGTTTTTTTTAGCTTCAGACACCAGCACTGACGCTTCACCCTAGATGTGTCTCTTTTGCAAACTCACACTTCTGTGTCTTTTCTTCTAACTTTTAGACACCATGGACTGCAGCATACCAGGAACATCTGTCAGTAACTGCCCCTCTGAGCTCCATAAAACGTATACTCATCGTTTCAATTACCTCACCTATCGATCTCTGCCTTTGTCATCCCCTTCTAGATGTGTCTTCAAAGTCTCCCAGCATCAGAGTTTTCTCTAGGGAGTCCTGTCTTCTCATGATATGACCCAAATATTTGCGCCTCACCTTCCAGTAAACAGTTTGACTTGATTTCATGTAATATTGATATATTGGATCTTCATGCAGTCCAATGGTCTCTTATCAGTTTTATCCAACAGCACAATTCAAGGGTGTAGATTGTACTGTGATGAATGAGCCTTCTTTATGGTCCAGGTCTCACATCCATACCTTACTACTGGGAATACCAGAGTTACTATGCAGTGATGTGTTTTTTTAATAACTTGTCCAGACTGTCCATAGGTTTCCTCTCCAGAAGACTCCAACTGCATATTCACTGGGAGGATTATTTGTTTCATATCCACATGGTCTGCTTATTTTCGCTTTGTTAAAATTAAAGACAATGGCGCAGTAACAATTTACAGTATTTCTACAACTGAAATAAAACAAAAATAGCAGTGAAATATTAAGGTGTAGACATTGGTATAAAAGATGTTCTTATAACTAATGCATTTACACAATTTATATATGAAAAATGAATCATTCTTCAATATGGAGGTGCTGTTATATTATATTGTTGTTTCGCATCATGTAACTTAGTTGTTTTATTTCCATTCCTTGCAGATCAGCTATGGCGCCATGGATTCAATGTTTGATGACAAGACTCGGTTTCCATCTTTTTTCCGCACTGTTCCCAATGAGAGTATTCAGTACCAAGCCATTGTCCAGTTATTAAAACATTTTGGTTGGTCCTGGGTTGGCATTGTGATGTCAGAAGATGACAGTAATCAGCAAGCCGGCATCACGTTCCAAAGGGCATTGGTGGAGAGCGACATTTGCGTTGAGTTTTCCATGTCTATCACTGATAATGGATTTCTGATAAATGCTCATGCGGCTTATGGTATGATTGCCTGGTCACAGTGCCACGTTGTCATCTTGTTTTGCACCTCAGCTGCACTTATCTCACTACTTAAAGTGATAGAACATGTCAGGAAGGTCTGGATCGCTCCATCATCATTTCAGATTGTTACGGATTTTGATACGTTATATAGATTAAACGGCTCCTTGCTGTTCAGAGTGCACAAAGGGGAGATCCCAGGTCTGAAGGATTTCCTTCTCCAAACAAGTCATTTCAATTTTGCGGACAACGCGTTATTACAGAACATATTGGAGACAGGTTTTTGTTGTTCTCAAAATTTTAGTGATATTTTTGATTGTGATTATAAGTATAGTCTGGCTTCATTGGATCCATCCATTTATGATGTGACCAACTTCCGCTTTACCTTCAGCGTGTATGCGGCTGTGTATGCCACGGCGTATGCCATACACGATATGTTATTACACAAATACCAAAGTCTGACAGAGTCAGCCACCCAAGAAAGGACCTGGCAGCCATGGGAGGTAAATATTGGGTCACCTACTGTTAGAATCGAAAGATTTGAGTTGTGATAATTAGTGTAAAAGTAATGTATATTTAATTGTTCATATTTTCAATCATATTATGTCAGTTCTAAACAATATAATGACCTAACGTCTTCATGACACCTTGAATATCGATATCACCGTTTTTTCTGTTGGTTAATGAAAAATATTTATAAATTCCAACACATTTCTCAGGAGTGGAATTTAATAGCGATATAATCAGAAGGCGTACCAAGGGAGACTTGTATGTAGCAGGTTCATATAGGCTTAGAGGCGGAGCTACTGCTGGTGCAGCTGGTGCAAGGCACCGGGCCCTGCCTTGGAGAGGCCCAGTACTGTCCCCAAGCCCAACTTGCAATGGCTAGCTGCCAGAGCATTAAAAGGTTACACAGCAGGGCATTATAGCAAGGCAGGGCATTATAGCGAGGCAGTGCGTTATAGAGAGGCAGTGCGTTATAGAGAGGCAGTGCGTTATAGCGGGGCCGGGTCGTTATAGCGAGGCAGTGCATTATAGCAAGGTAGTGCGTTATAGCGGGACAGGGCATTATAGTGAGGCGATGCGTTATAGCGGGGCAGGGCGTTAAAGCCGGGCAGAGCGTTATAGCGGGCAGGGCGTTATAGCAAGGCAGGGCGTTATAGCGGGGCAAGGCGTTATAGCAAGGCAGTGCGTTATAGCTGGGCAGGGCGTTATAGCAAGGCAGGGCGTTATAGCTGGGCAGGGCGTTATAGCGAGGCAAGTCGTTATAGCGGGGTAGTGCGTTATAGCGGGGCAGGGAATTATAGTGAGGCGGTGCGTTATAGCGGGGTAGGGCGTTAAAGCCGGGCAGAGCGTTATAGCGGGGCAGGGTGTTATATCGAGGCAGTGCGTTATAGCTGGGCAGGGCGTTATAACAAGGCAGGGCGTTATAGCAAGGCAGGGCGTTATAGCTGGGCAGGGCGTTATAGCTGGGCAGGGCGTTATAGCGAGGCAAGTCGTTATAGCGGGGTAGTGCGTTATAGCGGGACAGGGCATTATAGCGGGGCAAGTCGTTATAGCGGGGTAGTGCGTTATAGCGGGACAGGGCATTATAGCGAGGCAGTGTGTTATAGCGGGGCAGGGCGTTATATCGAGGCAGTGCGTTATAGCGGGGCAAGGCGTTATACAGGGAATTACAGGTCAAAATAGCGTTATAACAAAACAGCGCTAAAAGGGGTAGCGTTAAGCAGGGTATATCTGGATATAGATACAGACGGACCCATCTAACTCTCTAGATGTGATCCTAGAAGACCGAGCGCTAAATAAAACAGTGTTAAACGGGTCAATTTTGGCATAGAATAATTCACAGGAAAATTCTATTTTAAAATCCCTTCCATGGCTCTTGGTGTTTTGGATGATACACGAGCACCGGATCCGCATTACTCGGGGACGTGTTATATCCAATGGGCAAAAACAGCTTTACAGTGAATCAGTGTTCAACGGGGTAGTGTTAAGAGGGGTCTATATATATATATATATATATATATATATATATATATATATATAGTAAATAAATAGTACATCTCTGTTCACATTTGAATTTCTAAAACAAGTTAAAGAATTCTGATTATTACACTGCATTCTGGGAAGCTGAGCCAGGACATGCGAATGTGCCCACAAATGGGCAGCAAGTGGGTGTTGAATGTAGCAAACATACGTTTTGGGATGGAAGACAGATTTGATATTAACAATTAGAAGCAGTGCTGTCTGAAAAGATCGAGGGTAGAGAAGTAGGAGCACAAAATACAATTATAATGGGGGAAGTCTGAAAAAGTGTGAGATTTCCTCCATAGTCATTCAATTTATTTATCTATATACAGTATCTACATAGTATATAAATAGTACATTTGTATTCACATTTGAATGTCTAAATCAAGATAAAAAAACTAGTTTCCTGAATTCTGAGAAATACAGTTTTTACACTGCATTCTGGGAACCTGGGCAGGGGCATGCAAATGTGCCCAACAAATGCCTTGTTCTTCAATCCATAACCATTTTAAACATGGCGTTCTTTAAGCTAATGCCTGCTGCATTACACAGCTTTTATGAAAAGCTTGGAATCCTACCCACGGACAGCCGTTTCAAGGTTACTGCCTATCATCAGTGTGGGGCGGGATATATATATATATATATATATATATATATATATACAGAATAGCAGACCATGCCTTGCAGCTAGGGGGATAAATATCACATATAATAGTTGTGGTAAGTTATGAATGTTGGTCATGCAATGATAAAAGTTACAGGCTTGCACATGCGCAATGAGCGCAGAAGGCCCGCAAGACTTTGAAAAAGGGGAAGGCGCTCATCGCGAGGCCCGCAAGTTAGAGGGGGGAGAGACTTGCATTGTGTGGCAAACAACATTGCCAGCCGTCAAATTCTATTGCCGTCATTTTTGACGGGCAAGTTGCTAGTTATATAGATAATCCTGAGCAATTCCAAGTACCCCCCGCTCACCTCCTGTCCCTTTGGGTGTCAGGATACTGGGGCCGGGTCTCACAAAATCACACAAGATAATCTCTGTATATTACAGTATAAACACTTTGTATACATCACTATACTATATTGTTTGGTGGTTGACCATGTGGATCGCCCAACTATATATTTTTGTTATAGATTATCTAATAAAGTGCTATACCACTATGAAGATCTGTCCCCTGACCCAACCATCCAATGGCCCTTCAGAGCCTAAACCTGTGCAGAAAAAGAGAACAAATCACTGGTATACATTGTAACTTCTTGTCAGGACATTTATTTGTCATCCTGCAGTGCCACTGTGTGGCCTTTGTGAATTGCAGTCACTTGATTTCCCCATAGGAAATAGGCGCTGTTCTAATTCCTGATTCTTCTGCTGATGGTCCTGATATGACTGCTGGGCACTGAGAAACCCATTAACTACAAGGTCCTGAGAGAGGATTCCTGTAGCTGAAGGCAGGAAACTCTGGAGCTGAATAGGCTTCACTTCTTTGGGTCTTGACAGTCACTCCTTGCCGCCTTTAACACACCTTTACACCAGAATAGACACCTTCCTACCCTGTGTCTGTCCAACCCTGCGCACTGTAGCGCAGTACTGCTATTGCTCCCCGGGTTGTGCCAGGATGATGTCGGCTGCAGGAGATAACTTCATACGTTTATTTGTTGGGCATAGTGTATCATATATATTGTTGTCGTAATTGCGATTTTGTCTGTAATTCTTGCAAATTACGGATTTGCATATGTGCAAAGTCGCAATTACGACAACTATATATGTGGTCTACGAGTTCCACATGCACAATGCGCAGCCTTAGCTTCAACAGGAGACACAGGGGAGGGGGGAGACACACGGGAGGGAGAGGGGGAGGAGAGGGGGGAAGGAGGCACAGAAGAGGGAGAGAAGGGGAAAGTAGACACAGAGGAGGCAGAGTGGGAAAGGAGGCACAGGGGAGGGAGGGGGAAAGAAATGGGAGGGGGAAGAGACACAGAGGCGGGAGAGGGGAAGACCACAGGGGAGGGAGAGCGGGGGGAAGAAGGGGGAAGAGACACAGGGGAGGGAGAGGGGGTGAGAGACACAGGGGAGGGAGAGGGGGAAGAGACACATGGGATGGAGAAGAGACACAGGGTAGGGAGAGGGGGAAAAGACACAGAGGAAGGGAGAGGGGGAAGAGACACAGTGGAGGGAGAGTTAGTAAAGAGACACAGGAGAAGGGGGAGAGACACAGGAGAGGGAGAGAGGGGGAAAGAGACACAGGGGAGGGAGAGGGGAGAAAGAAAGAGACATGCAGGGTACACAGAGAGATAGTACAGAGCACTATATCATGCCATCATTTTTGACGGGCAAGTTGCTAGTTAAAAATAATGTGCAGTCAGTTTTCCCCTCAAGCAAAGCTGCTTATCCCCTCCTAACAGGAGGCGTGGAAGCTGAACCAATAAAAGGCTGACCAGTCAGATCAGGCAGGACAAGCTTTAGTAAAGGGGCAGGGCTAGGATGGCTCATGCTCTGTCACTGGGTAGGCATATGATGGAGATGCAGACGGGTTACAATACAGCTGTTATCTTTGTGTTGTGAATTTGGGTCGAAGCTAATTATGGCAAGGCGCTGAGCCAATTATATAACAGTCCAACATGATTCCAAGCTCCATGATGGTCCACCCCCCAGGCCGAGCTGACATCACCACCAGGAAGGAGCAGAAAGATAGCTCTAATGGAGAAAAAAACAGACAAATTTAAAAATTACGAAAAAATATGAACTTTTATTATTTTTGTAAACTTCACACTGTCTTTGCCCAACAAACCAACCTATGAGCTTGACTTCACTGGTCCTTTTAGTTTAATAGATCCATAAAACATATATTTTACGATGCTCCGTCTTCCACTAACTGACATCGATACGTATCATTCCCAGCCCCCCCCCCCCCCTATAATTTATGAATCAATCTGTTTGGTAGCTGTTATATGTACAGTATATATGTTATATGTTAAGGTACAAAGACCTATATGTCCCAGCATTTGGGTAGTGTGCGTTGCGCAGCCGGAATAGTAAGTCTGACGATCTTTACTACCAGCATGTCCTTTGGTCAATAATACATCTTTACTCAAGTTGTGATGAAAATTAAGAACACTTTATTGAAATGGTTCAGCTTATTTAAAACCTTGCACAACACATTATAGGGAGTGGCTACCTTTAGCCAAATCCCCATCCCCCCTGGGCCAATGGAGTAACTCTTACAATCAGTTAATTACCTCTGTCTAATCAGACGGGGCTAATCTGTGGGAACTTTTAGTCTCCGCCCCCGGGGCCGCCTTTAGGGGGGTCAACCTAATTCATTCTTGCCCAGGTAGGAGAAGGAAGAACATGCATCTCTCTCTCTCTCTGCCCCTGGTTCTGGGGCAGAGAAACCCTGTAGACAGGCCATATAGTTGGTGCCTGTATGTCTGCCCTTCTGCAGTGCATGTTAGATAACCTTTGCCCTCCAACCATCTGGCACCAGTCACTCCCCGCTCATAGATGGGGCTGGTACTAATCTGTAACAGATATTCATATTTGTCCCCATAACTCACCGGTCATGCCACTCACATACCACTCACCCATCACATTGACTCTATCACCTGATTCTCATTAAAATGAGTATAAACATCATGCATGGGGGGACATTGTAAGGGATTTATCCATGGCTAGGGGTACATACACGTTTAATATTTATACTATGCAGATGGATCTTTCACATTATATATATATTATAATTACTTTTATTTAACAATCACATTTCAGAAAAATAATTAGCACGTTTATATATATATATATATATATATATATATATATATGGCCAGGTGTTACCTGAAAGTTGTAGGGGGTCCTTCTGCCAGCTTACTTAAAGACATATCTAAGTTTCCAGGATTATGAATACATCTGTAGTGTGTGCATTACCTAAATAAACATTAAAAATGTATCATGACCATTGCAAAATGTCTCCCATTTTCTGTCAGTTGAGTATACACTCCCTCTGGCTAAATTAGCATAAAACTAATAGTTTGTTTTGGCCAATCTGGAGCAAGCAGAGGCAGCTGCAACAGTTGTAGTAAGTCTTGGAATCCTGTCTGTGCTGCAAAGCATCATGGGATTTGTAATCTGGCACATATGCATGTTAGTAGGTGCTATGTATTTTCATATACGAGTCTCTCTCTGCAGCACATTCCACACTTTATTCCCACACTTGCAGGTTGTCCAATCTGTGTACCGGCTGCTGTTTCGTCCTCTCTCTGTTTGAGAGCAAACTAAGAAGCAGATGAGCATAATTGAGGGATTACCATGACCCCAGCAGGATCCATTTTGCGCATCCGTACAATAACTGAGAAACCAGTATGGGTAAACCAACAGGTCCCAGACAATTTATTAAAACCAACATATATATTTACCAACGTGGTATAACACATGGGAGGAGCGCGACCAGGGTCAGGAACCTCTTGACCCTGGGTGCGCACCCATGAGTCCAACTACTTTTGCGCTGCACCCACCCAAGAGGTAGGAGCAAGAACCTTTTTAATTATACCTAATACAAAATAATTGAAGGTATAACATATAACCAATGAAATACATTACAATAAATTCTAAGAATATGTTCCCCTTTTTTTTTTACAAAACATACCAATCAAAACCTAACCATACCCACGACCTAACCACCACTTAATGCCTAAATCCTAGGAGGGTGGGAGGGGATCCGATTGCTGTCTGTCCGCAGAGTCAGACAAAATGGCGCTCACCGCGCGCCAACACCTCTGCCGGCTACTCCCCGCGGCCAACCAATCAGCGTGTGCAGGGCTTTGCCGAGTCACAATACCCTTCATGCTACGGGAACCCTGTGCACTATGGGCCTCTATGACCCCAGCAGGATCCATTCTGCGCATTCATTCAATAACTGACACTGTGAAACTAGTATGAGTAAACCAACGGGCCCCAGCCAACTTATTAAAATATAACACATGGGAGGAGCCCGACCAGGATCAGCAACCTCTTAACCCTTGGCGCGCGCCCATGGGTCCACCTACTTTTGCGCTGAACCAGCTAAAGAGGAAGTGGCAAGCCCCTTTTTAATTATACCCCTGGCTCGGGCAACTTTCCATTGCGCCACTAAGAAGTGCAGGAAACCAACCCTTATTGAACTGCGCTCCCCCCTCAAAAACCTCCAAGGCCCGTTGAACACCCTCCTTGCATTCCAACATAAACATCAGGTGATTAGGTGAACGCCATCGGGCAGGAACCATTGCTCTTCTGCATCACCCTCAAACTCAGGGTGGCGGATGACCAGGAATCTCATTGTGTTACAGAAACTGGCCAACAATTTATTGACCTTGATCCGAGCACCATTCAAACAGAAAGGATCCCTGGCGTTCCGCCACACCCTATGTCTAACCAGATGACTACTACTCCTTCAAACCTTACCTTATATGCAGCTATCTCTCTTTTTATATCCCTGACTAAATGTTTAATGGCCACTGCACCTAAGTCATTCCCCCCAACATGGATTATGATTACAGATGGGCTGCCAAAACAACGGGCATGTGATTCAACCAACTCACTGACACCTTTCCACCTCAGTTACCGAATGCCAGCCCGTCGAACTAGTAGATCCACCTTTAGTAAGCCAAGTTGCAGGCTTATAGGCAAAACTGTAGCAAACTGTTCTGCCCAATATATATACGAATGGCCCAGTATCCAGAGTTGCCTTCCAGCGCCTGTAACAGATATGACACAGTTAGCCGGTAGCAGCTGAAGGTTTTACATAACTCCGCCAATGCCTCGATTCTCACCTTCCAATTCTCCTGATCACCTCTTCCGGTAGCCCAACACTAGCCACCATTGTGGCTGCCCCAATCCGGAAGGAGTGGGTATCAAAGTCTGCCACCTCCAAACCCAGGTGGTGCAAGCAGATTTTAAGCACCTTGGAAAATTGGAAGCCAGAAAGCGCTAATCCATTCTCATGTATTAAGAAAAAGGCCAGGGCAAATGCTGTACGGAAATGCAAAGTCTGGTAAGGGGAGCAACACACCTCCGTCAGCACATCCGATATGCGCAGCAGTAGCGAGAACGTTATAGGTTGCCTCCTATCCTGGGTCTGCCTGCCTTTGAACATGCCACACACAACCGGCTTGACGATAAAGACCTAAGTCAGGTCCCACTGTCCGGCTAACTTAAACATAAATGCCAAAGCTGCTGTTCGTCGCACCACCGTAGCTTTAGAGAGCCCTTCGCTCTTACATCGCCAAAAAAAAAAAAAAACAACAGGACCCCGGTCCTCCATTATTTGGAGTCAACACCCGTGGCCAACTCCACCAATTCCTGCCATCTCTGCCAGACTTTCCTGTAAGCCAGTCATGTATTTGGCGCCAATGAGTACCTCACCAGTCGCGCTACCTCAGCGCTCCATACTCCCAAACTTCCTCCAGAAAGCTGTCGTCCTACTGCTTCGCCCCTGGCGCCAGCAGTTTGAAGCGTTCCCACTGAAAATGAGAAAGGGCATAAGCAATACTGCTACTCGATCCGGGCACGTGCCTGGCCTGGAACCATATGTTCCAATGCAAGCAGCATAACCCAAACTGTCGAATCAAATGTATAACCAGCACCGCCGTTGCCTTGGCACCATTAATAGCATGTACCACCGCTATATTGTCTGACTGGTACATCAACTGCTGATCCCTCAGCCCTGCACCCCATATCCAAACAGCTACAACTATGGCGAAGAGTTCCTGAAACAGTGCATCCTCCATTAAACCCACCTCCGTCCATTCCCCGGGCCGCCAAGCCGCTCCCCACTTGCCGGCGAAGAAAACTCCAAAACCTACACCTCCCAATGCATCCATGAACAGCTAGATGTCACTGATAGATACCGCGCGTGGGTGGATAAGCCTTATCCCGTTGAACGTAACTAGAAAGAGTACCCAGACTGTCCCATCCTCCCTCATAGACGCCGACTTACTGATGAAATGGTGAGGACGTATTATGCCCACCGTGGCTAGGGAAAGACGTCTACAGAATATCCTACCCATGGGTAGGATCCAGCACAAAAAGGCTAACTTCCCCAATATAGACTGCAGCCACCTGAGAGAGACCCTCCTAGCACCTAACAATGCCTCCAATTCCGACCCTAAATCTATAACCTTGTCCATCGAAGGGCTACACTCCATCCTAACTTAGTCAAGCTGAATGCCCAAAAATGTCAAACTTGTAACCGGACCTTCTGTTTTTTCACACACCAGGGGAACCCCAAAATCTCTCGCCACTGTTTGGAAAGCATCTAATAATTCCTGACACGCGTAGCCGTCCGCTGCGCCCATGAACATGAAGTCATCCAGATAGTGAACCATACTGGAATGCCCTACCACCACCCTTGTGACCCACTGTAAAAATGTACTAAACGTCTCAAAGTAGGCGCATGAAGTGGAACATCCCATTGGTAAGCAGAGGTCCACGTTGTACTTCCCACCAAAATGACATCCCAGCAAACATTGCTGGATGGATGCACGGACAGAAGGTGAAAATGCTGATTCCACATCGACCTTCACCATCAATGCCCCACTGTCAGCGCCCCGCACTAACCGCGCCGCGGCATCAATAGATGCATACGAGACGGATGACAAATCCTTGTCAACCCCTTCATTCACATAAGCGCCCTCCGGGTATGATAAGTGCTGGATAAGCCTAAACTTGCCCAGCTCTTTCTTTGGAACTACCCCCAGTGGTGACACGTGCAAACGCTCTATTGGCAGTACCATGAATGGCCCCGCCATTCTACCCAAGCTCACTTCCTTTTTCCTGCACCACTCCGGGGAACAAAACCATCTCGGAACCCCTCTGTCAGCAATCGTGCTGCTGATTTCCTTCCTCCCACCTTACCGTAAAGTACGAGCCATGGGAGCATTGCGTCCAGCAACACCGGAGTCCTGCCCCCACTCTGACTTGTGCATTTTTTTGCAGCATGTTCCCCGCTGCAATTGGAGCAGACGTGCTTAAATCCGCAATTGGGGTGCCATTTGCAAATGCCGTAATTTAAGGTGTAGCAAACATTGAGCCCTGTACCAGCCGAAGGGCAGGGGATCTGCCCCCACCCAGGACCGAAAGGATGACTCATAGGGGTCATTACATTAAGCCAATATGCGATCGCTTTCTTGCTCCATGCCATTTGAGGCCTGGTCACCATGCATTGGCGGAAGTCATTGTCATACTTCAACCATGCCATTCCCCCGTACATCTGACAAGCGCTTCTGATCTCCTCCAGATACACGAAGAGAGCTGAACACTGAGAAGGGAAGTTCTCCCCTGTGACGCAGGCCAGGATAGAAAAGGCTTGCAGCCAGTTATAAAACGTCCGTGGGACGTGCCTAGAAGACTGAATCACCCCTAGCAGGCGATCCAGCTCTGCAATAGCCTGGGCATCCATCTAAGGATGGGGGAAAAGAATTGACCAGGGACAAATATCAGTAATGGTCCTATAGAGGATAATAACGGGGATAAATAAAAAAAACACTATACGTAAAAATCTACACCTACCCCAGATCAAAATTCCAAGAAAAAAATCCCAACAAAGGGGGGAAAGAAAATAAGATACCCCTATTAACAGGCTCCAATAAGCAATAACATACACCCCATAAATAACCTAAGCAAATAATGCTGCAGTAGCCAGAAATGCCTGATGATGCACAGCAAGTGAAATATGTCCCACTAATAGTAAATGTGGGAATCCCTCCCAGATAGCAGGCAATAAGTATAAATATATATATATATATATATATATATATGTGTATATAACAATAAGGGGCCCAGCAGCACCCACCCCAGGGCAAAGGTCCTCCAATAAATGCCAGAGACCACCCAAGCCCACCAAAATGGACAAAGACAATGAAAAAACACAAGCAAACGCAGCCAGTACACACACACGGCCACCATACACACAGCCCCACAAATACAACGCAGAACAACTACAATACTTCACACTAAGGATTCGCCACCGCTGCAGCTCAGCACCAGTGGCTCCTCCGTGCGGCCAACCAGCCCGCCGACCATGCTACAGGAGCCCTGCGCACTACGGGCCTCCATATTTGCTGGTAGTCCATTCTGTGTATCTACTTGTTGTAGTCTCTCTGAAATGCAGCGTTTGTGCCGTGATCTGCGACACCGCCCAAGTATGTCATTGTATACTGCAGGCACATTGACCTGCACAGCCGTGTGAGTAATGAACAGGTTAAAATCAGTACTTGAATGCTGGCATGCTATAGGCTAGTGTGTTTTGGTGATGTAAGCACTCTGGGGGTGTGGCAATCAGGATTTCAGTCGGCTACCCATTAATCTGTAAGTAGACTTAACTTTTCAAACTAATACATATTTTTCTTCTAATCAGTGGCTATTTGTTAGGGAACATTGAAAACCCAGGAAGCTTCTAAATACCTTCATGTACCTCGTTTGACTTTTTAAATCTGTGCTTGATGGGTGTCTCAGAATCTCTATTGTCCTGCACACCAGCCTTCCCTTTCAAGGCTCTCTGTTTCTTCCCTAGCAGTCACCTTTCCACTGTCTTCCCTTGTCTTGGTAGCTCACATCAAGCCCAGAGTTGCTAAAGCTCAGCAGCTCATTGGCATCCAGCCTGATCCCCTCTACCTTGGTGTGTCCTGACTCCTTGGCTGCCGCCCACTGTCATCTCCAATGCCTCAGTCTCCTCTTTGCAGTCTCCCCTTTGTTGGCTGTCATTAACCCAACATTACAATTTCTGGCAATCATAAAGTTCTACTTTGCCTCAGGTCAGAGGCATCATGCCTCTGGTGTCCATCAACATACAAGATGATCCCATCTCCCATACTTCCCCGATAAGGTGCCGAGGATTGTACGACCCCAGGTATCTGCTACCTCTGGTCAGGATTTGGGCACAGCAGCGTATAATAGCATGCTGTGAAGCCTGGAGCCAGAATGTCTGTAAGAGGGTCAGGGGTCCAACCTGAGTGGGGGAGTCATGAATCCAGAATAGACAGACTTGGGGAGGGGTTATCCTACTAATTAGGGAATCTAGCAGAGGATGACAGAGTGGCAAGCCAACCCAGAATGCCCTGTAGGCAGGGAGAGGATTTTATTAGGGCTCAGTGTGCTTAGGGGGCTGACCTTTAGATATACTCACTCCCTAGCCGACCTCCTCTTTGGTAGCAATACCTTTAATGAGTTGGAGGAGAGGTTAAAGGCCTCTGGGGTGTATTCAGTTTTAGGGACCGAATGGGACTTTAATTGTATTTTTAGCAATTCAGACTCCCTAAAAGATTGAATGGGGAGTCAGAAACAATGGGTCACGTAATTCCAAATTTGCTGTTAACCACTAGACAATGGACCATAGAGGTATCATTTACAAAGTCTAGTCTAGTCTGGCCCTGGGAGTTACCAATAGTTGCCCTTAAAATGATACCACCCTCAACACATTTTTATTGACTCAATGCAATAGTTACACCCAAAAACACATTATGCACACAATATAATGGTATTAAATGGAAAATTAACCCAGAGCACTCTAGACCCAATGACCTAGTGGAAAGGGGTCTTAAGACCCAGGGCATAAAACCAGGGGTTGTGGAATTGTGGCTAATGTCTATCAGGATCCAGTGGCCAGACCCAAAAGTCCATTAGTCCTGGGGTTAATGTTGAGTCATTATGCTAGATACTAGGGACCTTGATTTTCTTGTTACTTGGGATATTGGCGGTTATTGGGAATTTGAAGCCAAAATATGAGACAAGTGCCAAGATGCACAGAAGAACCATCCACCTGGAAAAGAGATTCCTCATAAATAATGTGGCTAGAGTGTATTCATGGCTGATTTTAAAATACATTTGTGTTTCTCTTAGATCAATCATTACTTAAAGAAAGTTCACTTTAATACTCCTGGTGGAGAAGAGGTATACTTTGATGACCATGGAAGTTCTCCAGGAAGATTTGAAATTATAAATATTTTCTGGACACCAAACAAGACATTGGAGCAGATCCCAGTTGGGTATTTTCAACAAACTGCTGATGATATTGAAATCATCTTGAATGAGAGCGCCATTGAGTGGGATCCACATTTCTCTCAGGTAGTTTTCATGACTAGTGACTAATCAATTTCTACCCATGTTACAGGAGAAATTGTTCACCAATTTATTTTTATACATTCATTTTTTAATATATATTTCCCTGTAAATTAATACATTTTTATAATTCGTATTTCAGGATCAATATGGAAATGTGTTTGAATTATAGACAGAATTTCATACTCATTGTCTTATTGCATTTTTTTAATCTGATATCTTTTGCAACCATCATATCTACCGTATGTAGTAATTACTAACAATGTACTTCTCACTCTGTAGGCACTTTATTCATAGACAATGTGGCATTTCTATGGCCCTTGGATCTCAGCTATCATTCAATGTAATTTCTCAACTGGAATCTGCATTATTCACACCATGTTACGTGACTTTCTTCTTATATTAAAGGCTCCTCGGTCTGTCTGCACTGAGACCTGCATCCCAGGATACAGAACAGTTCATCAAGAAGGTCGGCCCAAGTGCTGCTATGACTGTGTCCCATGCCCAGAAGGAGAGATCACCAACAAGACAGGTAGGTAACCTGCAGGACATCCCAAAAAAAGTTATATATTTATTATTTATCACTTATTAAAAATGAATTCACTCATTGCCATCTTTTAGGTAAAATGAATGTGAATGCTTACTGTTGGTTATCTACTCAATGGGCAAGAAACTTGATGCTTTTCTAAGTCAGTGAATTGGAAGTGATGTAGGTTTTCTATAGTACTATAAGACTCTCAACTGATGACTCCAGTTTGATTAAGACCCCTTTCTTCATCATAACTTGAAGGAAACACAGAAACTCAAGAACCAGTCAATCAGTGAGTTTGCTTTTTTGCATAGCAAAACACAGCAGAGAAATGGTTCATACACACCAATTAGAATATCGTCCTTCCAGTTGCGCCGTTGAATCACACATGTCAGGATGCGCCCGCGAAGTTAGCAAACAAGGGACGGAGAGAGAGGTAGAGAGGGAGGGGGAGAGGAGGGAGAGAGAGAGGCAGAGAGGGAGGGGATAGAGGAAGGAGAGAGGGAGGTGGAGAGAGAGCAGGCAGAGAGGAATAGAAAGAGACAGAGAGAGAGAAAAGGAGGGACAGGAAAGAGAGAGGGAAGAGGGAGAGGAGGGAGAGAAAGAGGCAGAGAGTGAGGGGGTATAGAGGGAGGGGAAGAGAGGGAGGGAGAGAGAGAAGCAGATAGGGAGGGAGAGAGAGAGGAGAAAGAGAGGGGTGGAAAGAGACAGGGAGAGAGAGAAAAGGAGGGAGGGAAAGAGAGAGGGGAGATAGAGAGGCAGAGAGGGAGGGGAAGAGAGGGGGGGAGAGAGGAGGCTGAGAGGGAGGGGCAGAGAGAGGAAGCAGAGAGGGAGGGGAACAGAGAGAAAGCAGAGAGGGAGGGAAAGAGACAGGGAGGTAGAGAGAGAGAGAGAGAGAGAGAGGAAGGGAGGGAAAGAGATGGGTAAAGTGAGAGGAGGGAGAGAGAGAAGAGGGTTAAGAGGGAGGGGTAGAGAGAGTGAGGGGGAGAGAAGAGATAGAGAGAAAGGGAAAGAGGAGGAACAGAGAGGGGAGGGAGAGGAATGGGGGAACGAGGGAGGTAAAGAGAGAGGAGGAAAGAGGAAAATATGGAGAGGGGGGAGAGAGCGAGGGTAAAAGATAGAGGGATGGGGAGAGAGAGGGAGGTGAGAGAGAGGGAGAGAGAGAGAGGGCGGAGAAAGAGGTGGAGGGAGAGCGAGGGGGAAAGAGAGAGAGGGGCTGAGAAAGATAAAGAGAGGGAGGCAGAAAGAGAGGGAGGGGGCAGATGAGAGAGAATTCGGGAGAGAGAAGAAGGGGGAGAGAGAGGGGGAGAGAGGGAAGGAAAAATAGAGGGAGAGAGAGAGGGAGAGACAAAGGGGGAGGGGAGATAGAGAGGAATGGGGAGAGAGGGAGGTGACAGAGGGAGGGAAAAAGAGAGGGGGATGCAAGAAAGAGAAGGTGGGGAAGGCAGTAAGATAGAGGGGGAGATGAGAGAGAATTAGAGAGAGAGAAGCAGGGGGAGAGAGGGAAGGAAAGATAGATGGAGAGAGAGAGAGGGAGAGACAGGGAGGAGGGAGAAACAGAGGAGGAGGGAGAGAAAAGGAGGGAGGGAAAGAGAGAGGGAGAGGAGGGAGATAGAAGGGTGGAGGGGGAGAGAGGGGGGAGAGAGGGAGGGAGAGAGAGGAGACAGAGAGGGAGGGGAGAGAGAGGAAGCAGAAAGGGAGGGAAAGAGACAAGGCAAGAGAGAAGGAGGGAGGAAAAAGAGAGGGGTAGATAGAGAGGAGAGGACAGAGAGAGAGAAGAGGCAGAGAGGGAGTTGTAGAGAGAGCGAGGGAGGGGAAGAGAAAGAGAGATAGAGAGAAAGGGAAAGAGGAGGAACAGATAGGGGAGAGAGAGGGATGGGGGAGGGAAAGAGAGAGGAAAATGTGAAGAGGGGGAGAGAGCGAGGGGGAAAGATAGAGGTATGGGAAGAGAGCAGGGATGGTGGAGTGAGGGAGGGAAAGAAAGTGGGAGAGAGGAGATGGGGAAGTGGGGGAGAGCGGATGGGGAGAGAGAGGGAGGGGAGATAGAGAGGGATGGGTAGAGAGAGGGTGGTTTGAGAGAGAGAGGGGAAAAGAGGGGGAGAGAGAGGGAGGGGAAAATATAGAGAGGAGGCAAGAAAGAGAAGGTGGGGTGGCAGAAAGAGAGGGGGGCAGATGAGAGAGAATTAGAGAGAGATGCAGGGGGAGAGAGGAGAAGAGAGGGAAGGAAAGAGAGATGGGGAGAGAGAGGGAGAGACAGAGGAAGGAGGGAGAGAGAGAGAAATGGAGGGAGGGAAAGAGAGAGGGGAGAGGGAGAGGAGGGAGATAGAGAGGCGGAGAGGGAGGGGGAGAGAGGGAGGGGCAGAGAGGGAGGGAGAGAGAGGAGACAGAGAGGAAGGGGAGAGAGAGAAAGCTGATAGGGAGGGAAAGAGACAGGGAGAGAGAGGAGGAGGGAGGGAAAAAGAGAGGGGTTGAGGGAAGGGAGAGGAGGGAGAGAGAGAAGCGGCAGAAAGGGAGGGGTAGAGAGAGGGAGGGGGAGAGAAAGAGAGTGAGAGATAAAGGGAAAGAGATGGAACAGAGAGGGGAGAAAGAGGGATGGGGAGTGAGGGAGGGAAAGAGAGAGGAGGAAAGAGGAAAATGTGGAGAGGGGGAGAGAGAGAGGGGGAAAGATAGAGGAATGGGAAGAGAGCAGGGATGGTGGAGTGAGGGAGGGAAAGAGAGTGGGGGAGAGAGAGGAGGAAACGAAAGGGGGGAGAGAGGATGGGGAGAGACGGGGAGGGGAGATAGAGAGGGATGGGGAGAGAGAGGGAGGTGAGAGAGAGAGGGGAGAAAGAGGGGGAGAGAGAGTGAGGGGGAAAGAGAGAGATGGGGTCCGAGAAAGTGAAGAAGGGGAGGCAGAGAAAGAGGGGGGGCAGAGTAGAGAAAATTAGCGAGAGAGAAGCAGGGGGAGAGAGAGGGGGAGAGAGGGAAGGAAAGAGAGAGAGGGA
The DNA here is from genome assembly GCA_027410445.1 of Discoglossus pictus. Taxonomy (NCBI): domain Eukaryota; kingdom Metazoa; phylum Chordata; class Amphibia; order Anura; family Alytidae; genus Discoglossus; species Discoglossus pictus. The sequence continues at coordinate 452,286,527 of CM050165.1, read as the reverse complement.
GAGACAGAGAAGGAGGGAGAGACAGAGGGGGAGGGAGAGAGAGAGGAGACAGAGCACTCAGAGTGAACAGAGAGAGACAGCGCACAGAGAGACAGAGGACACGGAGATAGAGACAAAACAGACAACTGAACATAACATATGATTAACAAGTTACTAGTCAACTAAGAACATGAACAAACCTACTTCTGTATGATCCTCAATCTTGCCAATCAACACTACTTCTCATCACTAATATCAAACCTGTCCTCCAACCCTAAACGTTTATTTGCTACATTTAACACCCTCCTCTGCCCACCCCCGCCTCCTGCCCCTTCCTGTCTAACTGCTGATGACTTTGCCAGCCACTTTAAAACTAAAATTGAAACTATCCGAAATGAGCTCTCCTCCCAGCTTGGCCCTATCCCACCATCCTTTCCACAAGCCGACAACACCCAACCCTTACCCTTCCCCGATCCCTCCTCCACTATGGATTCCTTTGACCCTGTTACCGAGGATGAAGTATCTACTTTACTATCAACCTCTCACCTTACCACATGTCCACATGATCCTATTCCTTCACAGCTAATTCCTCCCCTACCCACCGCACTTATCCCAGCTCTCACACATCTATTCAACCTCTCCCTAAATACTGGCAGGTTTCCATCCTCCTTTCTTCCAATTCCCTTCTTGACCCCTTCCAATCTGGTTTCCGTGGCCAACACTCAACAGAAACAGCCCTCACAAAAGTCACCAATGACTTGCTAACTGCCAAATCAAAGGGTAACTTCTCCATTCTAATTCTCCTGGACCTCTCTGCTGCCTTCGACACAGTTGACCACCCTCTTCTAATCCAAACTCTCCGTTCATTTGGCATCCAGGGCACAGCTCTTTTATGGTTCACATCCTATCTAAAAGATTGTACATTTAGCATCTCCTTCTCTGGCACCTCTTCTTCACCTCTCCCTCTGTCTGTTGCCGTTCCCCAAGGTTCTGTCCTAGGCCCCCTCCTCTTCTCCATCTACACCTCCTCCCTTGGCACCCTCATAAAATCCTTTGGATTTCAGTATCATCTCTATGCAGATGATACTCAAATCTACCTCTCTGCATCCGATCTATCCCCCTCTCTTTTAGCTCAAGTTTCCAACTGTCTCTCTAGCATATCCTCCTGGATGTCTACCCGTCAACTCAAACTCAACATGTCTATGACTGAACTCCTAATCTTTCCACCCTCTACTATAGCTTCCACTCCTCAAATATCTTTCACTGTTGACAACACCATCATCACTCCCACCTCCCAGGCCCCTTGTCTTGGGGTTCTACTGGATCCCGCCCTCTCTTTTATTCCTCACATCCAATCGATAACTAAATCTCGTCAGTTTCACCTAAAAAACATCTCCAAAATGTGTCATTATCTTACACAAGACACAGCTAAAAATCTAATTCACTCTCTCATCATATCTCGACTCGACTACTGCAATTCCCTTCTTGCTGGCCTCCCCATCTCTCGTCTGTCTCCCCTCCAATCCATAATGAACGCCTACGCTAGACTCATCTTCAATACCAAACGATCAGTGTCTGCAGCTCCTCTCTGTCAATCACTCCACTGGCTTCCCATAGCTTCCCGAATCACATTTAAAATCATGACCTTAACGCATAAAGCCCTCAACAATAGTGCACCCCCTTATATCTCTGCTCTCGTTTCAAAATACTCTCCCAACCGCCCCCTTCGTTCTGCTATCGACCTTCTTCTTTCCTCCTCTCTCATCACCTCCTCTCACTCCCGTGTTCAGGACTTTTCTCGTGCAGCCCCTACTATTTGGAACTCCTTGCCTCGCTCCATTAGATTAACTTCCTGACTCAAAACCTTTAAAAAATTACTAAAAACACACCTATTTAAAAAATCATATCACCTTCAGCCTTTATAATTACAACTGCACACTCCACAGCTTAATAACACTCCCACCCACAATCTATAGTACAGCTCACAGACCCCTCCAATTGACTAAACAAATTGCATTCACGTTGCCATTTTGTATTTGTCACCCTCTTGTATCACACCTAAACCCTTAGATTGTAAGTTTGCGAGTTTTCAATTGTGTGTCCGTGTTTTGGAAACAAGCACTATGTACATTTGATTATATGCTCAAAAACAGGGCCCTCCATTCTTTAAGGTGTTAAGTTTGTTTTTTGCCTTGTACTAACCCCCTGTACAGCGGAATATGTTGGTGCGATATAAATAAAGATAATAATAATAATAATAATCTATATAGCTCATCTATGGTACCACTCTCATTCTTCATGTATCTATAAGTATAGTTTATATCTATGTTGTATCCCTGGAATGTGATGATCGTTTATATATTTTTCTTATTTTGCAGATATGCAAAGTTGCTTGAAGTGTTCGGAGGACCAGTGGTCTAATGACAGAAGAGATCAATGTGTCCCAAGGGGCATAGAGTTCCTCTCATATAACGAACCATTGGGTTTATCTCTTGCTGTTTCTTCTATTTTACTCTCTGCTGTTACTACTTCTGTTTTAGGGATATTTATTAAAAACAGACATACTCCAATTGTAAAAGCCAACAATCAGAATCTCAGTTACACCATTCTCATCTTCCTCGCATTGTCATTTCTAAGTCCCTTGTTACTCATTGGACACCCTACTAAGATTTCTTGTCTTCTTCGACAAGTTGCGTTTGGGAATATTTTTACAGTTGCAGTTTCTTGTATCTTAGCTAAAACAGTCATCGTTGTCTTGGCCTTTAGTGCTGTAAAACCCGACAGAAACATCAGAAAATGGTTTGGTAAAAATGTGTCCAGCTCTCTAGTAATTATATGCTCATTGGGGCAGGTTGTGATAAGTGTTTCGTGGCTGATATACTCTCCACCATTCCCAGAGAATAGCACCCAAGTAGAAGTTGGCAAAATAATATTACAATGTAATGAAGGATCTGTCACTGCGTTCTACCTTGTTATTGGCTATATGGGACTTCTGGCTTTCCTAAGCTTTGTTGTTGCTTTTCTAGCAAGGAAACTTCCAGACACTTTCAACGAAGCTCAGTACATCACCTTCAGCATGCTTGTCTTCTGCAGTGTTTGGGTCTCCTTCATCCCAGCCTATCTCAGCACCAAAGGGAAATACATGGTGGCTGTGGAGATATTCGCCATCCTGGCTTCCAGTATTGGACTTCTGGGCTGTATATTTATTCCTAAATGTTATATTATTCTAATAAGACCGGAACGTAATGTCAGGGTAAACTTAAAGAAAGAGAGACAAGGAACACAAACAAGACAATAAATATATGCAGTAAATAATTCTATATATGATATAATAATAATAATAATAATATAATAATATAATATATATAATACATAATTCTACATATATATATAAAGCTGCTTTTTGTTACATGTATCTAGTTAATTATTCAGGTTTGTATCTTTATCAAAGTCTTTAATATTATAATTTAATAAAATATTATAATGTTAGAACAACTTTAATAATGAGTTGAAGATTGACACTAGTATAAATATTTAGTTGATGGTATCCCATTGCTGTAGTTTCTTTATGGTACATTAATGTATTACACCATACTGTTAACAGCTGATAATTAAAATGGACAAAAATAAAAGTAAGCGCCTGCGTAAATGTGTCATTTGGAATCCCACGTAGTGTATTTTATTTGTCCATAATAAAATAAAGAGCTTGTTTCACTTAAGATGTTATGTTTTATTGTGTGGACGATCAAGATGGCAAATGGTAGCCGAAGCTAATAAACTTTTCTAAGTAAAAATATCAGTGAGTATTTGTGGACTGCTCTTATTATCCACTATGTGCTCTAAAATAAATTGATTACTAATCACTTGAATATATTTGTATTTTTTTTGAACAACTAAAGTACACACAATGAACCTCATTCAATTCAGCCTCCTATTCAATTGATCAAGCCTGCAAATTACGGTCCAAAAGCAGAGAACGCAAATCAGACGTAGCATCTCGGGACGGGAACATGATCAATTGAGCAAGGCCGTAACTCCCGATTTCGACTCAGCCAATAGAAAATAAAACCGTCATAATTACTGCAAGTTACTTCTTAATCAATTAGGTTCGGGGGTCCAATATGTGATCAGACTCGCAAACCTGCAAAATACAGAATTATGAAAATAATTGGCAATACTGTTCTAGTCCATGTGGGTGGCCTGATATGTATTAACTCATTTATATCCTAGATCGATTTAACCCCGAATTGAAACATAAAAATAAATGATTTATGATTTTTGCGAGCGTGAGACTGTTGTGCAATTAATTCTAATGTCTGTCATCGCTTTCCCCGTTATTTACAGTGCAGTAGTGATTTTTTATTTGCTTTTACAGTGCTATGGATATGTCTTTAACTCCTTTGTGGGTCCTCTCTAGCACTCGTAGGATAGTGTTCTACATTTGCCATTTGTGTGTGTGAAAACATTTGCGTAACTCTTGCAGACGTGAAAGATCAAAGGCTTGGACGGGCTGTAAATTGCGATGTTAACCATCGCAATGAATCAGAGGTCGGAGCCCGTAACTCAGTTGGAGCTCGCAAAAAGACGCCAATTGAATAGCAAAATATCTTTAAAGGCTCCCTTACAGATGCCCGCATCTTCCGAGGGCTTAATTAAATGAGGCTCATTGTTCATACTGATTAATAATAACATTTTATGTTCAATGTGTTAGAATTTGCTTCCAAACCAAAAGAAAATAAAAAAAATATAAATTAAATGAATTAAAATGCAACTAATTAATCCAAGAAATATTCAGTATTTGGTTATGAAATTCATGGGCATTTTAACCTTAATGTATCAGAGATAAATAATGCGATTAAAACTGATAAAATAAAAATACTTGAGATCACATGACTGTACTTGTCATTCATATTTTAATGGAATGCTTTAAAAAGATATTCCAACCAGTATTATGAATGAACACATCCTTTATTGTCTAGTTTCTGCCATTTCAACAGATCCCAAACCATTCCAAGAAATATCTCATTACCGAAGACATTAAAGAAAACAAAACGCTGTTAGCACCGGGCCCCCGGTATATGCTAATAGCGTGGGCGCATGTGACGTCATATGCGCGAAGGGTCAAGAAGGAGCGGAGGCCGGAAGGAGGATGAGGCTGAGGAAGGAGGATGAGGATGGGGGGAGTTTCTTGGTTTCCCAGATAGCAGTGATTTCTGAGTAAACTTTTGTAAAAACATATAATATCCAAGTTTCTTTGTTAAAACAGTTGCTTTTACTGTCAATTTACGTTTTTTCCTTCTTAAAATGAGGTGCGTGTTATACACCGGTGCATGTTATACGACGATAAATACGGTAATTGCATAAAGTATATAAAGTAAAAAATATAAAGGTTGTGTTTATTTTATTTTGGTCTTTTCCATATTTTGGAGTATTACAAGATGGCATTTTTCTTCAAAAATACAGCTATATATATATATATTTTTTTTTTGAGCACCAGAGGGTTTAAGTTTCCTATCAGCTATAGTATTTATTGTTATTAGTTTGCATTTACTAATAGTTTACAGGGTATCTGATACTGAAAAGTATAGGGCACAATATAGGTGACGTAATGGCGCTAAATAAAGTTAAATAAAGTTCAATGAATTTAGGAAACGGAGGCTTAATAAAGTTTATTGAATTGAATACAACGTTACGTCATGACATCATTGCGTAAACGAGAACGCCATGACGTAATGACGCTCATGCAAAACCCGGAAGTAACAGGGCTTTATAGGACAGAGGAGAAGCCAGTACAATACAACCTTAGAGAAAGTCCTCTAAAAGGACGAAACGGACTGTTGGCATTTTATTTTCTAGTGGGGCAGGTTCTATTCTCATGTAATATGGCTTAAAGGCTCAAAAGTCAATCTCTAGAAGGAGAAGGAGTGTGGAGAGAGGGAAGCTGAATCACAAGTATTTTTTTGCTACATGTTATTACCCTCCCATACATTTATCCTCTAATGATTTGCTAATCTTATTTTTGCTGCAACTATGGAAATTTTTGTTTAGCAAAATATATAATATATAGTTGTTAAATTGACTGAGAGAATCCCCTGTTTTGGCAGATATTGAACACCTGTGTCCCACTATAATAGTTATATATATATATATATATATATTTTTTAACAATATGTATACTATGTGCTTTTTTATTTACATTTTTCAACTCTGTGATTATCAGTGTATCCTGTATTAACAGGATTATCAGTATAACCTGATATATGAGAGTTGATTAGCTAAGATCTAGAATAACAGTATTATATCAGTTTATGGATGAAAGCTGATTATCTCTATGTTCAAATATATTTTAGTACTGTGACTTTGGTATTATGCAAACTTGTAAGCACTCTTTATACATTTTTGGTGCTGTCCAGGATCATAGGTATCCAAATAAAGTTATTTTTCTGATAAATATTTTTTACATTTATTTACAACAACAAAATGAAAATGATATTATAAACTTTGCTGTGAGACCCGTAAATAAGCTCTGATGCAATCAACAGCCTTTAGATGTCACAAGGTTAGTTGAATGGTGGCCACCTATGTGTCATTAGAGTGTCACGTGATATCAGAGTAAATACACCTATTTCTGGAGACCCCTTATTATTAAATACATAGAAATGTTGTGGCACAACCACAGAAAATGTACCAAGAGTCCAATGATAACTCTGAAGGAGCTGGAGAGATCCACAGATACAATGGGATAAACTGTTGTTTGGACAACTATAATCAGGATGCTCCACAAAGCTAGATTTTAGGGAAGAGTGTTGAGTAGAAAACCTCATATCAAATCACATTTAGAGTTTGCCAAAAGGTATGCTATGTGTGGTGCTATGTGTAGTGCACCTTGTGAAAACCATCCCAAAGGGGGAAATGTTGTGGTAGCATCATATTGTGGGAGGCTTTTCATCAACAGGGACTAAGAAACTGGTCAGGATTGAGATAAATAAGTATGGGCAAACATTTCAGGACCCAGGTGCAAAATTGGCAGAGCTTTCACCCAAAAGACTCACAACTGTAATTACATGATGATCCAGAGTATGGTATCGAAAACACGAAGCACTGGACAATCTTGAATGATCTGCACCATTGAGAATTGGACATTGAAACAGGTACAGAGGAGGCAGTGTTGATTGAACAACACAAAGCAATCAATTTGGAAGAAAAGTATTTAGATCTGCTGGAGGAGACAGCCCCTGGTGTAACTTGGCTCAAGAACTGGAAGGAGCCCCACAGATCGGGCTAGGATGAAGAAGTAGCAGCATGGCAACTCACAGCAGTTCAAGCCTAGAGCTGGTTGGATCATTGTCCAGGTTCAGCGTGCATAGATTTGCTGCAGGAAGTGGTGCTGGATGGTGTCAGGGTGGGCCTCTGGCTGAATTCTAGTGGAAGAAATGGATGAGGAGGTGCCAGAAGAACCGATAGCTGCAACCAGGGTGAGATCAAAGCAACCAATTGCTACAACCAGGGTGAGACCTAGTGACAACAGGAGTCTAGCAGTCTCATGTAGCAGCAAGTCTGGAGAAGAGTGGCAATCCTCACCGGCACATGGAAAGAGACAGTGAGAAGCAAAGGAGACATTAGAGATGGTTGGGAAAACAGAAACATATCTGTGATCAGCAATGGGCACAAGCTGTGAGTTCCTGCCATTTGAATGCTAAACTGATGGAATAATTCCAAGGGTACTGAGGGAACTTGGCTCTGTAATAAACAAACCATTATATCTAATTTTTCAAGATTCACTCACCACAGGGTCTCTACTAGACGACTGAAGAAAAGCAGAGATGATACCTATATTTAAGAAGGGAGCAAGAACAAATCCAGGAAATTATAGACCTGTAAGTCTCACTTATGTGGTGGGGAATCTTTTAGAAGGGTTAATAAGGTATAATATACAAGATTATGTCTATTTAAACTAGATTATAAGTAGGAATCAACACATATTTAGGAGGGATAGGTCATGTCAAACAAACCTAATTAGCTTCTATGAGGAGGATAGTAGGAACAAGGATCAAGGCAGCTCAGTGATGTTGTTGTTTTTGATTTCGCAAAGGATTTGGATACAGTGCCACGTGGAAGACTATTGAGCAAACTAAGGGATCCAAGAATTGCAGTAAATATCTGCTCATGGATTGAGAGCTAGCTAAAAGACAGGAAGCAAAGGATTGTTGTAAATGGAACATACTCGGATTGGACTAATGTGGTAAGTGGAGTTCCTAAGGGTTCAGTATTAGGTCCTCTTCTTTTTAACATATTTATTAATGACTTAGAAGTAGGATTGGAAAGTAGTGTCTCCATTTTTGCTGATGACACTAAGTTGTGCAAGGTAATTAAATAAGATAATGATGTACTTTCTCTCCAAAGGGATTTGCATAAATTAGAGAAAAGGGCAAAAATGACAGATGAGATTTAATATGAATAAATGTAAAGTTATGCACCTGAGAAGGAAAAATAGCCATGCAATTTAGAATCTTAATGGAGTAAATCTAGGTGTATCTCATATAGAAAGGGATTTGGGAGTAGTTGTGGACAACCACCTCAATGCCAAGCTGCATCTGCAAAGGCAAGTAAAATATTAGCATGCATTAAGAAGGGTATAGAAGCAAGGGAAGCAGATATAATTCTGGCTCTATACAAATCCCTAGCACGCCCTCATTTGGAATATGGAGGACAAGCTTGGGGGCCACTTCATAAAAAGGACATTTTAGAGCTGGAAAAAGTACAGAGAAGGGCAACAAAACTAATAATGGTAACCGAGGGGCTAAGTTACGAAGAAAGACAAACCAAATTACACTTATTTTCTCTAGAAAAAAGCCCCCTAAGAAGAGATATGATTACCCTATATAAATACATCCAAGGTAAATACAAGGCTTTGTCAAGTGAGCTTTTTGTGACAAGAGGTTTTCAACTGACAAGAGGACATCCTTTGAGATTAAAAGTAAAAAGGTTCTACCTTAAAGAAAGAAAAGGGTTCTTCACAGTAAGGGTGGTTAATCTGTGGAATTCTCTACCAAGGGGTGGTGACACAGGATTTAATAGATACCTTTTAAAAGGGGATTGGATATATTTTAAAATAAAAAAGGCATTCAGGGTTATCCTAGATAATTAGAGAGGGAGTATTGATACAGGGAGGAATCCGATCGCCAGTATCTGGGGTCAGGAAGAAATGTTATATTTGTTTCCCTTTTTGAGACAATTGGCAAAGTTTCACTAGGTTTTTTTTTCTATTTGCCTTCCTCTGGATCAATTAACAATTAATCTGCATATTGCATATCAGAAGAGATCTGAAAAGGTTGAACTTGATGGACTAAAATTATTTGTTCAACCTCAATTACTATGTAACTATGCAACTATGTAACTGATAAACCACAGAACGTGACTAGTGTGACCAGCCTAAGAACAACCGTTACACTGGATCTAAATCAGGGCATGGCCAAACTAATTCTGATGTTGTACCAGGAAAAGGATTCTCAAATACAGAGACTACCCACAAGGCAATCGGGATAGTGACCCTGATGCCGGAGACAACACATTTTCCATGAGCAAGGCCAGCCACAATAACTACCTCATAGATAAATTCCTCATAGATAAATGCTGCAGCCATGCACAGGGCTTGCCATGCACAACCGAGACCAAGCAACACTCAGGGAAGTGCCAGCCTGAGAACCTGGAGCCTTTTTTATACTTTTTTCATAAAGAAGTATAATCACGTTCCTGATTAAGCAGAGCAGACCATTCAACTGCCCTTGCCTTTGGGAGGTTTTGTTGGTGGTTCATCTTCTTTGGTCCCCACCAAAGCTGCTACCACCCAGGCTTACCAGAATGCTGTTGAAAGCAACCCCTGGGTGCCCTGGATACCGTCCAGTGCCTGGACACAGGGTCGGCATAGTATCACTATTGATCCTCATCAGTGCTACTCTATCAAAAAGCATTTTTAATTATGGAACATGGCCCTGACAGACTATCAGTATGGTAGCTTGGGGGCAATAATCTGATGGAGATCATCGCCTTGATGATGCATTTAAAAAAGGGGAGTGCTTGAGAAGATCTGCAACACACTGCCACTGCCAATGGCTCTGCAGTGCCTAAACATGTAAAAAGAAGATAACTAGTCACTGAGCAAACATTGTAGATTGATGTTTGTGGCTAAATAGAGAACAGATCTGCATTTGTTGTCCTGCAGTGCCACTGTGTTGGCTTTTCAGAGAGCTGACTACCAGGAGGCCACCTGATTGGCTATAGACTGTGGAATAGAAAAATTATTGGCTGACACTCAGCCAGTAACCTCAACGCCTACCAGAAGGAGCACTGATTAGATCCCTAGCCTCTGAAGAAAAGGTGGATAGTGGAAGGTGCAGCAACAGCCACTCCGGCTGCAGCAATAGCCCCAAGCCTACAGAGGACGTCTGGTGAGTCCCCCTGGAGAGACAGGGAATCAGAGCAAGGCAGGATACACAGCCCAGGAGAGACAGGGAATCTGAGGAAGGCATGACACACAACCCAGGAGAGACAGGGCATCAGAGCAAGGCAGGATACATAGCCCAGGAGAGACAGGGAATCAGAGCAAGACATGACACACAGCCCAGGAGAGACAGGGAATCAGAGCAAGGCCAGACACACAGCCCACGAGAGACAGGGAACCAGATCAAGGCAGAACACACAGGAGAGACAGGGAATCAGAGCAAAGCAGGACACACAGCCCAGGAGAGACAGGAAATCATAGCCAGACAGGACACGCAGCCCACGAGAGACAGGGAATCAGAGCAAGGCAGGACTCACAGCCTAGGAGAGACAGGGAATCAAAGCAAGGCATGACACACAACACAGAAGAGAAAGGGAATCAGAGCAAGGTAGGACACACAGTAAGGAGAGACAGGGAATCAGAGCAAGGCAGGACACACAGGAGACACAGGGAATCAGAGCAAGGTAGGACACACAGAAGGGATTGGGAATAAGAGCAAAGCAGGACACACAGGAGAAACAGGGAATCAAAGCAAGGCAGCACTCACAGTCAGGAGAGACAAGGAATGAGAGAAAGGCAGGAAACACAGTCAGGAGAGACAGGGAATCAGAGCAAGGAATGATACACTGCCAAGGAGAGACAGGGAATCAAAGCAAGGCAGGACACACTGCCCAGGAGAGACAGGGATTTAGAGCAAGGCAGGATATACAGCCCAAGAAAGACAGGGAATCAGAGCACAGCGGGACACACAGCCGAGGAGAGACAGGGAATCAGAGCAAGGCAGGCCACACAGCCTAGGAGAGACAGAAATTCATAACCAGACAGGATATACAGCCCACGAGAGACATGGAATCAGACCAAGGCAGAACACACAGGAGGGACAGGAAATCAGAGCAAAGCAGGACACACAGCCTAGAAAATACAGGGAATCAGAGTAAGGCAGGACACATAGGAGAGAGAGGGAATCAGAGAAAGGCAGGACACACAGGAGAGACAGGAAATCAGAGCAAAGCAGGACATACAGCCCAGAAAAGAAAGGGAATCAGAGCAAGGCAGGACACACTGCCCAGGAGAGACAGGGATTTAGAGCAAGGCAGGACACACAGGCCATAAGAGACAGGGAATGAGAGCAAGGGAGGACACACAGCCAGGAGAGACAGGGAATCAGAGAAATGTAGAACACACAGGAGACACAGGGAATCAAACCAAGGCAGGACACAAATAACTCAATACACAGCCATTAATGTCTAAACCGATGGCAACAAAAGTGAGTACACCCGTAAGTGGAAATGTCCAAATTGGGCCAAAACTGTCAATATTTTGTGTGGCTGCCATTATTTTCCAGCACTGCCTTAACCCTCATGGGCATGGAGTTCACCAGGTTGCCACTGGAGTCCTCTTTCACTCCTCCATGATGACATCACAGAGCTGGTGGATGTTAGAGACCTTGCAATCCTCCACCTTCCGTTTTAGGATGCCCCACAGATGTCCAATAGGGTTTAGGTCTGGAGACATGCTTGGCAAGTCCATCACCTTTACCTTCAGCTTCATTAGCAAGGCAGTGGTCATCTTGCAGGTTTGTTTGGGGTCGTTATCATGTTGGAATACTGTCCTGCGGCCCAGTCTCCGAAGGGAGGGGATCATGCTCTCCTACAGTATGTCACACTACATGTTGGCATTCAAGGTTCCCTCAATAAACGGTAGCTCCCTAGTGCCGGCAGCACTCATGCAGGCCCAGACCATGACACTCCCACCACCATGCTTGATTGTAGGCAAGACACACTTGTCTTTGTACTCCTCACCTGGTTGCAACCACACATGCTTGACAACATCTGAACCAAATAAGTTTCACTTGGTCTCATCGGACCTCAGAATATGGTTCCAGTAATCCTAGTCTGCTTGTCTTCAGCAAACTGTTTGCGTGCTTTCCTGTGCATCATCTTTAAAAGAGGCTTCCTTCTGGGATGATAGCCCTGCAGACCAATTTGATGAAGTGTGCGCAGTATGGCCTGAGCACATCTGCAGCAATGCTGGGAGCACTCATATGTCTATTTCCCAAAGACAACATCTGGATATGATGCTGAGCAAGTGGACTCAACTTCTTTGCATGACCATTGCGAGGCCTGTTCTGAGTGGAACCTGTCCACTGTATGGTCTTGCCCACTGTGCTGCAGCTCAGTTCCAGGGTCTTGGCAATCTTCTTATAGCCTAGGCCATCTTTATGTAGAGCAACAATTCTTTATTTCAGATCCTCATAGATTTCTTTGCCATGAGGTGCCATTTCTAACGTCCAGTGACCAGTATGAGAGAGTGTGAGAGCAATAACACAAAATTTAACACACCTGCTCCCCATTTACACCTGAGACCTTGTAACACTAATGAGTCACATGACACGTGGGAGGGAAAATGGCTAATTGGGCACAATTTGGACATTTCCACTTAGGGGTGTACTCACTTTTGTTGCCAACGTTTTAGATATTAATGACTGTGTGTTGAATTATTTTGAGGGGACTGCAAATTTACACTGTTACACAGGCTGTACACTTACTACTTTACATTGTAGCAGAGTGTCATTTCTTCAGTGTTGTCACATGAGAAGATATAAAAGATATAATAACATATGTACAAAAATGTGAGGGGTGTACTTACTTTTGTGAGATACTGTATATATTAATCCTATCTTCACTATGGATTCTTATACATATATATCTGCCAGATATCTTATTCCATATATATATTAAGCTTCTCAGTCACTTAAAGCTGTTACCTTCCTTTCTCTCCTGCCAAAACAGAAATTAACATACATAGGGTAATCAACATAACATAAAAACATATTAAATAACAATAAGAATGACTGGGCCCAAAGGATGTCAGGGGGATCATGACAAGGTTGGTATAGGTTTTGCTCTCCGGGGTTGGTTAGGGCAATACCACCGTAGATGGCCCTGCTGATGCCTTCATCTAGGGTGCTAATGTCCCAGTCCTTCGATCAGCTCTCATAAGCATACCATGACTTCCATAACATTTATTACATTTGGGCCCCTATTAGATTGAATGGTGGTTATGAACAATGACTAAGGTCAAGTAATTCCTAATTTGCAGTTAACTATAAGACAAATGATCAAAGAAGTATCACTTTCAGAACACTTGTCACTAGTTGACACCACTTGACTTTTGTCTTCTGAAACAAAGGGTTTTAACTGCTGTTTGGCAGTTTTGTTAATTATACTTGATTATTATTATTATAGTTTATTATTATTATTATTATTATAGTTTATTTATAATGCGTTGACATATTCCGTAGCGCTGTACATAAATTAGGTTCAGACAGTGATAAATACAGATTAACATTTAGCAAAGGAAGGAGGGCCCTGTCTTTGAGCTAGGAATCCAATATCCATGGTGAATTCCCAAAGTACTTAGGATAGAAACTCACAGACTTACAATCTAAGGGATAGTGAGTGGTAAAAGAGGGAGAGAGCGGTGATAAGTGTGTTAGGGTGGAAGGTGAAACGCTTCTTTAAAGAGATGCGTTTTCAGTGAGGTTTTAAATGTTTTGGGGCAAGGGGATAATCTCGTGGATCGAGGCAAGGAGCACGAGAAAAGTCCTGGAGACGGGAGTGAGAGGAGGTGATAAGAGTTGTAGAAAGAAGAACGCAGAACGAAGAGGGCGGTGGGGAAGTAGTCAGTCCCATCAACCTCCCATAGAAGTCTATGGAGCCTATATGAAAGTCTGGCACTTGGACTGGAAGCAAACTGGTATTGTGGTTAGCTGCTGAGAGTGCCCACTGGTCATCCTTAAAGTGTTACCACCCTAAAAATACTTTTATTGTCGCAATACTACGTTACACCCCGAAGATCAGAGATTTTATTATGTGATAAACTTTCACGCATAGTATAGACTTTTGGAAAAGTAGAAAGCACCAGATGAATGAAACATTATTTTTTATTTTTTTTTGTAGTTTATTATTTTTTTTCAGCATTTATTTAAGCATATGTAACTATAAACAAGAAATTAAGAATTAGACATTATTATCAAAGTAATGTCTGGTTGATTTCAGAGCCTTACAGATAAATTAAAGTAATTATATTTATTGACAGTTGCTAAGAACTCTGTTCAACCCATTATACAGTCAGTATCAGCACCTCATATTTATTCCAACAAGCAACTTTTTATGTATAAAATAAGGTGTAGTTCTTAATGACAATGAGCTCAATAATCACTTTTTTTTCACAATGTATTCAAATAACTATAAAATAAAGATTTATTATACTATACATAATAGCGTCAGTTATAAACAGAGTACATACAGCTTTATAGACATGTTGTCATAGGGCTCTATTCTATTGCCCAATTTGTAAATTTATACACACTTATTATCTCTTACTTTTGCCACATATTCTATTAGCTCGTTGCAATCCGATTATGAGTTACTGCTTACAATCACTTAAAACTACATTGGTTTTAACATGGCTTGAATATTACGAGGACTAACTAATTAAACTCACACATAATCGATATTCTATTAGACCCGGAGCACTACCTCGCATATAAAGTCTAACTAGCAACTGAAAAAAGTCTCAAACCCACAAATATGCAATTAAAAAATAATTTTAACTGTTATTTCTGAGACTCAAGGTGATAATACATATCAATAATGCAAGCTTGAAGAATGTACTAAATTTCTGAACAGCTGGAAAGTTATATTAACATTGCAACTCTAATATCCATTTTGTCGGACCACATATGTAAGACTGAATAGCTTGGCAAATGTTTTTGATTAATTATATTTGTATGATCTTGGGTGAATTGCACACTGTCACATAGATATGTAATAGCTGACCCAGATAAAACATTCCAAACATGCAACTGGACTTTATTCTGTATAAGTCCTCATGTAGATTGAGGGGTGTGGACTGACTGGAACTTTTCTCACATCCAGAACATGCAAATGGTTTTTCATGTAAGAATATTTTGGCAATACTGAAGCATTCCAAACATTCAGATCATGCAAAAGATTTCTCCCCTGTGTGAATTCTCATATGTCGATTGAAACTTGCAACCTGACTGAAACATTTCCCACATTCAGAACATGCAAACGGTTTTTCTCCTGTGTGAGTTCTCATATGTTGATTAAGAATTGAGGCAGTACTGAAACATTTCCTGCATTCAGAACAGGCAAATGGTTTTTCTCCGGTGTGAGTCTTCATATGTCGATTGAGATGTGAGACCATACTGAAACATTTCCCGCATTCAGAACATATACATGTTTTTTCTCCTGTGTGAATTCTCATATGTTGATTGAGAATCGCTGCAGTACCGAAACATTTGCCGCATTCAGAACAGCCAAATGGTTTTTCTCCTGTGTGATTTCGCATATGATGATTGAGACTTGTGACCCAGCTGAAACATTTCCCACATTCAGAACATGCAAATGGTTTTTCCCCTGTGTGAGTCCTCATATGTAATTTGAGCCGTTTGGCAATACTAAAACATTTTCCACATTCAGAACATGCAAATGTTTTTACTCCTGTGTGAGTTCTCATATGTTCATTGAGAGTTGTGGCCCAACTGAAACATTTACCACACTCAGAACATTCAAATGGTTTTTCCCCTGTGTGAGTTCTTACATGTTCATTAAGCCTTTTGATAATACTGAAACATTTTCCACATTCAGAACATACAAATGTTTTTTCTTCTTTGTGAGTTCTCATATGTTCATTGAGAGTTGAGGCCCAACTGAAGCATTTTCCACATTCAGAACATACAAATGTTTTTTCTCCTCTGTGAGTTCTCATATGTTGATTAAGAATAGTGGCCTGACTGAAACATTTCCCACATTCCAAACATCCAAATGGTTTTTCTCCTGTGTGAGATCTGATATGTCGATTGAGGCTTGAGGCAAGACTAAAACATTTTCCACATTCCAAACATGCATATGGTTTTTCTCCTGTGTGAGTTCTGATATGTCGATTGAGCTCAGTGGCCTGACTAAAGCATTTGCTACAAATAGAACATACAAATGGTTTATCTCCCGTGTGAGTTCTCATATGTCGATTGAGACTTGCGTCCCAACCAAAGCATTTCCCACACTCAGAACATGCAAATGGTTTTTCGCCTGTGTGAGCTCTCATATGTCGATTGAGACTGGCGGCCCAACTGAAGCATTTTCCACATTCTGAACATACAAATGGTTTTACTCCTATGTGAGTTCTCATATGTTGAATGAGATTGAAAATGACAGCTTCATCTGATGGAAACAAAAGAAACAGGAGTAAAATTATTTTAAAATCTGAAAGTTTTATCATACTTCTAAGAAGATTAAAGTTTTGGAATGGCCCAGCCAGAGCCCAGACCTGCATCCGATTGAAAATCTGGGGGTGATCTGAAGAGGGCTGTGCACAGAAGATGCCCTCGCAATCTGACAGATTTGGCGAGTTTTTGAAAAGAAGAGTGGGCAAATCTTGCCAAGTCAAAATGTGCCATGCTGATAGACTCATAACCAAAAAGACTGAGTGCTGTAATAAAATCACAAGGTGCTTCAACAAAGTATTAGTTTAAGGGTGTGCATACTTATGCAACCATATTATTTTATTTTTATATTTTTATTCCCTCTACCTAAAAGATTTCAGTTTGTTTTTCAATTGAGTTGTACAGTTTATAGGTCACATTAAAGGTGGAAAACTTTCTGAAATAATTTATCTTTGTCTCATTTTTTTTACAGCACAGAAACCTGACATTTTAACAGGGGTATGTAGACTTTTTATATCCACTGTATATCATACAGTAGTACAAACAATGAATAGTAAATTAGTGATTCCATTTGAATGTCTAATAAACAAGTTATTAAACTAATTTCCTGCTCAAATCTCACAGAAATACAGTTGATGCACTGCACTCTGGGGAAACTGGGCATGCAAATGAGACCAAAAAGACACGCTCACTCTTATTAATCCAGTATCCATTTTATACATGGCTTCTTTTAAGCTTATGCTCGTTGTATTTCACAGCTATCAGGACAGCACCGGAATGGATCATGCACACAACAGGACACCAGATTCTGATGCTGAGAAAGATTGAAGGCCCATTGAAGCAGAGCTTGAGGGAACTTAGGTGGGCAGGTGTGTCTGGCATGCTGCGGGTTCATAGCGTCATGGAGAGTCATAAATGATTGCATAACTAATCAATAACAACACATTGGTGAACAATAGGGATCCCTATTGCAGTATGTTAGTATACAATGACCATTTTAGGTGCCATGAGGGTTCATATGGGGAAAGGTAGAGGCTCCATAAGGATCTGAATAAAAGCTAGTTACATGGATATAGAGAAACAATGGAGTCTAAAATGTTGGAAACAATAAGATGGCTACCTCATAACAACTTTACAGAAAACAATGTTACTCCTACCTATCTGCACTAACACAACCACAGAACATGCGACTACAGACCGCTTTGATTTTTTGTTATTTATCTGTATTATAATACATTGTATGAAGTACCTATAATACACTATACACAAATATATAGTCATCATCTAAGTTATTGATATAACTCACATTGCTTTACACTATTATAAGGTATTGGAAACGTGGCCTTAGATATATATTAGACGTACTAGACGTCTTAAGCACCACACACGTATTTAGCTCTCCATGTTTGTGTAGACACATCTACAGAATAATACCATCTCGCTTTCTATACAAAGACGGACAGCTCCTATAAAATATTAAACAAGGAAATAAATCTTAGAGCAGTAAAATCAGCTTCTTGTAAGTAAAAAAAAAATCAGCAACTGTGTATTATTTTTTTACAAACCTTCTGTAAGTGTTAATTGATATCATGATGATGATTTTTTTATTATTGTGTATTAACTACTCACTCACCTGCATAGACTTTTAATGGATTCCTCTCGTACGGCAGGTGATCCATCACATACGGCTCTTCTCCTTGCTCAATCATTGAGATGACTGTAGGTTTCATATTGACATGTCCTATGTATGAAAACACTACTTTTATCTTACAACTAATATATCACATGAGTTTTGAAGTAATTGATATTTCAGGAAATTTACAAATAAAGTTTCATATTTTTCTCACCTACAAACACAAGGTTCTGGTAATTCTCCATCATCACCTCCTTATAAAGCTCCTTGTCTTCCTCTGTTAAACAGTCCCACTCCTCCTTGGAGAAGTAAACGGCAACTTCGTCAAAATCAGGTTGTACCTAAAAACAAAAAATCGATCAGATCAGTGAGTTTTCCTCCTTTTGTCCTTCAGATGTTCCCACAACAAAAAAAGAGAACCAAGAAGCTCAAAGCAAACGACAAAGGGGAGACAGGATTTATAAAGACAAATGGATGAATTAAAAAACTTATAAATTATAGCAAGAGATGAAAGAGGAGATTCCACCTCCGCCCATTCTACTTAGTGACTATGAACATAACCTATGTCTGGTAATTCATTGTTCAAACTAGTTTGTGTAAACTCCTCTTAGGAAACAGTCTGTATGTAAATATTCCACATAGGGAGCTACAGTGCCATTAAATTCCATTACATTTACAAGTAAACCATTATAAGTGATCACTGTCATGAATCACCAGTGGCCTATATAGGACTGGACTGTTATATACCAATAGCCGCCATCTTGGGGCTGGTATATCATCCACAGTTGATGCCATATGGAGAGCAAGAGTTCTGGGTTTAGGAAACCCACTGGATATTGTGTTATGGGTATCCTGTGAGGGATCTAATGGGATATATTGGTTGTATGTTGGTAAAACATTGGGTGTTGTATTTGTAAATATGAATGTATGTTATTATATTAGTATGTTATTATATTGTAAAGGGGAAGCCCATTGAATAGAGCCAAAACCTCCTTTGTTCTCAAAGGCCTGTTAATCCCATTAGCTAAGTGTCCAGCAGAGAACTACACAATGGGGAGCTCACAGCTGGAGAGCAGACAGGCAGGCACCCAGAAACAATGGGATGCCCTGAGGCTTCTCAGCCTTCATAGCATAGGCACAGGAGAGCCAAGACATGCTGTGCCCTGGAGATTCAGAGCCCAAATGAATTAGTTGGCCTCGCCTAGTGGGCGGACCTGGGAGGGGACTATTGGTTCACACACAGTTCCCCTTCATGATTGGCCAGAGGTCATTTGGGGCTGGCTAACGGTAGCCACTTCCCCCATTCTTGTGTGATGTGGTTTAATATGCTGTTCTAAAATAAAACATGGTTCATAATTTTCATCAAGACTTTGTGTGCAGGTGTATTATTGACCCAGGGGCATATGCTGGTAGAGGAGATCGTTCTGACTCCCTTCCAGGTTCTCCCAGGCACACTACCAATGAGCTGGGACTTATGCTCTTGCATCCGCAAGGACTGTCCATTGGTCTGAGTCACCCAAATCTTAGGTCTAAAACCTACAGGAGATAAGAGGACTAGGATCCTCTATACTTCATCATCATTGTAGGTTGTGACAATCACTATATATGTTGTCTGATGGCTCTATTAATATAGGTGATTTTATGGCTCCTGTAAGAGTTACTAAATATGTTCACATACCATGTTATAAGTTAGGAATATAATAAAGAATAATATAATGTGAGGTGGCCGAGCTGCAACGTTCATTTACAAGAATAATTTACAACATAAATGTGTCCATGTCTGAGTGGGGAACACAAAACTACACAATGTTGCAGCCATTACTGATTTTACTGAAGCTCATCCTACCTCAGACATGACTCATTTTAAACTTTTTACAAATGTAGTTTCTTCTACATACTACATTGTAAATGATACTATATATAATATCGGTAGTTCTTTACACTATTCCTATAATTTTACATCTGAGCTATGCCTATCCAGTGACCTTCATCTTTTTTGTCCTTGCAGCTTTGTTTTGTGTCTCACATGGACAGGTCACAGGGACTTTCTCCATTACCTGCCCATTCTGACTAAATACAACTTCTGGGGTTTCAACTAAGATCTTCTCAGCCGTCTGCATCCTCTCCATGTTCATCATTTGGAAGTGAAATTCTCCAAGACGTGTGCTTTGTGAATAACTTGATCCAGAAACTGAGACTAAAAAACAAGAGAAATTACATTATTTAAAAAGAAAACACACAGCCCACGAGATACCGGGAATCAGAGTAAGGCAGGACACACAGGAGAGACACAGGAATCAGAGTAAGGAAGGACACACAGGAAAGACACAGGAATCAGAGCAAGGCAGGACACACAGGAGAGACACAGGAATCAGAGTAAGGCAGGACACGCAGGAAAGACACAGGAATCAGAGTAAGGAAGGACATACAGGAAAGACACAGGAATCAGAGTAAGGAAGGACAGACAGGAGAGACACAGGAATCAGAATAAGGCAGGACACACAGGAGAGACAGGGAATTAGAGTAAGGCAGGACACACAGCCCACGAGATACAGGGAATCAGAGCAAGGCAGGACACACAGGAGAGACACAGGAATCAGAGTAAGGCAGGACACACAGGTAAGACACAGGAATCAGAGTAAGGAAGGACAGACAGGAGAGACAGGGAATCAGAATAAGGAAGGACAGACAGGAGAGACAAAGGAATCAGAGTAAGACAGGACACACAGGAGAGACAGGGAATCAGAGTAAGGCAGGACACACAGGAGAGACAGGGAATCAGAATAAAAAAGGACACACAGGAGAGACACGGAAATCAGAGTAAGGCAGGACACACAGGAGAGACAGGGAATCAGAATAAGGATGGACACTCAGGAGAGACAGGGAATCAGAATAAGGCAGGACACACAGGAGAGACAGGGAATCAGAATAAGGCAGGACACACAGGAGAGACAGGGAATTAGAGTAAGGCAGGACACACAGGAGAGACACAGGAATCAGAGTAAGGCAGGACACACAGGAGAGACAGGGAATCAGAGTAAGGCAGGACACAGAGCTCAGGAGAGACAGGGAATCAGAGCAAGGATGGAAACACAGCCAGGAGAGAAAGGGAATCAGAGCAAGGCAGGACACACAGGAGAGACAGGGAATCAGAATAAGGAAGGACAGACAGGAGAGACACAGGCATCAGAGTAAGACAGGACACACAGGAGAGACAGGGAATCAGAGTAAGGCAGGACACACAGGAGAGACACAGGAATCAGAGTAAGGCAGGACACACAGGAGAGACAGGGAATCAGAGCAAGGCAGGACACACAGCTGAGGAGATACAGGGAATGAGACTAAGGCAGGACACACAGCTCAGGAGAGACCGGGAATCAGAGTAAGGCAGGACACACAGGAGAGACACAGGAATCAGAGTAAGGCAGGACACACAGGAGAGACATAGGAATCAGAGTAAATCGGGACACACAGGAGAGAGAGGGAATCAGAGTAAGGCAGGACACACAGGAGAGACAGGGAATCAGAATAAAAAAGGACACACAGGAGAGACACAGGAATCAGAGTAAGACAGGACACACAGGAGAGACAGGGAATCAGAGTAAGGCAGGACACACAGGAGAGACAGGGAATCAGAATAAAAAAGGACACACAGGAGAGACACAGGAATCAGAGTAAGGCAGGACACACAGGAGAGACACAGGAATCAGAGTAAGGCAGGACACACAGGAGAGACAGGGAATCAGAGTAAGGCAGGACACACAGGAGAGACAGGGAATCAGAATAAAAAAGGACACACAGGAGAGACAGGGAATCAGAATAAGGAAGGACAGACAGGAGAGACAAAGGAATCAGAGTAAGGCAGGACACACAGGAGAGACAGGGAATCAGAGTAAGGCAGGACACACAGAAGAGACAGGGAATCAGAATAAGGAAGGACACACAGGAGAGACACAGGAATCAGAGCAAGGCAGGACACACAGCTGAGGAGATACAGGGAATGAGACTAAGGCAGGACACACAGCTCAGGAGAGACCGGGAATCAGAGTATGGCAGGACACACAGGAGAGACACAGGAATCAGAGTAAGGCAGGACACACAGGAATCAGAGTAAGGCAGGACACACAGGAGAGACATAGGAATCAGAGTAAATCGGGACACACAGGAGAGAGAGGGAATCAGAGTAAGGCAGGACACACAGCTCAGGAGATACAGGGAATCAGAGCAAGGCATGACACACAGGAGAGACACAGGAATCAGAGTAAGGAATGACACACGGAAGAGACATGAAATCAGAGCAAGGCAGGACACACAGCTCAGGAGATACAGGGAATCAGAGCAAGGCATGACAAACAGGAGAGACACAGGAATTAGAGTAAGGCAGGACACACAGGAAAGAGAGGGAATCAGAGTAAGGAATGACACACAGGAAAGACAGGAAGTCAGAGCAAGGCAGGACACACAGGAAATCAAAGCAAGGCAGGACACACAGCTTAGGAGATACAGGGAATGAGAGTAAGGATGGAAACACAGTTCAGGCGATACAGGTAATCAGAGCAAGGCATGACATACACCCAGGACAGAAAGGGAATCAGAGCAAGGAAGGACACAAAGCCAGGGGATACAGGGAATCAGAGCAAGGCAGGACAAAACACTCAGGAGATACAGGGTATCAGAACAAGGAATGACATATAGCTCAGGAGAGACCAGGAATCAGAGCAAGGCAGGACAAACAAGAGAGACCGGGAATCAAAGCAAGGCAGGGCATACAGGAGAGACAGGGAATCAGAGCAAGGCATGACACACAGGAGAGACAGGAAATCAGAGCAAGGCAGGACACATAGCTCAGGAGATACAGGGAATCAGAGCAAGGATGGAAACATAGCCAGGAGAGAAAGGTAATCAGAGAAAGGAAGGACATTCAGCTCAGGAGATACACAGAATCAAAGCAAGACAGGACACACAGCCAGGGGATACAGGGAATCAGAGCAAGGAAGGACACACAGCTAGGGAGATACAGGGAATGAGAGCAAGGCAGGACACACAGGAACGAAAGGGAATCAGAGTAAGGCAGGACACACACGAGAGACAGGGAATCAAAGCAAGGCAGAACACACAGTCCAGGAGAGAAGGGATATCAAAGCAAGGCCATACACACAGCAAGGAGAGAAAGGCAATCAGAGCAAGGCAGGACATACAGCTCAGCAGATACAGGGAATCAGCGCAAGGAATGACACATAGCTCAGGAGAGACCGGGAATCAGAGCAAGGCCAGACACACAGTCCAGGAGAGACAGGGAATCAGACCAAGGCAGGACACGCAGCTCAGGAGAGAAGGGAAATCAAAGCAACGCCATACACACAGCTAGGAGAGACAGGGAATCAGACCAAGGCAGGAAAAACAGCAGAGACATGGAATCACCACAGAAAGTCCAGATACGCCGCCCAGATGAAACAGAGAATCAGAGCAAGGCAGGCCATACAGCTCGGGAGAGACAGGGAATCAGAGCAAGGCAGGACACACAGGAGAGAAATGTAATCAGAGCAAGGCAGGACACATAACCAGAAGAGACAGGGAATTAGAGTAAGGCAGGACACATAACCAGAAGAGACAGGGAATAAGAGCAAGGCAGGACACACAGGAGAGACAAAGGAATCAGAGTAAGGAATGACACACAGGAAATCAGAGCAAGGCAGGACACACAGCTCAGGAGATACAGGGAATCAGAGTAAGGATGGACACACAGCTCAGGAGATACAGGGAATCAAAACAAGGTAGGACACACAGCTCAGCAGATACAGGGAATCAGAGCAAGGAATGACATACAGCTCAGGAGAGACCAGGAATCAGAGCAAGGCAGGACAAACCACTCAGGAGATACAGGGAATCAGAGCAAGGCAGGACACATAGCTCAGCAGATACAGGGAATCAGAGCAAGGAATGACACATAGTTTAGGAGAGACCGGGAATCAGAGCAAGGCCAGACATGCAGCCCAGGAGAGACAGGAATTCAGAGCAAGGCCAGACACACAGCTCAGGGGAGACAGGGAATCAGAGCAAGACCAGACACACAGCCCAGGAGAGACAGGAACTCAGAGTAAGGCAGGACACACAGCTCAGGAGAGAAGGGAAATCAAAGCAAGGCGGGAGACACAGCCAAAAGGGATGGGGAATCAGAGTAAGGCCAGAAACGCAGCCCAGGAGAGACAGGGAATCAGAGCAAGGCAGGACACACAGCTCAGGAGATACAGGGAATCAGAGCAAGGAATGACATACAGCTCAGGAGATACAGGGAATCAGAACAAGGAATGACAAATAGCTCAGGAGAGACCAGGAATCAGAGCAAGGCAAGACATACAAGAGAGACTGGGAATCAGAGCAAGGCAGGGCATACAGGAGAGACAGGGAATCAGAGCAAGGAAGGAAATACAGCTCAGGAGAGAAAGGGAATCAGAGCAAGGAAGGACATACAGCTCAGGAGAGATAGGGAATCAGAGCAAGGAAGGACATACAGTTCAGGAGAGAAAGGGAATCAGAGCAAGGAAGGACATACAGCTCAGGAGATACACAGAATCAGAGCAAGACAGGACAAACAGCCAGGGGATACAGGGAATCAGAGCAAGGAAGGACACATAGCTAGGGAGATACAGGGAGTCAGAGCAAGGCAATACACACAGCTCAGGAGATACAGGGAATCAGAGAAAGGCAGGACAAACCACTCAGGAGATACAGGGAATCAGAGCAAGGCAGGACACACAGCTCAGCAGATACGGGGAATCAGAGCAAGGAATGACACATAGTTTAGGAGAGACCGGGAATCAGAGCAAGGCAGGACATACAGGAGAGACAGGAATTCAGAGCAAGGCATGACACACAGCCCAGGAGAGACAGGGAATCAGAGAAAGGCGGGAGACAGTTGGCAACATGAGATAAAAAAGGGGCATAGTTCTGGCACAGAGAGGTCGATTTGGGGGTCATCAGAGTATAGGTGGTATTGAAGTCTAAAACAATTAATTAGGGTACCAAGTGAAGAAGTATAGATGGAGAAAAGATGGGACCAAGGACAGAACCTTGAGGTGGGGCAACAGTCAGACGGCAGGCAACAAGGTATGTTGGAAGAGAGAAAGTGTGGGCGCCAGGTACAGAAATTGAGAGGCTGGTTAAGGTGGCCGGTAGATGACAGCAACGTGCAGAAAGATGGGTGAGAAGAGGCGGATAGTGTGAACTTTGAAATATGAGAATTAGAGAGATGGGGTTGGGGGAATGCAGTTAAATTTGCAGAGAGTAAGTAATATATCCACACCTCCACCTTGCTTATTCCTGGGTCTAGGTGTGTGACTGAAATGAAAGCCACCATATGAAAGGGCCGCAGGAGAGGCATTGTCTGGAGTAGTGAGCCAGGTTTTAGTGATAGCAAATAGATTGAGGGAGTTGGAAATAAACAGGCCATGAATGAAAGTACGTCAATTACAAATAGACCTTGCATTCCAATGGGCGTATGAGAATGGCAAAGTGGAAGGTTTGTAGCAGGTGATGGCTATAAAATCACACTCCAGTTATATAAATACACATCATATAGATACATACATATACACCCTACTCCACACACTCCAGTTATATAAACACCATATAGATACATATATACACTCTCCTCCATACACTCCAGTTCTATAAATACACACATCTTCAAGTCTTAGTGCTTATGGCTCGTATTTACGTCCTTCAGCCTAATTTTTGTTGTGTTTACCTTTTTTTGGCAGCAATTTTTTTTCAAAAGGTAAAATATGTCTCAAACTAACTTGCAACCTCTCTCACAAGCTCCCTGTCTCTCCCACTGTGCTATGTGTGAGTGTGGAAGTGAATTTGAGGCATATTTGTGTGTTTTTTCATGTTTTTCAAGGTCAGTGGTTTGGCCATTAAAGTCGTATTTTTGCGAGACCCGCAGTCCATCTACGTGCTTCGGGTCCTAAGTCCTGTGTGTCTCAGGATGAGCTCCAACTATCCCGCGTGTCTCTACCCCTGCAATGAGCGCATTTGGTGCTCATTGCAGCCTAAGTCCTGCGTGCCTCAACGGCTCGGCTCGCAAAGCGTGATGACAACTCGCAGATTGACAACTATTATATGTGATAGGAGAGAAAAATTAATGTAATATCCTTCAAACACCATAGAAACAATTAAATAATCAATTTTATTGATACATAATAAAAAGAAAAACGATGTTTTAAAAATGAGTTTTTCAAATACAAGTATATACAGCCGTCCTCTCAGATTTATATAATGAGAAAATTTGATAAGCCTAGTAAATCAATTCTCAATTAATTATAAGTCAATTAAATATCATTCAGGCTATTGGTGGAACAATAAAGATATATCTTGTAGTAATACACTAGTGTACATGGTTAATTTTTACATATATTAAGATGGAGATCTTAAATTGTAGTTATTATTGATAATTAATAGTACCACCATAGATGGTGTTATAAAAAGGCAAGATATAATCTAATCAGCTCTAAGATAAGGTGCACAAAAGTCATCCAGAATGTTTGTTTGTAATTAAATTATTTTGTTAACCGTAACAATATCAAAAAATATATCAAAAATATAAAAAATGGTCCCATGGATCTTAGCAAAGGAAAAACACTTACATCAGTTGCCAAACACTTTTTGAATAAGCATAATTCAAAGCCAATGTTGGATCCCCCCAAAAAAGTTACTTTGGGTATTAGAAAGGGCAATTTGTAATCAGAACTTTTAAAGGCTGAAACCAAGTGGATTACCAGGTTAGACACTCTATTACCCAAGGGACTGGATAACAGTTTAAGCTTTATGATGTACCATTAATAATAGTAGATTTATTTACTCTATCTTTATTGTCGTAGCTTTTTCTAATGTCTGGTACTTGTGGTCAATGTTTAGTACCTCAACCTTAGAGTAATGATTATTAGTTGAGAGAATACATATAATCATGAATTAACGATATGTGTATGGAGATATATTTACACACTGTGATATATGTTATATGAGATTTATGTTTATACATAAGATCTAAAAAATGCCCACAACCTATAATAACGTATTTATAATGTATTTATATTATCATCATTGTCATAGTTTCTGCTAATGTCGGGTACTTTCAGTCAATGTGTCAGCACATCAACTTTAGAGTAATGTTTGGATATGATTATGATTTGAGAGAATACATCTATTCAATAGTTAATTATACATATATGGAGATCTATTCACATACTGTGATATGAGACAATTTTCTTATTAATTAGGGCAACTCTGCTTAAAATAATATTTTGATATTGAATTATATGAATTTGTAATTTTTTTCTCTTTGTAAAAAGCTCCTATTAAATGTATATTTCTGTTCATTACTTATCCATTATCCTTCATTCACTTATTCATCTATCTATTTTATTGTATATATCAATTTCAATTTTTTTTTTTTTTTTTTTATACTATAGCTGTATGTAATTATTTTAGTTTTTTGTGTGTTTTTAGATGTTTTATTGTGAGTGAGGACTTCTTTCCAGCATTTCAAGTTAGGGTTAATGCTTCCATATTGGTGTGCCTATATATATGTGTAAAGATCTGGCCCAGGAGGAGCCAACGAGTGAACCGCGAGCGTCAGCCATTATTCAGCAGTCCGTCAACCTCAGATGACGTCATCCCGAAGCGCGACGTAACACAAAATCACACAGAACAGCAAACCGCAAGAGATTCATCCAACCATAGCCATCCTGCTTGATGGGACTCTATACAAGATAAGAATCATTATACATACAATCTAAATATTGGGATGGTTCCCTAGTTGTGTATATTTATTTCAATAACTTGAAATGAATACTATATAATAATTTGGTGCATTCATGAGTCATTTTTTTTTTTGACTACACACTTTATTTAGTGACTTTAGAATATTAATCGATTTTTTGGGGGTCAGATATCAGATATATAGTGTAGATAGTTAATGTTTTCAGTTCAATTACGGGTTAAGTGATAGGCCACCAGTTGCTTCATATTTGGCAGTAGATCACAGTATAGGGTAGTTAGCAGCACTTATAGCAGGGGATAAGTGGAGGGACCCCCAGCTCTGTCACACCAGACAGATCAGTGACTGACCCCATTTTCTACGTTTCCTGATGCACTAGCACTTTAATTATTCATGCTTTTTGTGACATCTATGCTCTGTGCGATACATGACATTTTTGTGTTCTATCCATTGCTATGATTAACAGAAGAATTTAATTACAACTATTATTAACATTTATTTATAACGCCACAATATACTCCGTAGCACTGTACATAAGATAAGTTCCAGGCAAAAGTAAATACAAAGATGGAGGGCCCTGTCTTTGAGCCTGGAATCCAGTGACCACAGTGATTTCCCCAAAGCACCCTGCAGGATTGACACTCACAGACTTACAATCTAAGGTATAGTGAGGGTAAAGGAGGGAGAGAGAGGTGAGAGTGTTTTAGGGTGGAAGGTAATATGCTTCTTTAAAAAAGATGCGTTTTTAGTGAGGTTTTGAATGTTTTGAGGCAGGAGGACAATCTGGTGGAGCGAGGCAAAGAGTTCCAGAGAATATGGGCAGCATAAGAAAAGTCCTGAAGGCGAGAGTGAGAGGAGGTGACAAGAGTTGTAGAAAGAAAAAGAGGGCGGTTGGGGGAATGTTTGGAGATGAGAGCAGAGATGTAACGGGTGCAGCGTTGTTGAGGGCTTTGTAAGTTAGGGTCATGATTTAAAATTTTATTCTGGAAGCTAAGGGAAGCCAGTGGAGTGATGACAGAGAGGTGATGCCGACACTGAGCGTTGTGTACGGAAGATGAGTCTAGCAGAGGCGTTCATTATGGATTGAAGTGGGGATAGTTGGGGATAGTTGGGTGGTGGGTAGGCCAGGAAGAAGAGAGTTACAGTAGTCAAGTCGAGTAATGATGAGAGAGTATCAGGATGTTAGTTGTGTCTTGTGTAAGATAGTGACAAATTCTGGAGATGTTTTATTAGATGGAGAAGGCAAGATTTTGTTAGTGATTGTATATGAGGGATGAAAGACAGAGCGTGGCCCAGTAGAAACCCAAGACAACGGGCTTGGGAGTTGGGGGTGATGATGTTGACAGCGAGAGAAATTTGAGGAATTGATGCTGTGGTAGACGGAGGGAAGATTAGGAGTTCAGTCTTAGACATATTGAGTTTGAGATGGTGGGATATACTAGAAAGGCAGTTGTAGACATGTGTTAGAAGAGAGGGAGATAGATCTGGTGAGGAGAGGTATATTTGAGTGTCATCTTCATAGAGATGATACTGAAGCCCAAAAGTGTGCATTAGGGTACCAAGCGAGGATGTGTAGATGGAGAAAAGGAGGGGACTTAGGACTGAACTTTGGGGTAGGCCAACAGACAGGGGGGTAGGTAGAAGAAGAGGAGTCAGAGAAGGAGACACTGAATGATCGATTTTGAAGGTATGATGAGAACCATGAGAGAGCAGTGTCTTGAATACCGAGGGTGGAGAGGATATGGAGTAGAAGTGCATGGTCGACTTTTAAAGGCAGCAAAGAGATCTAGAAAAAGTAGAATGGAAAAGTGACCTTTTGACTTGGCAGAGAACAAGTCAAGATTACTGAGAGCTGTCTTACATTACAATCAAATGTTCAGCTCAATTAGCACTTAATTAAGATGAAAACATTATCTACACTAAATATCTGACATCTGAGCCCCTAAAAATCTATTAATATTCTAAAGTGCCTAAATAAAGTGTATAGTTGATAAAATAACTCAAGAATGCTAATGGATTAGAAATATCCCACAGTTTGCTGATCCGTGTGATTCTGTGTTGAGCCGCGTGTAGGGATGACGTCGTCTGAGGTTAACGGACTGATGAATAATAACCGACACACGGGTTTCACGGTGGCTCTTCCTGGGCCAGATCTTTACACAGGAAGGGAAGATATATATAGGCACACCAATATGGAGGCATTAACCCTAACGTGACTTGAAATGCTGGAAAGAAGTCCTCACTCAAAATGAAACATCTAAAAACACACACAAAATGTTTTTATATATATACAATAGGATAGATGAATGAATGAAGGATAATGGATAAGTAATGAATAGATGTATACATTTAATAGGAGCTTTTTACAAAAAAAATCACAAATTCATATAATTCAATATCAAAACATTATTTTAAGCAGAGTCGTCCCTAATTAATAAGAAAATTGTCTCATATCATGTATTCTCTCAAATTATAATCATATCCAAACATTACTCTAAAGTTGATGTGCTGACACATTGACTGAAAGTACTCGACATTAGCAGAAACTATGACAATGAAGATAATATAAATACATCTGTTATTATATTATTATTATATTCTTTCATTAATGCTATTTAGCTTTGGATTGAGAGCAGCTACAAACAATATGTACAATACAAAAAAACATTACATCTTACACCTGTATTTACAATTACAGATTACAATGGCAGGCAACGGAGAAGACAGGATTGAACGCACAAGAAGAGCGGCAAGGGAAAGGAAGCAAAGGTGGAGAGATGCACAGTCCCAAAGACTTCCCAACGCTTAAGAGAAGAAGACCAACAGAGACTTTTAAATAAAAGAAAAATGTGTAAGAAAGCACAAAGTGAGTGTGCTGGAGCTTCAAAGAAAAGAAAAAGTAAACAAAAACATGTCTGTGAAACATTGCCTAATGATCCAATATTGTCTCATGACACCAATGTTCATACACATGACACTAATGTAGATATAGAAAGTTGTAGTGATATTTATGTTGAGGAAGCTCAGGATACTGATTTCATTACAGCACTAACAGTAGACACTCATTATTGTGGATTACTCAATGTTGTTTGTCAGTTTTGTGGGGCCTATCATTTTCTCAAGGAAAGACCAACTGACGGAGACTTCATTAGTTGCTGTCAGAAAGGAAAGGTAAGACTTCCACAAAGACACATATTTCCAGATTACTTACAAAGTATTATGAGCGATCCAACATTTCCAAATTATACCAAGTTAAAAAAAAAACATAAGGTCTTATAACACTGCAATTTCATTTGCTTCAATGGGTGCCACATTAGCAGAAAATGTCCCAGGACATAGTCCTTACTGTTTTAGAGATCAAGGACAAATTTACCACCGCACTTCACATTTACTCCCACAAGAAGGAGAGAAAAGGAAATTTGCACAGTTATATGTCTCAGATACAATGGAAGCTGTTGAACAAAGGATGACGCTTCTGGAAAATAAACAGTGTTTGCGCATAATCTTTGAACAGCTGGATCAAATTATGGCCAACAACCCATACACTCAAGCAACAAATAATTAGCATAGGTTGTAAAAGAACAATAACAGCAACATGCTCAAAGACATCAATTGCCAATGCCAAGAGTAAATATGGTTTTAAAAAGAGTTTTAAACACTGATCAAAGATGGTATAATTACCACCAGTAAATTAGGTTGCCATGCTTTTTAAAAATGAGGATGGTGAACAACCTCTTCAGCGGGATATTAGAATATATCCACACAAAAGACCAACCTTTTACGAGAGAACAATTTGCATTCATTTGCATTTTTTGCAATGTACCTGATGCATTTACTTTGTGGGAAACATTTCAATTAAATATATGTCTGAAGACTTCTTGAAACGTTACAATGAGCCCATTGCACTCTTAAAAGAGTTAATGGAAATTCAAGAAATATTTCTTGCTCATGGATTAAATTGTGCACGTTTTAATTTGTCTGATCCAGGACTTATAGATGACATCAACTTTGATGATTATGACACTGAGCTTCAACAACAAAACACACAAGAAAAAATGGCAACTTTAAATACTTTACAATTGCAAGCATTTAATGCCATCACAAATGCTACAGATGATGAAATGGTCAAAGACCGGTATTTCTATCTAGATGGCCCTGGTGGATCAGGAAAAACGTATCTGTACAATTGTTTGAGGAGTTACATTCGAGCACAGGGTCAAATAGCAATACCATTTGCAACAACTGGAATTGCCGCACTTTTGTTAGACCGTGGTAGAACTGGGCATAGTGGATTTAAACTGCCAGTTCCCATTTTAGAAACATCAGTGTCAGATATTCGACTGAATTCTTTACATGCAAAACATTTAAAAATACTAAATTAATTATCATAGATGAGGCAACAATGATGTCATGTCATGCCTTGCCTTGCAATGTATTGATCGATTATTAAAATAAGTGATGGATAATAATTTGCCATTTGGTGGTAAGGTGATGTTGATAGGAGGAGATTTTAGGCAAACATTACCTGTTGTGCCACATGGAAATAGGACTGACATCATTGAAACATGTATCAAGACAAGTAAACTGTGGAAAAGATTTACACACCTCAAATTAGAATTAAAAATTAGATCTGAAGGACAAAACGATTTCAATGATTGGCTAATTCAAATTGGAGAAGGAAAATATCCACAAATAAATGATTTACCCAATGTACCCAATGATACTGTTGAAATTCCATAACAAATGGTTTGCACGGAATCCCTCATATCGGCAATCTTTCTAAACGCTCTCAATAACTCAGAATACTCAGACATTGCAAACAAAGTGATATTAACATCCAAAAATATAGATGCCTTGAATATAAATAACAAAATATAAAAAAAATGTACACCAAATTAATTATTACAGTGCAGATTCAGTTCTGGCAGACAATAAAGACAGTGAATCGAATTTTAGTATAGAATTTATTAATTCTTTAACACCATCTGGAATGCCACCAAATGTTTTGCAGTAGAAAAAAGGGGCAACTGTCATGGTATTGAGAAACATGCATCCAAAAAATCTTTGTAATGGGACCAGATTAATTGTGCACGATGTAAAAGATCACTTCATACATGCAGAACTTATGACTGGTACCCATAAAGGTGAACAAGTTTTTTATACCAAGAATTGATTTGGCTCCAAGTGAGAGTGGCTTGCCTTTTGTCATTCAAAGGAGACAATTTCCAGTTATCATGGCATTTGCCATGACCATCCATAAATCCCAAGGACACCTTTTAATTCTGTGGGTATATTTTTTTACAGGAACCGATTTTTGCACATGGACAACTCTATGTTGCTTTTTCAAGGTGCACAAATCCAGATGATATTAAAGTTTCAATTGAAGACAACCCAAGTCAGGGTGATCTATTACACTATTCAATTACACGCATTTTTACAAAAAACATTGTGTACTATGCGACTTTGTAAACATAGAGAATAGTGGTTTAATTTTCAGGACGAAATGTAATGTCACTTGGCCTCTTCTTAGAGGATCACTATTTCACATACGAAAAAACAACAATAAACAGTGGTTAGATCCCATAGACACAATTACAAGTCTGCTGGGCTCTTTTAAAGGGAACCACTTTGACAGACAAAACAAAAATAAATGGAATGTCTTGGAAGTGACTTTTACCAGGATTGGCCCCACAAAACAGTTAGCTTGCATTTTCTTACCTATACTGTTTCCATTTTAATACTTTAAGTTCATATTTGTAATGTTAAAATTCTGTTTTCAAAGGACTGAAAAGTAGTTTCATTCTATGTAATTGAGGTTTAATGTTAGTAGCAGGATCACCATTTGTAGCAAAATTTTAATGTTTCATGATATAGAGAGTATTGATCCAGGGAGTAATCCAATCACCAGTTAATGGGGTCAAGAAGGAATTCATTTTTTTTGCCCACTTTGAAACAATTGACCAATTTTCACCTTTTGTTTTTGGTTTGCCTTCCTCTGGATTCAATATTCAAGATCACTATGGGCCTCATTCTATTAGCGGCCGTAAATCGGCCGTAAGGCTGCGATTCCTTGCAGGGGTTCAGTTAACTCGCGATTCTATTATACGGCCCCGCAAGGATCTCCTTTTACGGCCGGCCGCATATCTTGGAACCGGCCGTAATCTCAGAAATATAAAAACTGAAAAATAAATTCAAGCCTGCACTGTACAGCTCTGTAAATGCTAGGGATCATATTGGGGGACATGAGGATTAAAAGTAACCCACTCTCAAGCTTGCACATCTGCCCAAACCCGAGTTCAAATTAACTGTTTATTTTCCGGCTGCGGCGTGGGTGTGTCTGAAGTGCTCCAAGCACTCTGGACTTTTTACATGGATATTTTACGGATATTAAAAATAAAATATTTTACGGATTTGAGTACAGGATAATTATGTGCTATTTTTTCTAACACCT